>CM046950.1:87906958-88496420 GCA_025698515.1 Gossypium sturtianum | reverse complement strand
ATAAGGTGTGTAATTAACCATTGTTTCGGGATTTGAGTATATCCGCTTATGTTATATGCTTACTAATAAGTGCGATGGTAAAAGTGTGATAAATACCCAAAAGGGGTATGACGATGATCGGAGTTAGTAGCAAAGTTTGTAATTATGTGAACACCGATTTTATTGTGTGAGTATGCCTATGATTGTGAATAGCATGCACATGCATCATCTACGCATTATATTATGTTACATGTGCATGGGTGGGTTTATGAAAAGAAGGTGCGGTGTACTTGAGTACGTGGTTGATGTCGACTTTGTGCTACATCGTGGATTGGCGCCGGCGAGGTCGCGTTGTGGATCTTTGCGATTTAGTTCGGCGTGGTTACCTTGATTGATATCGGCTATGCCATATCGTGGCTTGATGGATTGCTGTGTGCTGCTCCATCGTGGTTTGATGTTAGCTATATGCTACATCGTGGATGGCATTGGTTGCCTTTTTGGAGGAAAAAGGAGAGGTGACTTGATAGTCCCCGGTGTGTGGTAAATCGGATAAGGGGTGTGTAGCGGATGGACCCTAGGTTTGGGTGGGTTTCATGATTGCATTATTCCGTTTATGAAATAATATGAGAATGGGCCAAGCCCAATGAATAGGTATGTTTTGGGGACATACGTGGACATGGGTCAAACCCAGTGATCTGTGGACCAATGTGAAAAGGGCCTAGTCCAGTTTTGTAATAATTTGAAGGTGGGCCAAGGCCAGATTGTGGTAATAATTATACTTGCATGTTGCATTTGATAATTGGGATGTTATGTGGTTAGCATGTGGGTGGATTTCGATGGTTTAGTTACACACTGGGTCTTTGTGACTCACCCAATCTCTTATCCAACATCGCAGGTGGAAGGATGATCGGACCGGGTTGGAGTGGATACAAGGTGGCCCATGCAAAGGACGTTTTAATATTTTCTTTATGCACTTTATTACCAAGTACTTGGAATCATTATGTTGTAATAAGAGCCTCTTAAGTTATTTGGTTTTCTTTTGGTAACTTATGTCTAAAGAGATTTGGGAATAATGTTACTTTTATGAACTAAGCATAAGCCACTTGAGCACGATGTTTTAAACGTTTTCCAACCTAAGCAAATTGACAACTAAGAGTTTTAAAAACGAAACCCCGAGATTTCAAAGTAACCTAACGGTTTGCAAACAAACATGCCTGTGATTTCTGCAAGTAAAACTAGTCTAGAGGAGTTTAGACAAAAGTTAAATGGCAACTTTTTTTTTCGCCAATAAGTTTTTCCCATAACATAACCAGATTCGGTCGTAGTGAATGGGCGGATTTGGGGATGTTCTGATTTGGTATCGAGCCTAGTTCAAAACTCCGGCTTTGAGGGTTTTTTGGGCCCAACAACCTTTTCAAAGAGGGCTTTTAAGAAATTTTTCAGTAATCTGGCATGGCACTGTACCTCAGGCAGAAGTCCACGGTAAGTACTTGGACTTTTGAAGTGATTTGGTTGTATGAATTGTTATGGGTTTATTTGGGCTCGTAGAATAGAATACTAGGATCTGTTGGACCCTAGGATTAGTCTACTCAAACACTTGCATAAAATTTAAAGCTCAGTAAACAACCCGTGATTAAGTCGCGAGTTAAGGTGTGGCAACTTTGTGTGCGCATGTCTAGGAGTGGATCCTAAGAGCTAGGTACTTAAGCGAGTCCTCGTGACTCACCTCCTCTTCGCAGGAATCCTACAGTGCGTGCTACGGTTCACCTTAACCAAGAGGACTTGTTCATAGGCTAAACCAATTATTAAAACCCGAAAGGGATTTGCCTCACTGTTTTAAAACCCTTAGTTTTAAAATTTCCAAAATTTACCCCTTTGGTTTGTAAGCTCTAAATCAGATTTTGAAAGATGTTTTCTCGATTTACAAAATTACCAAAAATACCCCTATAGGAAAATGACGAAATTACCCCTGGGTAGGAAGGAAACTTGATTGCTCGAAAGAACTACTCTCGAAACCTTCATTGCATAAGATTGCTCGTGGATAAAACAGTGAAACAATAATTTCTAATTCATAAAACTTTCTAAACAGATTAAATCAAGCGCTAGAGATGAGTTCTAGGGGACGCGGTAGAGGAAGAATGACGACTTGGAACCAGTAGGGTCCAGCTATGGGTCGAAGCTGGTGCCGCCAGCGGGGCGCAGAGGAACAAGATCCGATAAGTGAAGAGGACGCAGCGAGTGTCGCAGCTATGTTACGCGTGCTTCACAAGTGGCAAGAGCTAGTAGGGAAATGGAGCTCGGAAGTCGGCCCGAGAGGCTTAGGTCCAACGGGGCTGAAGTTTTTAGGGAGTATCCGGAGTAGCCCCGAACGTAGCGAGTATTGGCTAGAAGGAGTCGAGAGAATTATGGACGACTTGGATTGTGCCCAGAGGAAAAGTTAAAAGGTGCTGTGTTTGGCTCCTTCGTGATGATGAGGCTTATCGTTGGTGGCTCACTATCAAACAAGGTGTACCGCGGATCGATTGGATTGGGACTACTTTAAGGAAAAGTTTGAAGGAAAATACGTTGGAGCAAGCTACTTGGATGCGCAAAGGAAGGCGTTTCTAAATGCGGTGCAAGGAAATAAGTCGATAGCGCAGAATCACGAAGCGATTTTGTACGGCTAAGTCGATATGCTAAGGGAATTGTGGCCACTTGACTATGAGAGTGTGTCCGGTTTGAAGACGGATTGCGAGATGAGCTTGAGTCTTGATCGCTCCATGAGAGGAAAGAGACTTCAGCGGTGCTAGTGGAGAAAGCTCGTATAGCAGAAGAAGTTAAGAGGACGGTAAGGGAAAACCGAGAAAAGAAGAGGAACGAGAATAAGAGAAATATTGGGTCGTCAGCATCGTTAGGTAATGCCCAGAAAAGACCAAAGATCGAGAATCCTGTAAGTGCACTTGTACCAGTGAATCGAAATCGTTCTTGTGCTCGATGTGGAAGATCTCACACAGGAGAGTGCTGGGGAGATAGTAAAGAATGTTTTCGGTGTGGATCTAAGGCACATCTGGTTAAGAATTGTCCTCAAGCGACGAGGGGTCGTGGTTCAAGTCTTGGAAGGAGTGGTTCTAGTCGGAGTCAACCAAGGATGTGATTCTAGGTAAGCTCCTTTGTTTTGGGTACTTGCGTTAATTACTTTGTTTGCTTATGAGTTAGCCTTTCCGGTGTTGCTAAGAGAGGCGTTTCGAATTTTGAGTGCGAATTTGGAGATTGTGTAGGTACGATAGCCTTAGTAAGATCAGAGTGCGCACCATAAGCGTAGGGTGGTAAAATAGGTTGTATGGACGTTTGTTAGTAAAGTAATTTCGAGGACGAAATTATTTTAAGGAGGGTAGAATTGTAACACCCTAGTTTTAGGGGCTAGATTTTTGGTACTTAGCTTGAGTGTTGGCACACTTCAGTGTGTGGTTGGGTAAGTTTTAGGGGTCCTGAGAACCCTAGGTGGTGGTAGGTTGCCTTAGAAAATTTTTAGTTTTAGGGGCTAAAAAGGAGAACTTGGATAGAGGGGGCCTTAAGAGAATTTTTGGTGGAATTTTGGCATAAAGAGTGGCTTGGTAGAGTGGCAAGGAGGCGCCACTTAGAGCATGGAGAAGTGACGCCATTTGCAGGGGGAAGGGGCTCAGGTTCGATTCGCAAGGGTAGCATTTTGGCCTTGTTTTTGCGTCATTTTGGTGGGGTGGATGGACGGTTTGAAAGGCTTAAAAAGTGGAGAAGACTTGGTCATCTTTTTTTTAAATTTGGCTAGTAAAAGTTTGATTCATTCAAACTTTTAAAATGGGTGGTAGGGAGCTATTCTAGGAAGATTTTAGGAGCTATTTTTGGGGGGTTGGAGCTTGGCCTTCTAGTATAAATAGGGGGAGGGGGGATGCTCATTTCATTCATCCATCTGTCTCTTCTCCTCTCTTCTCCTCTCTTCTCCTCTCCTTTGCCGAATTTTGTTCCCCATCTCCAAAGCTTGTTAGCCGAACCCTCCACTCTCCCTATTTCCCTTCCCTTTTCACTTCAAAACCGAAAGTACACCCCACACTTCTTCTTTCCCTCCTTTAAAATACCTCTTTGGCCGAAAATTGCTATTCCCTCACCTTTATTTAATTAATAGCCGAATCTACATCCATCACCCCTTTGCCGAATTTCCTTCCCTCAACTTGATAGCACTTGGGGCCGAGTGTTAGCTTAGATCTTTTCGAGTTCCGTGGATCGAGATACTTGGGGTTTTAGTGGTTGGCCAAGCCTCCGTTGTAGCAATCGGTTTGATCAAGTGGAGGTAAGATTATTTATTAAGGTTTAATGCTTAAGTGGTGTTTTGAGGGTTAACTGCTTTACTGATTAAGCTTTTCCATGGAGGCCACAACCGGTCAGTGGGCAAGGGAAGGCCCCTGTCCCAAAGTTTAAGAAAAGAGCGGTTTCTGCTGTACGTGATTGGCCACCGGGGTGTGGGCCAGCAACAGGAAGCATTAAGCAAATAGCCGTAGTTTCGCTAGACGATAGCGTCGAGGATCGAGAGTCTAGAACTCCTAGTAATAAGGTGTGTAATTAACCATTGTTTCCGGGATTTGAGTATATCCGCTTATGTTATATGCTTACTAATAAGTGCAGTGGTAAAAGTGTGATAAATACCCAAAAAGGGGTATGACGATGATCAGGTTAGTAGCAAAGTTTGTAATTATGTGAACACTGATTTTATTGTGTGAGTATGCCTATGATTGTGAAAGCATGCACATGCATCATCTACGCATTATATTATGTTACATGTGCATGGGTGGGTTTATGAAAAGAAGGTACGGGTGTACTTCGAGTACGTGGTTGATGTCAGCTTTGTGCTACATCGTGGATTGGCGCTGACTGAGGTCGCGTTGTGGATCTTTGCGATTTAGTTCGTGGCTTGATGGATTGCTGTGTGCTCCATCGTGGTTTGATGTTAGCTATATGCTACATCGTGGATGGCATTGGTTGCCTTTTTGGAGGAAAAAGGAGAGGGTGACTTGATAGTCCCCTGGTGTGTGGTAAATTTGGATAAGGGGGTGTGTAGCGGATGGACCCTAGGTTTGGGTGGGTTTCATGATTGCATTATTCCGTTTATGAAATAATATGAGAATGGGCCAAGCCCAATGAATAGGTATGTTTTGGGGACATACGTGGACATGGGTCAAACCCAGTGATCTGTGGACCAATGTGAAAAGGGCCTAGTCCGTTTTGTAATAATTTGAAGGTGGGCCAAGGCCGATTGTGGTAATAATTATACTTGCATGTTGCATTTGATAATTGGGATGTTATGTGGTTAGCATGTGGGTGGATTTCGATGGTTTAGTTACACATGAGTCTTTGTGACTCACCCAATCTCTTATCCAACATCGCGGTGGAAGGATGATCGGACCGGGTTGGAGTGGATACAAGGTGGCCCATGCAAAGGACGTTTTAATATTTTCTTTATGCACTTTATTACCAAGTACTTGGAATCATTATGTTGTAATAAGAGCCTCTTAAGTTATTTGGTTTTCTTTTGGTAACTTATGTCTAAAAAGATTTGGGAATAATGTTACTTTTATGAACTAAGCATAAGCCACTTGAGCCTGATGTTTTAAACGTTTTCCAACCTAAGCAAATTGACAACTAAGAGTTTTAAAAACGAAACCCCGAGATTTCAAAGTAACCTAACGGTTTGCAAACAAACATGCCCGAGATTTCGCAAGTAAAACTAGTCTAGAGGAGTTTAGACAAAAAGTTAAATGGCAACCTGTTTTCGCCAATAAGTTTTTCCCATAACATAACCAGATTCGGTCGTAGTGAATGGGCCGGATTTGGGGATGTTACAGTAACACCCCAAACCCGGTCTACACACCACGACCGAATCTGGCATGTTACAGAGTGAAAACGTTTTGAAGAAAACAGTTGGACAGTTTATTTCTAGCGAAAAAATGAGTTTAGAAGAAACCCGTGTTGAGTGTTGTTGAAATCGTTGTTGTGTTGCTTTAAAACCCGATACAATTCTTTTTTTTTAAACTCATTTGTCGTCCTTAACTTTTCAAGTCCGTTAAAATCCCGAGTGAATTGAACCTAGTTAATTCAAAAACGTTTGTACTTGAGCTTTGAAAAACTTAAGTTTTAAAATCATTTAAGTTAACTTTGTAATCACCTTGTGAATGTTGTTACCCGATGGTAATGTTTAGAAAACCCATTGCGTAATATAATTTAGAAAACTTCGATCTTCAAGTTACCAAAACATGTCAAGTAGTTTATTTAGCAATACTTGAAATCCAATCTAAGCAGTCAAAATAATCGCAAATTATAGTTTAATGGCCTTATTACAAAACCCAAATAAAATCAAAATTTAAACTAAAGTACCCAAGTCGAAAGTCACTGTGAAACCAAAACAATTTCGCATGGCCACCTCGAGTCCACCCAGCTCCCCATCCGCGACCTACGAGTCACCAGAAAAAGATAAGGGAAGAGGTGAGTCACCAAGACTCAGTGCATAATCCCCCTCCCGATTATAGCAGCATTCTTACACAAGTCATAATCAAGCAAACATATCATGCACCCAAACCTAGCCATCCACAACTCCTTTTTCTACCCGTGTGGTACCAAACCCTTTGGTGGTGCCAAACCACTAGTGACCCAAAGTCACCGATATCAATAATAATGTGGTGCCAAACCACTGGTGACCCAAAGTCACGAATAATCCAATTGTGGGGCCAACCCACGTTGTGATACCAAATCACTGGCGACAATCCCGTTTTATCAAATGTGGGGCCAACCCACTTGTGGTGCTAAGCCACTTTGGGGCGAGTCGCTATGAGGTGCCAAACCTCTGCAGTGACCCAAAGTCACGAAATCAATCTGTGGTACCAAACCACTTGGTGGTGCCAAACCACTGTGACCCAAAGTCACAGATATCAATCTTCACCCTCCTCTCATATCACCCACAATAATGCACATGCATATACATATCATGCTAACATGCTTAATCATAAAACATATGCCGAGTATAATGAGGATCATAGCATCATAAATCATGTATCTTAAATTCATCAAAACGGACTTACCCGAAATCCTTACTCATACCCATAAGGGTACCATGTCGAAATCTACACAGTTTTCGGCTTTTAACATTGTTTAGGTTATTAGCACATTTACATAGATTATGAAGTGTGTAAGATACACACCTGGTTACTAATGAGACTACGAAACCCCGTAGATCACGATCTAACGCACAAGTTCCCCCTTCCTACATTCGGCCAATATCACACTATTAGCAAAAAGCCATTCGGCTTCACCTGTAAATCCCGAAGAGTTAACGCACAGAACCATAATCCTTACCTTAACGCCTTTCGAGCACTAGCCACAACCCTTCCCCTACAATCGGCCAACACTAAAAAACATAAACTTAATAGCCTTCGGCTTTTCAAATGAATAAGGGAATGGTTAAATCGACATGTAACCTTACCACGGTCTTTAACGAAACGTATTGGTACAGAGTAGATGATCACGATCCATTACTTCAAAATCCCGAAGAACCTAGGAGAAACATATTCCATAGGTGATTAAGAATCATGACAAATGCTGAAATTCGGCTTTTGTTCCATATGAGTGAATAGAGAAGAAAAAAAAGATAGAAGAGATTCGGCCATGATAACTTACCTACTCGAAAACTGATTAGAGAAGAAGACAAGAGAGATCTACCCTTGATTGATGTTCGGCCAAAACGTTAGAACAAGGAGAGAAGAGTAGAGAGGTTTCGACGAGAGAATAAGCTACCAAGGGGGTTCGGCTAATCAAAAAAATGAAAGTAGAGAACAAGAAGAAGAATGATCTATGAGGTTTTTGGCTCTTAAGGTTTCGGCAATGGGGTAAGGTGATCAAGATGGATTCGGCTATGGCTTGAAAAAAGAAATCAAATGAGATTCGGCCAAACCAAATAAGAGTAGAGAGCAAAATGAAATAAAGTTTAGGGAGAATAGTGTTTCGGCTTCAAAGAAAATAAGTGAGGGGTTCAAATGGGGATTCGGCTCAATGCCTAAGAGAGAAGTCGACAAGAGCCTAAAAGCTTTCAGCTTTTACTTCAACAAGGTGCACTAAGGGAGAAATCGACAAGGGCGAAGGGATTTCGGCTTTTGGTTCACAACCGAATACACTAAGGCATGACTTACCCGAAAATGTCCACTTAGCTTGCCTAAGGAATTTCTCCCCCTAAGTCTTTCAGCCGAACACTCCACCTCACACAATTCAAAATTCGGCCAACTACTCAAACTTCTCCTGGCCACTCGTTCAAACGAGTTTGAATTGCTCAAACTCCTAAATTCTCTCTTCTCCACCCGTTTGAATCTGTTGACCTGTTCAACAGTTATCCATCAGAGTTTGAGCTGAGCACAACTCTTCCCTCTCTGGCGTCAAAAGAAATTCCCACAGAGGATTCTTGCACTCGAACCTCGGCTCCTTCCTCTGCTTGTGGCGTCACTTCTCAAGGCCCTAAGTGGCGCCTTCGCCACTTTACCACTTTGGGTTATTTGTGCTAAAGTTTACCATAGAAAACACTTAACCCCTAGCTCCTACAAACTCCCTTAACCAAAGCTTAAAAATAAAAATTTTCCCATAGTTCGGGCCTACCCTTGGCTCATATCTAGACCCTAAAACATCCCAATTAACATCACAACCAAGCCATACACATGCAAACAGTTCAAACACAATAGCCCCTATTTAAGGATGTTCAGCTTCTACCCTTTAAAAATAATTTCGGCCTCAAAATTACAGTCAAAAGAGTTGAGGGTATTCTTTGTCTCATCACATCCTCTGGTTCCCACGTAGCTTCTTCCACGCCATGGTTTTGCCACAACACCTTCACTAATGGAACCGACTTCTTGCGCAAAACTTTCACATCCCGTCTAGAATGCATCGGGTTCCTCTTCCATAGTCAAATCTGGGCTCACCTCAATTTCCTCCACTGATACAACATGCGATGGATCGAAATGGTAGCGTCTAAACATGGAGACGTGGAACACGTCATGTATCTGACTCACTCTGCTGCCAACTCGAGTGATAAGCTCACTGGTCCTATTCGTCTCAACACCTTATACGGGCCAATGAACCTTGGACTTAGCTTGCCTTTTCTTCCAAATCTCAAAGACTTTCTTCCACGGCGAGACCTTCAAAAAGACCTTGTCTCCCACGGCAAACTCTATATCTCTCTCGCTTAAGATCGGCGTAGGACTTCGCGGTCCAAGCTTCCTTTAAACGAGCTCCGAATCAACTTGACCTTATCCTCGGTTTACAGAAACCAACTCGGACCCAACATCCGACGCTCACCCAACTCGTCCGGCATGTAGGTGTACGACACTTCCTACCATACAACGCCTCATACGGTGCCATCTTAATGCTTGCTCGGTAACTATTATTGTACGCAAAATTCAGCTAATGGTAGAAATTCTTCCCACCTGCCTCTGAAATCCAAAACACACGCCTCTCAACATATCTTCCAAAATCAGATAACCCTTCCGATCGCGCCGCATGTCTCGGATGAAATACCGTACTAAAATCTAATCGCGTCCCCAAAGCCTGATGTAATACTTTCCAGAACCTTGACGTGAATTTGGGATCCCTATCCGAGATAATCGACACTGGCACATCGTGCAACCTCACTATCTCTGCCACATACAACTTAGCTAACTTCTGAAGTGAGTAATCAACCCTTACCGGTATAAAATGAGCTAATTTCGTCAAACGGTCCACAATTACCCAGACTGAGTCCTTCTTACTAGGCGTAAGGGGTAGCCCACTGACAAAGTCCATGGTAATCCTTTCCCACTTCCATCATGGAATCTTCACCACTGAAGTAGACCCGACAAGAATCGATGTTCGGCTTTGACTGGCGACACGTCGGACATTTACCCACAAACTTAAGTTACTTCCCGTTTCGCACTGCCACCAAAATCGCTCTCGCAAATCCCGATACATCTTGCTACCTCCGGGATGCATAGCGTATGGGCTGCTATGTGCGCGTCTGAAGAATCCTCTCGCCTTAACTCGATGTCCTTCTGCATACAAGCTTTCCCTTGAAAACACAGTACTCCGTCATTGGACAAGCTGTAACCTTCCAACCCACCATTCTGAACTTGCAACCTCCGAGCATTCAAACCATCATCCACTAACTGTTTTTCCTTAATCTACTCTACCCAAGTCGGCTTTACCTGCAATTCCGCTAATAGGCTCCCGTCGTCATATAAGCCGAGATGAGCAAACATCGCTCTCAAGTCCGATACTACCTTACGGCTCAACGCGTCTGCCACCACGTTAGCCTTGCCCGGATGATACTCAATTGAGCAGTTGTAGTCCTTCAACAGCTCTATCCATCTCCGCTGTCTCAAATTTAAATCCTTCTGAGTCAAAAGGTACTTTAGACTCTTGTGATCCGTGTAGACTATCGACTTCTCTCCATACAAATAGTGCCTCTATACTTTCAGGGCGAAAACCACTGCAGCTAATTCCAAGTCATGCGTCGGATAGTTAACCTCATGCGGTCTCAGCTGTCGAGATGCATATGCCACTACCTTCCCTTCCTGCATCAGCACACATCCCAAGCCAGTATGTGATGCATCACAGTAGACCGTGAATTCCTTTCCTACCTCAGGCTGGATCAACACCGGAGCTTCAGTCAGAATCTTCTTCAACTTGTCAAAACTTTCCTGTTGCTTCTCAGACCAGACAAATGGAACTCCTTTCCTCAGCAACTTGGTCAACGGTGCTGCGATCAAAGAAAATCCCTCTACAAACCTTCGGTAATACCCTGCCAGACCTAGAAAACTCTGAATCTCTGTAATCGACTTAGGTGGTTTCCAGTCCAACACTGCCTCGATCTTGCGAGGATCCACTCTAATCCCTTCCGCCGACACCACGTGACCCAAGAAAGTCACCTCCTTAAGCCAGAATTCGCACTTACTGAACTTGGTAAATAACTGCTTCTCCCTCAGAATCTGTAAAACTATTCACAAATGCGCATCATGATCCTCCTCAGACCTTGAGTACACCAAAATGTCATCTATAAAAACCACGACAAACTGGTCCAAAAACTGCTGGAACACCCGATTCATCATGTCCATGAATGCTACCGGCGCGTTAGTCAACCCAAACGACATTACCAGAAACTCGTAGTGCCCATACCGAGTGCGAAATGCCGTCTTGTGAATATCAACCTCTTTCACCTTTAGCTGATGATACCCTGACCTTAGATCGATCTTTGAGAAAATCGATGCACCTTTAAGCTGATCAAACAAGTCATCTATCCTGGGCAACGGATACTTGTTTTTGATCGTCAGCTTATTCAATTAGTGGTAGTCTATACACATCCGGATTATACCATCCTTCTTCTTAACAAAGAGCACAGGTGCTCCCCAAGACGAAACACTTGGCCGGATAAAACTCCGATCCAACAGTTCCTGAATCTGAGCCTTCAGCTCTACCAATTCCTTCAGTGCCATCCTATACGGGGCGATAGACACTGGCGCGGTTCTGGGTAACAAATCTATACCAAATTCAACTTCCCGATTCGGAGGCAGACCCGAAAGTTCTTCTGGAAATACGTCGACAAATTCTTTCACCATTCGGACATTCTCTACAGCTGACTCCTTGGCCTCCAAGGCACACACATGGACCATAAACGCCTCATAACCCTTTCTGACCATTTTCTCAGCTTTCAAAGCGGACACCACATTGGATAGATAATCTCTTCTATTACCTATCATCACCACTTCTTCACCCTCAACCATTTTCAAAACCATGCGCTTAGCCGCGCAATCCAGACTTGCTTGGTACTTCACCAACCAGTCCATCCAAAGAATCGATCGAACTCCCCAAGCGGCGGTTCCATCGGATCGACCACAAACACTACCCCTTGGAGTTCTAGGGGTACATCCCTATCTGACTTATTTACTTCTCACAGAGTGACCTAGAGGGCTAATTACTATCATCTCCTAGAAGTAGTCTCAAAGTCTAGGTTCATGGTTTCCACTATGCTACTAGCAACATACGAATCGTCGAACCTACATCTATCAAAGCGGTATAAGGTAATCCAAAGATTAAGAACGCATGCCGATTATGACGTCCGGTCGCGTCGCCTTCCTCTCGGCGCCTCATTGCATATACCAATCCAGGTGTCTCGCCTCGGTGTTGCTGCACCTCTGCCCGGTGCTCGCGGCCCCACTGAACCAGAACCATTACCTCTCTACCGAACCACGACCCTCTGCGCGTTGCGGTCCTCATTCTGAATCGAGCACGTCCTCGACCCTCGATCAATCTCGGCTAACTTCCGTGGACAATCCCTCACACGATGATCCAACGAGCCACATCCAAAGCATCCTTTTCCACCAATCCAACATTCTCCCCAATGAGATTTCCCATACCGACATCTGCTACGGACCACGATTAGCGATAATGTGCCTCCCGAATTGATTTGGCCCACCATGCCTAGCCCTTTTCTGAGAATTACCGACCGACCCGGATGATCCAAAACCTCTCTTATGTCTATTCCTGTCCTGATTCTGCCTCATAGATTCCTTTACCCTTTGGCTATCTTAGCCTTTTCTACTAACGCGGCAAACTCTCGCTCCTGTTTGTGGAGCAATCGGCAATCTCACTCATCCTCAATCCGTCCTCGAACCTGACACATCGCTCGTGCTCCGTAGCCACGATACCTCGAGCATACCGGCTCAACCTTAAGAATTTTGCCTCATTACTCCGATGCGGACTTACTCCCCGAACCAGTCTCGAAAATGCCTTTACTGCGCGCATCAATGTAATCGGACCCAATATACTTCTTCCGTACGCTTTTGCTTTAAATAGTCCCACGTGAGATCATCCGCTGCAGCACCATCCCGAACCGTGAGCCACCACTGGTATGACTCATCCCAAAGAAGCGACACTATCCCTTTCAGTTTCTCCTCAGTAGCCAGATCCAAGTCGTCAATGATACGCTCCGTCGCCTCCAACCAATACTCAGCCGTATTGGGTGCCACACTAGAAACACCTCGGAAAACCTCGACTCCATTGGCTCGAAGTCGCTCAGATACAGACTTACGAGCTCCCGTGCCTCCACCTGCTCCAGCCACCCTCTCAAGAACTCGCAGGCGATCGCTCGCGATCATCGCATCATCCTGCTCGATCCACGATACTCAACACCAGCAGCTGCTGGTGGTGGTGGCATCTCATTCTCTGACCCCTGACCAAATCCCACTGGTTTAGACACAGTCATCCTACCCGGACCGCGTCCATGCGTATTACGACCCCGACCTCGAGTGCTCATGTCTAACGTCTCGACTTATCTGAATTAAGAGTTTTATGCGTCAGTCTTTATTCCACTTATTATTAAGGCACAGTCTTATGAACAGTTTCTATTACAGAGTTTTGTTTTTGCGAGTCACAGAGTCATATAGGTTTCAGTCTCTAGGGTAGTCCATTATCACTAGCCGTTCATAACATACATCATCAAAAATCACAATCATATGCAAACATCAGTAGGGGTACTTACCTGGGCGGATTGGTGTCGGAGACTCGGTGCCATGCGTTACAGACCATACATTCTCCAGTAAAACTCTTTGAAACCTTATCTTAAAACATTTTAGGCCTCGGGCCCACAGCCGAGCTTTTTAACTTGGCTCTGATACCATAATTGTAACACCCCAAACTCGATCAACACACCACGACCGAATCTGGCATGTTACAGAGTGAAAACATTTTGAAGAAAATAGTTTGACAGTTTATTTCTAGCGAAAATATGAGTTTAGAAGAAACCCGTGTTGAGTGTTGTTGAAATCGTTGTTGTGTTGCTTTAAAACCCGATACAATTCTTTTTTTTAAAACTCGTTTGTCGTCCTTAACTTTTCAAGTCCGTTAAAATCTCGAGTGAATTGAACCTAGTTAATTCAAAACCGTTTGTACTTGAGCTTGGAAAAACTTAAGTTTGAAAATCATTTAAGTTAACTTTGTAATCACCTTGCGAATGTTGTTACCCGATGGTAATGTTTAGAAAACCCATTGCGTAATATAATTTAGAAAACTTCGATCTTCAAGTTATCAAAACATGTCAAGTAGTTTACTTAGCAATACTTGAAATCCAATCTAAGCAGTCAAAATAATCGCAAATTATAGTTTAATGGCCTTATTATAAACCCCAAATAAAACCAAAATTTAAACTAAAGTACCCAAGTTGAAAGTCACTGTGAAACCAAAACAATTTCGCATGGCCACCTCGAGTCCACCCAGCTCCCCATCCGCGACCTACGAGTCACCTGAAAAAGATAAGGGAAGAGGTGAGTCACCAAGACTCAGTGCATAATCCCCCTCCCGATTATAGCAGCATTCTTACACAAGTCATAATCAATCAAACATATCATGCACCCAAACCTAGCCATCCACAACTCCTTTTTCTACCCCGTGTGGTACCAAACCACTGGTGGTGCCAAACCACTGGTGACCCAAAGTCACTGATATCAATAATAATGTGGTGCCAAACCACTGGTGACCCAAAGTCACAAATAATCCAATTGTGGGGCCAACCCACGTTGTGATACCAAATCACTGGCGATAATCCTGTTTTATCAAATGTGGGGCCAACCCACTGTGGTGCTAAGCCACTGGGACGAGTCGCTATGAGGTGCCAAACCTCTAGTGACCCAAAGTCACGAAATCAATCTGTGGTACCAAACCACCGGGTGGTGCCAAACCACTGTGACCCAAAGTCACAGATATCAATCTTCCCCCTCCTCTCATATCACCCACAATAATGCACATGCATATACATATCATGCTAACATGCTTAATCATAAAACATATGCCGGCATAACGAGGATCATAGCATCAGAAATCAAGTATCTTAAATTCATCAAAACGGACTTACCTGAAATCCTTGCTAATACCCATAAGGGTACCATGTCGAAATCTACACAGTTTTCGGCTTTTAACATTGTTTAGGTTATTAGCACATTTACATAGATTATGAAGTGTGTAAGATACACACCTGGTTACTAATGAGACTACGAAATCCCGTAGATCACGATCTA
This sequence comes from Gossypium sturtianum, assembly GCA_025698515.1. Lineage (NCBI taxonomy): Eukaryota > Viridiplantae > Streptophyta > Magnoliopsida > Malvales > Malvaceae > Gossypium > Gossypium sturtianum. The sequence goes on along the minus strand of CM046950.1, from coordinate 88,481,358 downwards.
ACGCACAAGTTCCCCCGTCCTACATTCGGCCAATATCACACTATTAGCAAAAAGCCATTCGGCTTCACCTATAAATCCCGAAGAGTTAACGCACAGAACCACAATCCTTACCTTAACGCCTTTCGAGCACTAGCCACAACCCTTCCCCTACAATCGGCCAACACTAAACAACATAAACTTAATAGCCTTCGGCTTTTCAAATGAATAAGGGAATGGTTAAATCGACATGTAACCTTAGCACGGTCTTTAACGAAACCGATTGGTAGAGAGTAGATGATCACGATCCACTACTTTAAAATCCCGAAGAACCTAGGAGAAACCGATTCCATAGGTGAGTAAGAATCATGACAAATGCCGAAATTCGGCTTTTGTTCCATATGAGTAAATAGAGAAGAAAAGAAGATAGAAGAGATTCGGCCATGATAACTTACCTACTCAAAAATCGATTAGAGAAGAAGACAGGAGAGATCTACCCTTGATTGATGTTCGGCCAAAACGTTAGAACAAGGAGAGAAGAGTAGAGATGTTTTGGCGAGAGAATAAGCTACCAAGGGGGTTCGCCTAATCAATAAAATGAAAGTAGAGAACAAGAAGAAGAATGATCTATGAGGTTTTTGGCTCTTAAGGTTTCGACAATGGGGTAAGGTGATCAAGATGGATTCGGCTATGGCTTGAGAAAAGAAATCAAAGGAGATTCGGCCAAACCAAATAAGAGTAGAGAGCAAAATGAAATAAGGTTTAGGGAGAATAGTGTTTCGGCTTCAAAGAAAATAAGTGAGGGGTTCAAATGGGGATTCGACTCAATGCCTAAGAGAGAAGTCGACAAGAGCCTAAAAGCTTTCAGCTTTTGCTTCAACAAGGTGCACTAAGGGAGAAATCGACAAGGGCTAAGGGATTTCGGCTTTTGGTTCACAACCGAATACACTAAGGCATGACTTAGCCGAAAATGTCCACTTAGCTTGCCTAAGGAATTTCGGCACTCCCCCTAAGTCTTTCAGCCGAACACTTCACCTCACACAATTCAAAATTCGGCCACTACTCAAACTTCTCCTGGCCACTCGTTCAAACGAGTTTGAATTGCTCAAACTCCTAAATTCTCTCTTCTCCACCCGTTTGAATCTGTTGACCTGTTCAACAGTTATCCATCAGAGTTTGAGCTGAGCACAACTCTTCCCACTCTGGCGTCAAAAAGAAATTCCCACGGAGGGATTCTGTAGCTCGAACCTCGGCTCCTTCCTCTCGCTTGTGGCGTCACTTCTCAAGGCCCTAAGTGGCGCCTTCTGCCACTTTACCACTGGGTTATTTGTGCTAAAGTTTACCACAGAAAACACTTAACCCCCTAGCTCCTTCAGCTCCCCTTAACCAAAGCTTAAAAATAAAAATTTCCCATAGTTCGGGCCTACCCTTGGCTCATATCTAGACCCTAAAACATCCCAATTAACATCACAACCAAGCCATACACATGCAAATAGTTCAAACACAATAGCCCCTATTTAAGGATGTTACACTAGTCCATGCCTAATATCAAATCGTATTTGCCAAACGGCAACTCCATCAAATCAGCCGGGAAAACTATCCTTTGAACTTCTAGAGGCACATTCCTAAAGAGTTTGTTCACCACTATAGATTGTCCTAAAGGGCTAATCACAGTCATTTTCCTAGGAGCAACTTCAGATTCTATATTCAATGTTCCAGACACAATAATAGCAACATACAAATGTGTAGACCCAATATCTATCAGTGCTGTAAAGGGCAAACCAAAAATAAGGAACGTACCCGTTATAACGTCTGGTGCATCGCCATCCTCTCGACGTCTAGCTGCATAAACCAACCCAGGTTGTCCTGTATCTGTATTCCCAGCACCTCTGGCCAGTGCTCCACGCCCTCGACCATAACCATTTCCTCCTCTGGTCAGACCACGACCTCTCAGTGGTTGCTGCCCACCTCTTCCAGGCTGATAACCCTGACCTACTGGCCGTGCCCTGTTTGACTCTTGTGGATAATCCTTTACTCGATGTTCTTCAGATCCACACCTATAACATTTTTTACTCCAACACTCCCCTGAATGGAATCTACCACGTCTAGCACACTGCTCAGTCCGAGCAATAGCAACAGGCTTCACCACTCAACTTGGCCTATCAAACCTTGGCCTCTTCTGGAAACCCCCAACAGAACCTGACGACCCAAAATTTCTTTTATTCCTACCCCTATCCTTATCTAGATGCTGCCTCCCAGATCGCTTCACCTCTTCGGCTATCTTAGCCTTCTCAACCAGAACAACAAACACTTTTTCCCGTTGTGGAGCTATCAGTATTCGCAACTCGTCCCTCAGACCATCCTCAAATCGGACACAACGCTCGTGATCTGTTGCAATAATACCCCGAGCATATCAGCTTAGTCATAAAAATTCCGCCTCATATTTAGCCACCGACTTATTCCCCTGGACCAAATTGAGAAATGACCTCCTCTAAGCGTCCACATAACTTGCTCTAATGTACTTTCCCTAGCACGCTGACTTGAAGAAGTCCCAGGTAATACGATCCACTAACGTACCATCTCTAACCGTGAGCCACCACTGGTACGCTTCATCTCGAAGAAGAGACACAACTCCTTTCAACTTTTCCTCCGTAGTACAATCAAGATCGTCCATGATCCGTTCCACCGCTTCCAACCAATACTCGGCCACACTAGAAGCTACCCCAGAAATGCCCCTAAACATCTCAGCCCCATTAGCTCGAAATCGCTCAAAAATAGATTTTCGAGCCACTAACCCTGTGCTCGCACCAGCAACCCGCTCCAGAACACGCAACATAGCCTGAGACACAGTATCGTCTCCTCCAGTTTGGTCCTGAAATCCCGCTTCCGCAATTGGTGATGCTGGCACTTCACCTTCCGGCCCATGCCCTAATTCCGAGGGTTCAGCTTCAACACCTCGGCCTCTACCATGGCCGCGCATACCACGTCCACGTCCTCTAGCGTTCATATCTACAATTTCGTCTTAATCTGATTAAAATTTTATGAGTTAGTATTTCTTCCACTGTTTATTACTGGACAGTCTTATGAAAATAGCATTAGAAGTAGTTTTCGCACGACCTATTTCTAAAGGTCTCAGTTCTAAAGTTACATTTCTTAGAACTATCTATCACAATATTTCATACAATTTCAAGTAATAACGAGAACACTTACGAGACGGTTGGGTGCATGCACTTCGGTGCCATGCTTCCAGAAAATATGTATTTTCAAAACCATTTTTTTAACCTCTTGAACCTCATAACCCATGGCCGAGTTTTACAACCTAGGCTTTGATACCATAATTGTAACACCCCAAACCCGATCAATACGTTACGACCAAATCTGGTATGTTACCGAAAAGATAGTTTTGAAATTCTTTTAACAGAGCATCGTAATTTGAGAAAAACTTTTTGTTTAGTGATTCCCTTTTAAGGTTAATTTAAAGATTCCGTTTAAGAATATCTTACCGACTTCTTATTAAAATAACTAAGAGTTGGAAACGAGTTTCTTTTGTAAAAGCTGATCTTAGGGAAATTTTAGAAATGTGACAGTTGAAACCATGTAATGGTTTTAATAAAATCTCCAAATTAATTAGCCATTCGTATGTCATCTTTTGTTAACACTATTTTAGGAAAATATTGATTTATGTGTCTATCTTAGGAAAAAAATCCCATGTTCGATAAGTCATAAAAAAATGTGATAACAGTGTAAATGTAAATCCCAAATTTAAAGTTATAGTAGCCTTATTACATAATTAAAATCCCCAAAATTTAAGAGTAATATTAAATAAGAACTGAAATTTTACGTGGAAAATAATGCATGGCCACCTCGAAGTCCGCCTTGGCTCCCAAAATCGCAATCTACGGATTGCCTGCAAAATTAAGCAGAGGGGTGAGTCATCGAGACTCAGTGTGTAAAACCCCTTTTAACGCAGTCTGGGCTTTAAGCCCACAGATGCACATTAGGCCTTAGCCCACACAATACATCATATTAAACATGTATGTAATGCAGCCCAACCCAACCTAGTTTTCCATCCTCTAGGTCTCTTGAATCAGCCAAACACCCGTGGCGTTATGCCACCGCGGTTCTAGACCACTGTGGTCCCAGACCACTCGTGACAAAGTCACATGATATATAATTGTGGGGCCAACCCACCGTGGTTCTAGACCACCGTGACGATCTCTAAATAACATACGTGGGGCCAACCCATTGTGGTCTCAGACCACCGAGACAAGTCACTGATATATGTATACGTGGTTTCAAACCACCATGGTCCTAGACCACCGTGACATCGATCCATTGAATAAATACGTGAAGGGCTAGCCCACCGTGGTTCCAGGACCACCGTGATGAGTCACATAATCACACTTCCTTTTTAATCATTTCCCACAAGCCCATGCAACATATTGTCATACTGTGATGAATGCAACATACTTTCAGTGTATAACATATAATTAATTAAAACATACAATAATCTGTGACGTAATAGCGGAACTTACCCGGTGTCTCCAACCTTACCCACAAGGGTATCTCGACTATCTAAACAGTCGTTTCGGCTTTTAGCCAACACAAACATCAACATAGATTAATAAGGTGAAGTGTGGGCGTTACACACCTGATTACGCATAAAACTAGACTCTCTACATCAACGCTCTCACTAGCAGTGATAACAGCGATTTGTCTATCCCAGGCAGACGTCGGCTCTCTACTACAGCCCGGCGAAAAGTCTCGAACCGCCGACACTGCACGTCTTTTAAACTTAGGGGCAGAGGCTACTAGTCCACTCCCCTCCTTAGTTTGACTGGCACTTGCATCCATGAAGAGATTTGATTAGTACTCAGCGTGAAACGCCGCTTATCTAACAAGAGAATCAATTAAGGCAGACCACAACCAATAAGGGATATAACATCCAAGAATCGAAAAGAAGTGACCCTTACCTTGGTAAACGATGAACCACACAATCACTAATTCGCCCCCAAATCAGATATGAATCGTGAGAGAAGGAAAGATTTGGCCTAACAGTCAAGAATAGGCCTTGAGCATTCGGCTTAAAAGAAGTCCTTAGAGAAAGATAATAAGGTATTGCACGAAGTTACCTTGTGTTGAAACGGATGGTGAAAAGCCAAAGTAGATTCGGCAGGAAAGTAACCCTTCACACCCTAGGCTACTCAAAAAGCATTGATTCGAGATGAAAAGAAGAAACAAAGATTCGGTTAGTGAAGATGGAGATAGAAGAGTTTAGAGAAGAAGAGAGAAAGAAACCGAAAGAAACAGTAGGAGAGGGAGATATGGCTCTTGCGACAAGAGAGAAAAGAAACATACCTTCAACAGTCCAGAAGCAGGGTGAAATCGATTCACTTGGAATTAAAGGGACTATTCAATGGAACAAATGCAAGGTTTCAAGCAAGAAGAAGAAGTAGAGGAGAAGAGAGTTTCGCCAAGAGAAACAAAGAAAGAAAAAGAAAAGAAGAAATGCCCGAATGGTGACCACTTTCGGCTAGAGTCAAAATAGCAAAAGAGATGAATAACAACAAAGACAATTTCAGCACAGAGAAAATAGGTAAACCAAAGAGAGAAAAAGAGAGCTCTAGAAGGCTTGCAAAAATCGGCACTCACTCCTCCTTAATGACCGAATATGCACCAAAAGAAATAAGAGAAATGCCTAAGACCTATGGAATTTTTGGCACACTCACCTCTCCTAGCACTAAACCAAAATTTTCCCCTCTTCAAGCTCCCCACATTCGGCCAATACCTCCACCAACACCAAATCCCTTGATTTGCTCCTACTTTCACTCTCCAACACCCATTTGAATTGGTTTGACCAATTCAAACTCCACCAACTCCTCATGACCACTCATTTCAAATTCTTTGACTCCTTTAACAACCACCAAGGAGAGTCCCAGCCGAAAGCCAACACTCCACCACCTTGAGCATAAAAATAAAGCGCCACTTGCTACAGAGGAGACTCGAACTCCTTCCCTCCTACTGCTCCCTTGTGACGCCACTCCCTTGCACCTTAAGTGGCGTCACTTGCCACTCTACCACACTCCTCTTTGTGCAAACAACTACAAGCAATTACATATAAGACCTGCCTCAGCTAGCTCTCCCCTCCAGAGTGCCCAATAAGCAAAATTTTCTAAAGTTCTGGCTCAAACCCGAGCCTCCCCAGGACCCCCAAACATACCAAAATAACATGCTAAACAAACCAAACACCTCAATTAGCATAAAATGCAGAACCCCTAATTCTAGGATTTTACAATTTTACTCATTTGGGGTATTTCAGTCATTTTACTCATTAGGTGTCTCAGTACAGTTAACAACCTTTTCAAAGGTCTACTGTCACCTCGAGCGACACAGATAATCCATTTGGTCGAAACAGGGTAAATGGGCTCAAAGCCCAATATTCAGCCTAAATGGGCCCACATATTCGTTTGGCCCATTTGGCCCAAATTCAAATACGGCTATGTGATCTACATAGCCCAATCCAATTTCTGCAACTTTTCGTAAATTTTATTCGTGTGGGGCCCACACGGCCCATTTTGACCCAACGAGGCCTAATACGACCCAAGTGAACGAGAACACTCGTAGCGGCCTCTTCAGTCTACCGCCTTCAGTTGTTGGCTCAGTTTTTCCATACGAGCGATCGCACGCTCGTGAGGCCCTAAATGCCGAAGTTTTGACTTTTCGGCTTTTGCAGATTCTTAGCGGAGATAGTGTGATTACACACCTTTTTACGGAGTCGTTCCAAGATCTACGAGCACCCAACCTAAAATCATCGATATCCAATGTTAGTCCTTAATATGTTAGGGTAAAACACCCTCTTATCACATCTGTTCCCAAAAAGGCACTTACTACCTTACCTTGATTGAACGAACTACGGCATGTTCCTTTTTAGCTCGTGGGCTAAAACCGATCACACTTTTCTTGTCGATAAACTGCGATAACAAAATAATTTAACAGATGGGACCGATCATAACTGTGGCTTAAATCCAAGAGTATTGGTCTTAAAGATATAGATAAAGATATTCGACATATTCAAAAGGTAAGGTAATGTCTTTACCTTAAATGGAGGACAGGGTTTGACGACTTGAGTAACTTCTGCACTTCTCCACTCCTTGGGAATACCTAAAACCCAACGATCACCACACCAAGAGGAAGGGATCCCAATCAAAGACCATGAGTAGCAGAAATATTCGGCTTTTAGAGAAAAGGGGATAGGAGAGAACAGTTTTAAACAAGAAGTGAAGAATATCAACACCTACCGATTTCAGGAATACTTGCAGAACTGGAACAGAGAGGGAAATAAAGCAGAGAATTTGGTCACCACAGAACTAATCAAGAGAAAAGAAAAAGATTCAGTTCACAAGCCAATAGGAAGCCAGAAAAAAAATGAATGAAGGGGGAGAGGAAATGTATTCGGCTTAGCTTGGGAGAGGGAGAGGTAAGCAGAGATTCGACCAACAAGGAGCTTGAAGAAAAAGTGCAAAACTGAAATAACAAAAATGCACGAGTGGTAAGTTGCTATTTCAGCACTTAGAGAGAAAAGAAAGAAAGCAGGAATTAGAAGTCCAAAATTGGTGACAAAACTGATCAAAAATGAGGGAAAAACCCCTCAGCCGAAATTCCTAGGCTTCCTATACCCATTCGGCACAACACTCCCACAAACATCCACTTCCTTGATTCTCTCCACAATAATCTCCCTTAATCCTCTCCACGATTTGCTCCTACAATCTCTCCATGACCAATTCAAACACCTCATCAGCAGTGTTTCAGTCCAACTCTTCTACCTTCCCAGCTCAAGCAGCAAAATAAACACTCCATTGCTTATCCCATGATTTGAACCTCAGACCTCTCAGTTACACCACACGCCACTTGCCACTAAGCCACAAGCTCCTCTTGTGTCACTAAACACGCATTATTACTAATAAGACCTAAGCGCCAGTGTCCAGGTTAATTTAAGGAAAAAATAAAAATTTTGCAAGAGTCAAGACTTGAACCCAGGCTACCCAAACACTCTCATACACACCCAAATCACTTAGCCATTACAGCAAACAACCAATTTATGACATTTTCTTACACGCATAAATATTTATGTGCAGTCTCCTAGCTGATCCCACACTCAAGGCCCATTCTTTCTAGGCCCAAATTCGGGGCGTTACAAATCAAGGCAATTACATTAGTGTCATAGAGAGAAAATGTACCGGTGATAACATATGGTGATGACGCATCTTTGCGAGCGCGAATAGTGTAAGCTCTGGCTGGTGCTCTAGCCTCAGATCTCACAGTAGAGTCCTTTGTTACTCCTTCGCTACTGGTCACATTTCCCTTATTTCTAGGTGGTCTCCCTCTAGCAGTTGTGTTACTCGGTCTTGTATTCTTAAATTTATCTTTCTCAATTAACTCAGGACAATCCCGAATAAAGTGATCTAGTGAGCCACATTTGAAACAAGCTTTGTTATTCATCCAGTAGTCTCCAAAATACTGTCTTCCACACTGTTGACACTCTAGTTTGTTGGTTCTAACACTACCAACGCTCGATACTGAAGTGGCTTGAGCTTTAGGACTCGTGTATTGCTTCCCACGATCTCTATTTAGATAACCCACTGAAGCATTTGAACGACTATACGAACCATGTGATTTCTTTGACGAAGAGTGATAGGGTTTACTCATCGACCTATCTCTCGAATCTCTAGCCTCGAAATCAGCTTTTCTCTTTTCTTTACCAAGTTCCTCGGCTTTGCAAGCTCTGCCGACTAACACAACAAATTCTTTCAATTCTAGAATCCTGACTAGAAGTCTAATGTCTTCGTTCAACCCGTCTTCAAATCATTTACACATAATTGCCTCTATGGAAACACATTCTCGAGCATATTTACTGAGTCTCATAGACTCTCTTTCATACTTGGTCACAGACATTCCACCCTGTTTCAGTTCTAGAAATTCTTTGTGTTTTTGGTCAATAAATCGCTGACTGATGTATTTCTTTCTGAAATCGGTTTGAAAAAATTCCCACGTGACCCATTCTCTCAGCACCACAGATACCAAAGTATTCCACCATTGATACACAGTGTCTTTCAAAAGTGATACGGCGCATTTTACACATTCAGCTGGTGTGCAAGATGGTTCATCAAATACTCTGATAGTATTCTCAAGCCAAAACTCGGCTCTCTCAGGATCGTCATCAACAGTAGCTCTAAACTCTTCAGCCCCGTACTTTTAAATTTTATCAACAGGCGACTTACTTAAACGTAAAGGTTCCATACCTTGAGCAGCTACGAGAACCAGTTGGGGAATAGGTGGGCGTGGAAGTTGCTGAGTAGCCCGATTAATTCGGACAAACTCAGTGAACCACTTGTTCATCATTTGGAAGAAGGCTTCCTTGGCCTCTCCTCCATGACTACCCAATACGAGTCTCAACTCAGATTGCGCTACTCCATGAATAGAGGCTGGCGCATTACTCTCAACATCATCAGCCACAGCTCGATTGGGATCCATTTACTATAAGAAAACACGTTTTAGACTGTTAGGAGATATCACACTATCACAGGTTATATATGGCATGTATAGCTAAACTCTTACATACGCTACGTTAGTCCTAGAATTGACTAAATCGTAGCTCTGATACCAATAAATGTAACACCCCTCACCAGTATTCAATGCCAGAATAAGGTTACAGAGTATTACCAGACTTATTACACAATAAACATACATTTTTCATACATTTTTTTCCATTTCAAATATAAATCATTCACAATCATTCACATCGTCCCTAATAAGAGCCTACAATGCCCAAATCATACATTATGAGTGGTTCGGGACTGAATTGACATCTCAGGAAAATTTTAGAACACTTAGAAAATTTTACAAAATACAGGGGACACACGCCCGTGTGGCCAAGCCGTGTGTCTCACACGGCCAAAGACACACCCGTATCATAGGCCGTGTGGAAATTCAAAATAAGATCACATGGTCGTGTCCCAGCCCGTGTCCAACATCGTTTAACTCCCTGACTTGGGTCACACGGCCAACCACACGCCCGTGTGATAAGCCCGTGCGCCCTACAAAATGGCCTCACACGCCCATGTGCCAGGCCATGTGCTAGGCCGTGCAAAACCTGTAGGGTATACTGACTTATGCCACACGGCCAAGTCACACGCCCCTGTGCGAGGCCGTGTGAAGCACACTGACTTGGTTTCAAATTAAACACCAGGGGACACACGTCCGTGTCACCTGACAGTGTGTTACACACGGCTGAGACACACGCATGTGTCTCTGCCTATGTAAACAAAAATAGGCTATTTACTAAGCCATCTTTCTCACTCAATTATTCAATCACCTACACAAACCAAATAGTATATAACCACAACTTCAAATGGCATTTAAACTCATCTAAACCAAGTTCAATTCATGCTAAATCAATACCAACAACTACAAAGCACACAAGTGCCACAATATGCTATTCAATTTCAAACCAATTTCACATTCTCAAATCACCTAAATGGTCACTTTCAATTATGCACTAAATTGCATAAAACCACAAGCATATCAATCTCAAATTTTAACCATTTGGTATCCAAAATGCCAATTCACAACAAGCATCACATAACAATTATACACAACATATCAAAAGGCCTTTCTCACATATATACACATCACTAAACATGCCCAAAACAAACCATCTCACATGGCTATACACAAAACAACCATTCATCATTTACAAGCCAACTTAAATGGCTAAATCCATTACTAAAATATACCAAAATGACCATAATTCCTATACATGCCATATAACCAAAACATATGTTCTAAAGTACCAAAGTGATAGCTTGATAGTGTGATGCATTCTTCGACGACTCCCAATCTGAGCTAGCTTCGATAATCATTATAAAACACAGAAAAGTAAACAAAGTAAGCTATAAAGCTTAGTAAGCTCGTATGCTAAGTAAGTAAACTTCCAACCAACAATTTAATAACATAAACATCATATAATGCAATTCAAATTTGAAGCATAACTTAACACATATAATCAATCCAAAGATTAAACACAATTTCATTCAACTTCTTTGATTTGATGATTGTATAGTTCACGTACATACCTGTACAAGCTCGTATCAATCTCATACTCATCCATATCCTTGATATACTCGTTGAAGCATTTGGAATACTATCAGATACTCGGGAATCTCACACCCTAAGTGCCAATACATAGCCGAAGCTATCTCAATCTCATATCACATACATTGCTCACTCTCGAGCTACCAACGGGTCTGCTCACACAAGCTGACGATCATGACATAGCTACACGGTGCTGCTCACACAAGCTGACGAGAATCCACAACACATGCCGGGGATAACTCGACCACGATGAGAACGTGCGGACCAAAGACACCCAAATCACATAACCCCTAATGACATGTCATTCGTATCCTAATCTATTCCTAAGGTTCAACCGGGATTTCACATTTTCCAAATCGTCGTCGAACATACCTGCAAGGTCATATTCACAAATAATTCAATAATAAAGCATTTAAAAACACAATTATATTAATGCTTATTAACATACGAACTTACCTCGATCGTAAAAACGACGGAATGAATCGATTAATCCAACACTTTATTTTCCCCCCGATCTAGATCCGAACTTTATTTTTCTTAACCTATATAATATCAAAATTAAATTATTTAATTATCATTCTATTCAATTTAGCCCAAAATGTATCTTAAGGAAACTTTACACTTTTTCCCCTAATATTTCAATTTCTTTACAATTTAGTCCTTAGCTCATAAAAAAACAAATTCATGCAATTAAATCCCTACCCATGCTAGCCGAATTTCTATTATTACCATAGCAGCCCATATTTTTCATTTATTTCACATTTCTACCACAAAATTTCAAAATTTCTTAATTAAATCCCTAGTTGACAATTTTACCAAAAATCACTTTACAAATGTTGTTTATCTAACAAGTAGCATACATTTTCTATCATCAAACATCAAAATACACCTATATTCATCAATGGAAAAACCCTAAAACTTTAACAGTTTTGCAAAATAGTCCCTGGGCTAGCTAGATTAAGTTTCAACGACTCCGAAAACATAGAAATCATTAAAAATGGAACAAAAATCACTTACAATGCAAGCAAATTGCTTAGCCGAAATTTCCTCCTTAGTTTAACAATGGTGACTGGTTCTCTCTAGGTTAATTTGAAGAAGAAGATGTTTTAATTTCATCTTTTTCTTTTATTAATTTAACTTATTTTACTAAATACAAAATTAACCTTAGTGATAAACCATTAAAATCACCTAAATGATGTCCATCTTTGTCCACTAATAACATTAATGGTCTAATTAGAATTTAAGGACTTCCACTTTAAAATTCTATATCTATTAGACACCTTTAGCTATTAGAACACAAGTTTTACACTTTACGCGATTTAGTCCTTTTTATCAAATTGAGCATTCAAACGATAAAATTTCTTAACAAAATTTTCACAAAATCACACTATCATACTGTAAACCTTAAAATAATAATAAAATAATTATTTTGACTTCATATTTGTGGTCCTGAAATCACTGTTTCGATTTGACTAAAAACGGGCTGTTACATGGAACACCTTGATTGCGGTAGTATCGAGAGATCTAGTAAACTGGGAATTCTTTCAGACTGAATTCATAAAGAAATATGTGAGTCAGATATTTCTCGATAAGAAACGTAAAGAGTTTCTTGAATTGAAATAAGGCCGTATGTCAGTATCGAAGTATGAGAGAGAATTTGTGAGACTCAATAAGTATACTCGAGAATATATACCGATAGAGGTTGCTATGTGCACTCATTTTGAAGATGGGTTAAATGAAGATAGCAAGCTTTTAGTTGGGATTCTAGAATTGAAAGAATTGTAGTACTGGTGGACAGCGCGCACAAGGCCGAGGAACATAACAAAGCAAAGAGAAAAGCAAATTCTAAGGCTCATGACTCATGAAAAAGGCCTATGGGAAAGTCATACTCATCGCTATCAAAGAATTCAAAAGAATTTCACAGTCGTTCGTTAGCTTCAGTGGGTTATTCTGGGGAAGATAGAGGCAAACAACATTCAAGCGTTCATATGTACGGATTACTATATTTATGTTATTCAATTGTATGTTATTATGTATTTATAATGCTATTAATCAATGTATATCCAAAGAAGTTCCATGACGGTTATTGAGTCCTGGTTGAACCTTAGGAATTCATGGATACAATGACATGTCATTAGGAATTTCATGTTTCGGGTGCTGGTCTTGAATGTCCTACCGATAGCTGAGGTCCTGCATCTGTTACGGATACTCCACAGCTCGTGTGAGCAAGCCCATTTTACAGCTTGTGTGAGCAATGATGTAAAACAAAGGTTACTGTTATATGTTTAAGCACACTTCGTGTGAGCTTTCTCGAGTATCTGATGATATTCTAGATGGTTCAACGGGCATAAAAAAGAAAGGAAGCGGTAAGTGTTCAAATGAAATATATCATATACTTATGAAAAAATGGTGATTTAAATGGTGTGATCAAATATGTAAGTTACTTGTTATGGATGAACTCATTTGAACCATGTATAAATGCACTAACTTGTGTATTTGTTGATGTTGTATAGGCATTGTGCCAAGTTGTGGTATTAATATATACTTTAGTTATACTATTTACATTATACAAATGAATGGCAAGTTGTGTTTATGTTATACGAACTTACTAAGCATTATGTGCTTACGTAGCTTTCTTTCCTATTTTTTATATATTATCGGAAGCTCGATCGGTTTGGAAGCTCATCGGAGATCTATCACACTATCCAGCATAAATATCGATAGTTTTTAACGTTTTGGCCAAGGTTATAATGGCATGTATAGGTGGACTTATAATGATGTTTAGTTGAATATTTAAATGATGTTTTGGATATGTATAAGTTATTTGGTTTGATTCATTTGATGCCTTGCTAGTTTGTGTCAATGTGGCTATGTTGTTGCATGCTTAAATGGCTCAAATGGTATGTGTTAAGTTGGTTTGACTATGGTTAAGAGATGGCATGTTTTGGGAATGTATTGAGCTAGATGATGTTGATTGAAATGTGGTAATGTATACATTTTTTGTAACAGCCCGATATAGGGGCTAGTCGGAACAGTGATCTCGGAATCAATAATTCGAGGGTAGAGAAAATTATTTTCATGTTATGTTATGTGTTATAACATGTTTATGAGGATGCATGAAATTTTCGGTGCCTTAACTTTAGCGATTTCTAGCTAAATTGTGAAAAAGGACTAAATCGCATAAAGTGCGAAAGTTCTATTTTATTTGATAGAGGCACCAAATAGCTATGGTTTATAAATTGGGGGTACCAAATGTGCAATTTGGCCCTGTTTAAGTGGCTTGGCCGGTCAAGAAGTTAAAGGGGACAAGAGTATTAAATGTGGTCATGTTAGGTGACTAAAAAGAAATAAAATAAGATGAAATAAGCCAAGCTATCATCTTTTTTATTTCTTCTCTTCCTCCACCGAAAATAGCAGCCATGGGAGGGGTTTTTGAAGCTTAAAATTTCAGCAAGCAATTCTCCAATCAAGTAAGTGATTTTGATGGTATTTCTTGAAGAAAATTGTACTTTTGGAGTCCCCAAAGCTTAAGCTTTTTAAAGAGGGGACTAGTTTACTATATGGTTGAAAGTCTAGGGACTTGCCATGATAGAGTTCATGTTGTTTGATGAGTTTTTATGGAAGAAAATGAATGATAGGATGATGAGAGACAACTTTTGTGAAAGGTGTTGTCATGAAAACACCTAATTGGGACTAAAATGCAAAAGTTGTAATTTGTTCATTAAGGCATGAAATAGATGGGATTGAAAATAGTTGTAAGAGGATTAAATGTTCAGCTAGGCTTGTTTAACAAGAAAATGTGATGAAAATTTATTTACGAGCCTAGGGGTAAAATAGTAATTTTGCCAAAGTGTAGGGGCAAAATAGTCATTTTTGCCTAAAGTTTAGATAATGGTATATCATGATTTATAAGTGATTAAATCAGTAAATTTCATTGTTCTAGATCAAAGAAAGTTTCAACCAAATCAATTCGAACATATATCAAAACTCAATTGAACATATTTCATAATTACCAAATTCGAACCAAACTTGTATACATCAAAGCTATGCTCACATATTTAATACTTTCAATATTCGATTCCCTATATCCATCACATTAATGACATTATCATAAGTAAATCATATTCAAGCATATGTCCTCACTTTTCATGTTCAGCACATATATCAGTACATATTTACATTAGCTAAGTATCAAACATTTCATCTCATAACTTCTGTATATGTACATAATGAAACCAATCAAACCAATATGTATACAACTTAATATCCAATCACATATACGGCCTTAGCATTATTCAATATGGCCGTACGTAATATATATAAAACAAGTTATACACATACAGAACATATAACAAATCACCAACTCCAATAATTGTATATTAAATCTATTTTATAAAAGACATGCGCATGTACAAATTATACATCAATTGAGACAAAAATTTCATTACTACCTTTTTATTCATTTATGCGGCATTAATATATTAGCTTATATGAAATTCATATGTTTTACATGTTAACACAAATTAAGAACAAGCATTCGGTTGTAAATAAAACCCATTTCATTTCTTTATCTATTCGGTTAACACAATTTGTTTATATATATATATATTTATAAACTTATAAATAACTAAAAATCTATATAGCCATGCACATATACATATCAACCATAATATAAGCGCATATATATACATGTAAAGACATATAAGAACTCAACTAAAATATCATGACCGATTACTAAAGCACACATTTCCTTTATCATTAATCTAATCTAATTTCCATATTTAAAAATATGCCATGGCCGAATTACTAAAACCAAACACATCAAGCATAAAACTAAGAATATATAAAAACAACTTAAACATATAATCAAGCCATCTTCGCATGGCTTTATATTACATATTCCAAAATCAATCTTTTTAACTAGACTATACATGCCATAAGCTCAAATTCAACTTAGTAAAATACCGAAAGAAACAATTGATAGTGTGATAGGCTTTGCTGACGATCCCCGAGCTCGTAACTTGACTCCAAAATCTATAAAACAGAGGTATACAGGAACACACACAGACTAAGATATTTAAGCTTAGTAAGTCATAAGAAAATAAACAATTTAATGATATAATCAACTCATTTAAACTAAACCAAGTTATATTATCATTACCACAATTAGTCTCAAACTTACAAATTACATAAATAATACATTTTCATACACAAATGCTACCTTAGTCGAATGCTCATATATTTAAAATAAGAAATTATCATTCAACTTTCACAACCAAAATGTCATTATATAACCAAATATACATACACCCATATGCACAAACTCAATAATCATAATATAACATCATGTACATATATTACTTTTGTGGCCGAATATACATGATCATATATACACATATTTAAGAATCAATTCCACAATTTTCATATCATTTATTCATTAAGCCGAATACACTTACCATGTTCACATACATTCTTCCTTTACTTCATACAAGACTTACAATAAATATCAAGTAACTTACTTACCTTATTTCAAGTAGGAAATAAACTCATTCATACCTGATCATTTTAGCTCAATTTACACATTCGATCACACTTATCGTTGCACGATGAACCATTCGGAATTAAAAAGGATATACGGATAGTCGGAAGCTCGTACAATGCCAACGTCCCAGACGTGGTCTTACATGTAATCACATATCGATGCCACTGTCCCAGATAGGGTCTTACACGAATCAAATACGATGCCAATGTCCCAGACATGGTCTTACACGTAAACACAAGTCAATGCCAACATCCCAGACATGGTCTTACACGATAAAACATATCGGAAATCCTATTTCATGACATATGTATCCTATCTATTCCTAAGTTTCATACGGGGCTTTCGGACGTCGTAACTCGGTCGAAACGAATTCATAAACATTCTTGTCAAGCTTATTCACATTCGACTAATATATATATAATTTACATATTTCAATTCAGCATATATAATTCAAATTTAATTATGATTAAGTATGTCTATTTGCTTATAAACTTACCTCGGACGATGAAAAACTGAAACAGAATGGCTAGTCGACAACTTTAGTTTTCCCCGATCCAAATCTGATTTTCTCTTTTCTTGATCTAAATTAATATAAATTAAACTTATTTAATTAAATATTCAATCAAATTCATCCAAAAACACATAAATGGGCAAATTACCATTTTGCCCTTGACATTTTACACTTTTTGCAATTTAGTCCCTATTGCATAAAACACAAAATATACAAAATTTGCATATACTATGCTTAGGCCGAATATTCAAAATCTCCATACAAGTCCATATATTTCATTTTTTTTCACATTTTAGTCCCTCAAAATATTATTTTCACAATTTAGTCCAAATTACTCAAATTCATCAAAAATCCAAAGACAAAACATGTTAATCTTTCACATATCTTTAATATTTCATCATCAAACAACAAAAATCACAAACTATCATCAATGGCAAAACACAAAATCATCATCAAATTCAAAAATTAAGACATGGGCTTTGAAGATAACTTAGCAACGATCTCAAAAACAGAAAAATTATCAAAAACCGAGCTAAATACGTACCTTAATCAAACTCAACATTGGCCGGATGCCCTAGCTCTCTTTTATTTTCTTTTTGTTATGATATTCAGTCATGAAAAATAAGAATAAAACTTTGGCTTTTTAATTATGATATAATATAACATATATTAACTTTATTATTTATTTTACTTAATTAACCTTTTACATAAAATATAAAACCATTATATGTTAAGGTCATGACCGTCCATACATAAAATCAATGGTATAATTGCAACATAAATACTTCATATTATAAAAACAACAACAATTATGCACTTCCATATTTAACCATCAAATTTTTATTTTACGCGATTAAGCCCTTTTATTTAATTGAACACTCAAACGACAAAATTAAATCACGAAAATTTCACACATGCAAATTCACACATAATAAACACAGAAAATAATTTTAAAATATTTTTCGGACTCGAATTTGTGGTCTCAAAACCATTGTTCCGATTAGGGTCAAAATCGGGCTGTTACAACTCTCCCCCCATAGGGATTTTCGTCCCCGAAAATCTTACCGGTGAATAGGTTCGGATAACGCTCTTTCATTGTATCCTCTGGTTCCCATGTTGCTTCCTCAACTCCGTGTTTATGCCACAATAATTTAACTAACGGAACTTTCTTATTTTGCAATTCTTTAATCTCACGAGCCAGAATGCGAATCAGTTTTTCTTCATATGTCATATCAGACTTAATCTCAATCTCTGTCGAACTAATCACATGTGAAGGATCAGATCGATATCTACGGAGCATCGAAACATGGAATACATTGTGAATCTTTTCTAACTCAGGTGGCAACAGTAGTCTATAAGCAACCGGCCTGATACGCTCTATAATCTCATATGGCCCAATAAATCTCGGACTCAATTTGCCTTTACGATCGAATCTGAGTATTTTCTTCCACGGTGAGACTTTCAAAAACACTTTATCTCCGATCTAAAACTCTATATCTTTTCTTTGCAAGTCTGCATATGATTTCTGACGATCTAATGTTGTTTTCAGACTATCGCGAATCACTTTCACTTTCTGTTCAGTCTCTTTGATCAAATCGACCCCGTGTATCTTATTTTCACTGAGCTCAGTCCAATACAATGGTGTACGACATTTATGACCGTACAAAGCCTCGTAAGGTGCCATTTTGATACTAGATTGAAAGCTATTATTATAAGCAAATTCAATCAAAGGTAAGTATCGTTCCCAACTACCTTCAAACTCGAGAATGCAACATCTCAACATATCCTCAAGTATCTGAATAATTCGTTCAGACTGGCCATCTGTTTGCGGATGGAAAGCAGTGCTAAAGTATAGTTTCATACCTGAAGCATCTTGTAGTTTCTTCCAAAACCGCGATGTGAACCTCGAATCTTTGTCCGAAACAATAGAAATAGGCACCCCGTGCAATCTCACAATCTGAGAAACATATAATTCAGCCAACTTATCAAGCGAATAATCTCTACGAACTAGAATAAAGTGAGCCAATTTAGTCAATCTATCCATAATAACCCAGATTGCATCTTTCTTGCTCGATGTCAACGATAAACCAGATACAAAATCCATCGTGACTCTGTCCCATTTCCACTCGAGTATCATAATTGGCTGAAGTAACCCAGAAGGTACTTGATGCTCGGCTTTTACTTGTTGACAGGCTAAACATTTCAAAACAAAGTCAGATATGTCTCGTTTCATATCAGGCCACCAATAAAGATGTTTCAGATCATTATACATTTTCGTACTCCCCGGGTGAACAGATAATCGACTGTTAAGAGCTTCGTTCAAAATCATCTGAATCAACTCTGAATTTCTCGGAACACATATTCGATTTCTAAACCTCAGAAAACCATTTATATCAACTCGAAACTCAGATTCAACATTCGATTCACATTGAGCTCGCTTTACTAACAAATCATTATCAACTTTCTGAGCTTCACAAATTTGTTGAACAAATAACGGTCTTGCTTTTAATTCAGCTATTATCGAACCATCATCAGATATAACCATATGCGCATTCATTGCACGCAAAGCAAGTAATGATTTTTGACTTAAAGCATCAGCAGCAACATTAGCTTTTCCCGGATGATAGTCAATCACAAGCTCGTAGTCTTTTAACAACTCTAACCATCGACGTTGTCTTAAATTCAGATCTTTCTGAGTCATCAAATACTTCAGGCTTTTGTGATCAGAATAAACATGACATTTCTCACCAAACAGATAGTGACGCCATATCTTCAATGCGAACACAATAGCTGCCAGTTCCAAATCGTGTGTCGGATAGTTCTTTTCGTACGGCTTTAACTGTCTTGAGGCATAAGCTATGACTTTGCCTTCCTGAAGCAAAACACAATCCAGACCACTCAAAGATGCATCACTATAAATGACAAATTCTTTACCCGATTCTGGCTGAACTAACACTGGAGCTTCGGTCAAAAGAGCTTTCAACTGATCGAAACTTTTCTGACCACTCGAACTTAACATCTTTCTGTAACAACTTCATCATCATTGTTGCAATCATAGAGAAACCTTTCACAAATCGTCTATAGTAACCAGCAAGTCGCAGAAAACTCCGAACTTCAAAAACATTTCTCGGTGGTTTCCAATCAAGTATAGCTGAAATTTTACTCGGATCAACCCGAATACCCGATGCTGATACAACATGGCCCAGAAAACTAACTTCGCGTAACCAGAACTCACATTTACTGAACTTTGCATACAACTGTTTATCTCACAAAGTCTGTAACACAAGTCTCAGATGTTCGGCATGTTCGGTTTCATCATGAGAGTAGATCAAAATGTCATCTATGAATACTACCACAAACCGATCTAGATACTGTCTGAAGATTAGATTCATCAAATCCATGAAAACAGCAGGTGCATTAGTAAGTCCGAAAGGCATAACCAGAAACTCATAGTGTCCGTACCTCGTTCAGAAAGAAGTCTTTGGCACATCAGAGTCTTTAACTCGCAACTGATAGTAGCCTGATCTCAAATCTATTTTCGAAAACACTGTAGCCCTTTTCAACTAGTCAAACAGATCGTCAATTCGTGGCAATGGATACTTATTCTTTATAGTCACCTTATTGAGCTGTCTGTAGTCGATACACATTCTCATAGTTCTGTCTTTCTTTTTCACAAATAAAATAGGTGCACCCCAGGGAGAGAAACTCGGTCGCGCAAAACCTCTATCTGTCAACTCTTGCAACTGAGCTTTCAATTCTTTTAATTCCGTAGGTGCCATTCTGTACGGAGCTATCGATATCAGAGTCATCCCCGACACTAATTCAATACCAAATTCAACTTCTCGTATAGGTGGCAAACCCGGTAATTCTTCAGGAAACACATCCGGATACTCGCACACAACAGGTACTGATTCAATCTTTCTTTCGGTTACTTTACTATCAAGCACATATGCAAAGTAAGCTTCGCAACCTTTTCTTACGTGTTTCTGAGCTAACATCGAAGATATCACTACTGGTAAACCATTCAGATCATTAGATTCAATCCGAATAATCTCATCATTCTAGCACCGTAAATCAATAGTCTTTCTTTTGCAGTTCACAATAGCATCATGCAGAGTTAGCTAATCCATACCCAGAATTATATCAAACTCGTCGAATGGCAACAACATCAAATCAGCCGGAAAACATGAATCTCGAATCATCAACGGACAATTCTTGCACACTTTATCAACCAAAACACACTGTCCTAAGGGGTTCGATACTTTAATCACAAACTCAGTAAACTTTACAGGCAAATTCTTATTGGATACTAAAGTCTCACACACATAAGAATGAGTCGAACCAGGATCAATCAATGCAACAACTCTAGTATCATAGAGAATGAAAATACCAGTAATAACATCCGGGGATGAGACCTCCTCGCGTGTGCGAATAGCATAGGCTCTGGCAGGTGCGCGAGCCTCGGATCTAACAGTTGTATCTTTGGTCCCTCTCTGACTGTCACTCACATTACCCGTATTTCTGGGTGGTCTACCTCGAGCTGCAGTGTTACCCGATCTCGTATTCTGTACTGGATTCTCTTCAGCTAACTCTGGGCATTCACGAATATAATGATCCATCGATCCACATTTAAATCAAGCCTGATCATGCAATCTACAACTGTCGAGATGTCGTTTACCATAATGTTTACACTCGGGTTGATTTGATCTAACATTACCCACACTAGCTACTGAGGTAGCTCTCGAGCTCACAGGTGGTCTATCCCGATCTCATCTGGAATACCCCACAGTAGCCTTTGAATGACTAGCATCGTCTCGGAACTTCTTTGATGCCGACTGGAATGACTTACTGAATGATCTCTTACGTGTATCTCTAGCTTCAGAGTCAGCTTTTCTTTTCTCTTTCCCGAGCTCTTTAGCTTTGCAAGCTCGCTCAACAAGTACCATGAACTCTTTTATCTCAAGTATGCCAACTAACAGTTTATTGTCTTCGTTCAACCCATCTTCAAATTTTTTACACATTATAGCTTCGGTCGAAACACACTCTCGGGCATACCGACTGAGTCTCACGAATTTCTACTCATACTCTGTCTCAGTCATCCGACCCTGTTTCAATTCAAGAAATTCTTTGCGTTTCTGGTCGATAAATCTCTGGCTGATGTATTTCTTACGAAACTTAGTCTGAAAGAATTCCCAGGTTACTCGCTCTTTCGGAACCACCGATACTAGTGTATTCCACTAGTGATATGCAGTGTCTCGTAGCAAAGATATGGCATATTTTAAGCACTCATCAGGGGTGCATGTAACAGCCCAATTTAGGGCCTAGTCGGAATAGTGGTGCGAGACCACGAATCTGAGGTGAATTTATGAGTTTTTAAGGTCCATGCCATGTTTGCATGTTAGTGTGAAAGTTTCATGAAGCAATTTTGCTAAAATGAAGTTGAATGGCCAAAAAGGACCAAATTGCAAAAGTTGTAAAATGTGAGTTTCTAGAAGCATTTTGTATGAAATAGCTTTAGAATATTAATTATGAGTCCTTAAATAGCAATTTTCCCAAATTATAAATTTTGGACAAAAATGGACATGAGTTAGTAAAATAGAAATTTTTAAAGAGAAGGGCATTTTGGTCATTTGTCTAATAAGTGATTAAAATAGGAAAAAGATGATAAAATTTCATTCATCTTCTTCCTTCCATTGCCGAAAATTTGAAGACTCCATAGCTAGGGTTCTTCATTTTTTTCAAGCTTGCTAGTAAGTTCATCTTAGCCCCGTTTTTAATATTCTTCCTGTTTTTAAAGTCCTCGTATTATGAATTAGCTATTTTTAGCTATAAAATAAGCTAAGATGCATGTTCAAAAATTTCATCTATGAATGACATGCTTGTTAAATGATGTTTTATGGAAGATTATGAGAGTTTGATGTTAGATAAACATCTTTTCCTTAATGAATTTCATGAAATATGATAGTATGGACTAGTTTGTAATAGTTATGAAATTAGTCATACCTACTAGAAATAATGAGAATTGATGATTGCTATAGTAGATAAAATGAATCAGCTAAGCATGTAGTCTAAGAAAGTTGAATGAAAATTATTTTACGAGCCTTGGGGCAAAAGTGCAAATATGAGAAAGTATAGGGGCAAAATAGTAATTTTGCCCAAGTATGAGTAAAGGGTCAATTTAGTCAATGTGAATATTAACTGATCTATTTATGACTATAGATCAAGAAAAATGAAGCCCGGATCGAAACCGAGGCAAGAACAAGGTCGAGGACTAAATTGCATACCTAGCTACATTTTGTATATTGAGGTAAGTTTGTATGATTTCTAAGCTTTATGATTTATATCATTGAATTGCTTAGTATAATGTACAATGTTATTATGAAAAGTGTTTAATGTTATGTTAAACAAAGAAATTAATGAGATCAAGCATGAGAAAGCCCCGATTGAAGTTGAATAACTTAGGATACTCGATCTACCACATGAAACAAGAAAGTCCGTATAAGACCAAGCCGAGGCATGGCATCGGCAAGCAAGCAAGATATCATGTAAGTCCATGGCAAGCTTGGCATTGAATAAGATATCATGTAAGTCCAAGGCAAGCTTGGCATTGAATAAGATATCATATAAGTCCAAGGCAAGCTTGGCATTGAATAAGATATCATGTAAGTCCAGGGCAAGCTTGGCATTGAGTAAGTTATCATGTAAGTTCAAGGCAAGCTTGGCATTGAACAAGTTATCATGTAAGACCAAGGCAAGCTTGGCATTGAAAAGTTATCAAGAGAAAGAGATCCCATATGAGTCCAAGTTAAGGCATGGCATTGGTGAGAACAAGAAAGACTTCGTATAAGTCCATGTTAAGTCATGGCCTCGAAATTTAGATGAGATTTAGTATCCTCGGTTATTCATATAAATTCATCGGGCAAACGAGTTAAGCTCCAAAGAGATAACAAGAAAGCTAAGTACGTAAGGTTATTATCAAGTGATAAAGAATATTATTCATGTTATGAATGATGAATTAGAAATTATGAGTATTATGTTCAAGTATGCTGATCAATGTGATCTAGTGATATAGGTACTTTGTTTGCCTAACAAGTATGAGACTAGTAAGTTTCATGAGTTATGTAAGAATCAAGTATGAGTAAGTAAGCTTTATAGCTTAAATTTATGATGCCATTGTTTATGTCAAATGGTTTATATTAAGCAAGTATGTTGCTATGTGCATTATGCAAACTTACTAAGCTAAGTGCTTACGTCTTTTATTATTTCTTTCTATGTAGTCCCGCCAAGCTAACTTGTGGATCGTTAAAGTCGGAGCTCGAATCACACTATCAACCGCTATTTTGGTATAGCCAAGTTGTTTATTTAAGTATGGCATGTATAGGAAACATTTCATTTTGAGTATATGTCTTAGAAAGGGGAAAAGCATGTGCTATCAAGTTTATTATTATTCTTTTGTAAATGGCTAAATGATTGGCCAAGATTGACTAAGTATGTATGTTATTGATATCAATGGAGCATGTTATATTGTTCATTAAAGTTGTAGTGATTTGAGTTGTTGAGATAGTATGAATTTGCTCTTGATTTCATGGTGGCAATTGGCTTGGTAAATAGCCTCTAAGTGCCCACACGGTCGGACACACGGGCGTGTCTCTAAGCCGTGTGTACCCTGTACCATTGCACCTTAAGTCAGAATATCAAGTTGTAGTACACGGTCTAAGTCCACGGGCGTACCATGGCCGTGTGTTATAAGTCAGAATGCTAAGGTTTTTCACATGGGCCAGGACCACGGGCGTGCCATGGCCGTGTGAAGTTTGGCAGTAAGCTTGAGTTTTAAGCACGGTGTGGAGGCATGGGCGTGTCTCAGGTTTACACAGGCGTGTCCCAACACACATGGGCGTGTGACCCCTGTTTCAATGAAAAGTTTTCGGTTGAGTTCCGAAAGTTTACGGACATGAGTTTAAGGCCTCGTAGGCCTATGAAAAGTACAAGTTGATTAAGAAAGATAAGTTCTTAATTCGGAACGAAATTTTATAGCCCGTAAGTACTTGATTAAGCAAGTTCAAGCATAGTAACTTCTCGTATCCGGTCTAAGCCTCGGACTCGGGTATGGGGTGTTACATTTAGTGGTATCAGAGCTACGGTTTAGTCGGTTCTAGGACTAACGTAGCATGAGGACGAGTCTAGTTATACATGCCATACGTAAGAATGTTTTTTTAATAATAGTGTGACGACTCCTGACGACTTAAATTATGTTTATATATATAGTAAATGGATCCTGAAAGAGATATGGCATATGACGTAGAAAGTAATGCGCCGGCTCCCGCTGAAGGGACGGTGCCGAACGAGAATGAGAATAGACCCACTACGGTGAGTCAAGAAGGAGGAGAAGGGGCTAGAGAAGCCTTCCTCCACATGATGAATACGTGGTATTCAGAGTTCATTCGTATGAACCCAAATATACAACCCCCTCCACCCCCATCTGTTCCACAACCTATTCCAAAGAGCCCCTCAAGTAGTAGAGGTGGTAAGAGGAGACAAACCTCCAGTTGATAGGATCGAAACATGGGGGCGTAAGAATTCGGGCGAAAAGAGAAGATGATCCGGAAAAAGCCGAGTTTTGGTTAGAAAATACCATCGGGGTATTTAATGAGCTATCATGCACATCTGAGGAAAGCATGAAGTGTGTAGTCTCCCTTTTAAGAGATTCTGCCTATCAATGGTGGAACACCCTTGTATCGTGGTACCAAGGAGAAGATCACATAGGAATTCTTCCAAGAAGAGTTCAAGAAAAAGTATATCACCAAAGATTTGTAGATCGAGAAAAGAAAAGAATTTTTAGAGTTAAAGCAAGGCAAGATGTCGGTGACCGATTATGAGCGTGAGTTTGTGCGACTCAAAAAATACGCTCGAGAATGCGTGTCCACCGAGGCCATCATGAGTAAAAGATTTGAAGATGGGCTAAATGAGGACATCAAACTGTTGCTGTACTAGAATTGAAAGAATTTGTTGTGCTAGTGGAGAGAGCTTGTAAAGCCGAAGAGCTAGTAAAAGAGAAGAGAAAGTCTAAAATTGAGTCTCGTGACTCTAGAAAGAGACAGTGGAATAAGTCATTCCAATCCTCATCCAAGAAGTCAAGAGATTTACCTACCCGATCGGCTACTTCCATTGGGTTTTCAAAGAAAGACAAGAGTAAGCAGATTTCGGAAATAAAGCACAGACTACTTGATCGCTAGTGTGGGAACTTTCAATCTGAAAGACCCGAATGCCCATGATGTGTGACGTCATCTTGGAGAATGCCGAGCGCACGAAAATGCATGTTCTAGATGTGGTTCCCAAGACCACTACATAAAGGATTGTCCAGAGACAATGAAAGAAGAGAGAGCTCAGAACCCGAGATCTAGGAGTATGGTCAGAGGAAGACCACAGAGAAACCCAGGAAGTGGGGCAAGAGGAAAAGGTAACCCTAGAGAGCAGGCCGCGAGACCCGAGGGTAGGGCGCCTGCACAGACTTATGCCATTCGCGCTCGCGAAGAGGCATCTTCCCATGATGTTATCACGGGTACATTCTCTCTTCATGATGTTAAAGTTATTGCTTTAATAGATCCCGGATCTACACACTATTACATTTGCATGAAATTGGTATCCGATTTGAGCATGCCTATAGAGTTTACAGAATTTGTGATTAGAGTGTTTAATCCTTTAGGCAGGAGTGTGTTAGTGAATGAATTATGTAGAGAATGTCCATTAATGATTAGAGATCATTGTTTTAAAGCAAACCTTATGTTGTTACCATTTGACGAGTTTGATCTCATTCTCGATATGGATGGTTAACTGCCCATAATGTAATAGTTAATTGTGGGAAGAAATACATTGAAATGAGATGTGAGAATGGGGATATCCTCCATATAAAATCAGATGAACAAAGTGGATTGGCGGTATTGATTTCTCATATGACGGCACAGAGATTTATAAGAAAGGGGTATGAGGCATATTTGGCCTTTGTGATGAATGATAAAGAAATCGAGTTAAAGATTGAGCCCGTACCGATAGTATGTGAGCACATGGATGTTTTTCCCAAAGAATTATCGGGATTACCTCCAATAAGAGAAGTTGAGTTCAGCATTGAGCTAGCTCTCGGTACTGTACCAATATCTATTACTCCTTACAGAATGGCTCCAACGGAGTTTAAAGAGTTGAAGATACAGTTGCAAGAGTTAACAGACAAAGGCTTTGCAAGGTCAAGTTGTTCTCCCTGGGGTGCTTTAGTTTTATTTGTGAAAAAGAAGGATGGCACTATGAGATTGTGCATAGATTACCGTCAGCTTAATAAAGTGACAGTAAAGAACAAGTACCCATTGCCAAGGATCGATGATTTGTTCAATCAATTGAAAGGAGCCATCGTGTTCTCTAAGATAGACTTGAGATCAGGGTATTACCAGTTAAGAGTAAAGGAGTCAGATGTATCCAAGACTGCTTTTCAAACAAGGTATGGGCATTATGAATTTTTAGTCATGCCTTTTGGTTTGACCAATGCTCCTGCGGTATTCATGGACTTAATGAACCGCATCTTCAGACCATACCTCGACAAGTTTGTAGTTGTTTTTATTGACGACATACTGGTTTATTCCCGAGATGAGAATGAGCATGCTGAGCACCTACGGATAGTTTTACAGATTCTTCGAGAAAATCAGTTGTATGCCAAGTTCAGTAAAAGTGAGTTTTGGCTCAATAAAGTAGGATTTTTAGGGCATATTGTCTCAGGAGAAGGGGTTCGAGTAGACCCAAGTAAGATCTCGGCTATTACGGATTGGAAACCACCGAGGAATATCTCTGAGGTTAAAAGTTTCCTAGACCTAGCCGGCTATTATAGACGATTTGTCAAGGGCTTTTCCATGATTGCAACCCCGATGACGAAGTTGTTACAGAAAAATGTGAAGTTCGAGTGGACAGAAATATGCCAACAAAGTTTCAAAAAATTGAAAGCATTATTGTGAAGCTCCAGTTTAGTACAACTTGAGACGGGAAAGAGTTCATAGTTTACAACGATGCATCCTTAAATGGATTAGGCTGTGTACTTATGCAAGAAGGCAAAGTGATTGCTTATGCCTCAAGACAGTTAAAGCCTCATGAGAAGAATTATCCAACGCACGACCTAGAGTTAGCTGCCATAGTCTTCGCATTGAAGATATGGAGACATCATCTATATGGTGAGAGATGTCGGATCTTCACCGATCACAAAAGTCTGAAGTACTTGATGACGCAGAAAGAGTTGAATTTAAGGCAAAGGAGATGGTTAGAGTTGATAAAAGACTATGAGTTAGTCATTGACTACCATCCAGGAAAGGCGAATGTTATCGCCGATGCTTTAAGCAGAAAGTCCTTATTTGCATTAAGAGCAATGAATTCACGGGTAATTTTATCTGATGATGGTTCCATTATAGCCGAATTGAGAGCTAGACCAGTATTCCTCCAAGAGATTTCTGAGGCTCAAGAAGAAGTTAGCGAATTACAAGTCAAAAGAGCTCAGTGCGAGTCTGATGTTGAATCCGACTTTCGGATTAGTTCTGAAGGATATTTGATGTTTAAAGGTAGAATTTGTGTACAGAGAAAAGAGGAGCTTATTCGGAGAATTTTGCATAAGGCACATAATGGGTGTTTGTCTGTACATCCGGGTAGTACTAAAATGTATAATGATTTGAAGCAACAGTATTGGTGGCCGAAAATGAAGAGAGACATTTCAGAATTTGTTTCCAAATGTATGATTTGTCAGCAAGTAAAAGCTGAACACCAAGTACCTTCAGGCTTGCTTCAACCCATCTTAGTTCAGGAGTGGAAATGGGACCGTATTACTATGGATTTTGTAACGGGTTTACCTTTGTCTTCGAGCAAGAAAGATGCTGTATGGGTTGTGGTTGATAGACTTACGAAGTTAGCCCATTTTATACCTGTACGAGTTGATTACTCACTAGACAAGTTGGCAAACTTGTATGTTTCAGAAATAGTAAGACTTCATGGAGTTCCCTTATCAATCATATCAGATAGAGATCCGAGATTCACATCCATGTTTTGGAAGAAGTTACAAGAGGCCTTGGGTACAAAGTTGAACTTTAGTACCGCTTTTCATCCTCAAACTGACGGTCAATCAGAGAGGTTAATTCAAGTGCTCGAGGATATGCTCAGATGTTGTATTCTAGAGTTCCGAGGCAATTGGGAAAGCTTTCTTCCATTGGTAGAATTCGCCTACAATAATAGTTTTCAGTCGAGCTTGAGGATGGCGCCTTATGAGGCTTTATATGGGCGTAAATACAGAATGCCTTTATTTTGGACTGAACTCAAAGAAAACCAAATTCACGGGGTTGATTTGTTTAGAGAAGCTGAAGAGAAAGTAAGAGTGATACGAGAGTGCTTAAAAGCAGCTTCAGACAGACAGAAATCCTACTCGGATTTAAAAAGAAAAGAGATAGAGTATCAAGTTGGAGATAAAGTTTTCTTGAAAGTGTCACCTTGGAGAAAAGTTCTCAGATTTGGCCGAAAAGGCAAGTTGAGTCCATGTTTTATTGGACCGTATGAGATTACTGAGAAAGTTGGGCCTGTAGCTTACAGATTGGCTTTTCCATCAGAGTTAGAAAAGATACATGATGTGTTTCACGTGTCAATGTTAAGACGCTACCGATCAGACCCCTCGCATGTAAGTCCTTAGTCAGAGGTAGAGATTCATCCCGACATGACTTATGGTGAAGGACCAGTCAAGATATTAGCTCGGGAAGTGAAGCAGCTAAGAAAGAAAAGTATTGCCTTAGTGAAAGTATTATGGCAAAGACAAGGAATAGAAGAAGCCACATGGGAACCAGAAGAGAGTATGAGAAACCAGTACCCAAACCTTTTCACTGGTAAGATTTTCGAGGACAAAAATCCCTAAGGGGGGAGCATTGTAACAGCTCGATTTAGGGCCTAGTCGGAATAGTGGTGCGAGACCACGAATCCGAGGTAAATTTATGAGTTTTTAAGGTTCATGCCATGTTTGCATGTTAGTGTGAAAGTTTCATGAAGCAATTTTGCTAAAATGAGTTTTTATAGGAAACATTTCATTTTGAGTATATGTCTTAGAAAGGGGAAAAGCATGGGCTATCAAGTTTATTATTATTCTTTTGTAAATGGCTAAATGATTGGCCAAGATTGACTAAGTATGTATGTTATTGATATCAATGGAGCATGTTATATTGTTCATTAAAGTTGTAGTGATTTGAGTTGTTGAGATAGTATGAATTTGCTCTTGATTTCAGGGTGGCAATTGGCTTGGTAAATAGCCTCTAAGTGCCCACACGGTCGGACACACGGGCGTGTGTCTAAGCCGTGTGTACCCTGCACCATTGCACTTTAAGTTAGAATATCAAGTTGTAGTACACGGTCTAAGTCCACGAGCGTGCCATGGCCGTCTGTTATAAGTCAGAATGCTAAGGTTTTTCACACGGGCTAGGACCACGGGCGTGCCATGGCCGTGTGAAGTTTGGCAGTAAGCTCGAGTTTTAAGCATGGTTAGGAGACATGGGCATGTCTCAGGTTTACACGGGCGTGTCCCAACTCACATGGGCGTGTGACCCCTGTTTCAATGAAAAGTTTTCGATTGAGTTCTGAAAGTTTACGGACATGAGTTTAAGGCCTCGTAGGCCCATGAAAAGTACAAGTTGATTAAGAAAGATAAGTTCTTAATTCGGAACAAAATTTTATAGCCCGTAAGTACTTGATTAAGCAAGTTCAAGCATAGTAACTTCTCGTATCCGGTCTAAGCCTCGAACTCGGGTATGGGGTGTTACAGTGCAAGATAACTCATCAAACACTCGTATAGTATTATCGAGCCAGAATTCAGCTCGCTCAGCATCATCATCATCAGTGGCTCTGAACTCTTCGGCTCTGTGTTTTCTGATTTTATCAACAGGAGGCTTAGGCAATCTCAACGGATCACTCACTTGAGGCACAACAGGTATCGAAGATGGATTAGTCGGTGGTGGAGGTTGTTGTGCAGCCAGATTAGTCCGGATATATTGAGTGAACCAGTCGTTCATCATTTGGTAAAAGGCTTGTCTAGCCTCTCCCTTCTGGTTACTCGAAGTCGGTCGAGAATCAACCGGCGCTGTCCCTTGCGTGGGAGCAGGCGCTATACTCTCGACATCATCAGCTACGGCTCGATCGGGATCCATTACTATACGAAAACACATTTTCAGATGTCAGAAGTCATCACACTATCGCAATATAAAATATGGCAGGTATAGCTAGACTCACACGCGCTACGTTAGTCCTAGAATCGACTAAACTGAAGATCTGATACCAATTAAATGTGACACCCCTAACCCGTATCCGTCGTCGGATTAGGGTTACGAGGCATTACCGTTCAAAACACAGTTCAGTACAATCATTTATCACCTTTCATACTCCAAAGAATAATGATACAATTATAACATTATCAAACTCGGATATCCAAAATTCACTTATTTTAAATTCGAATACATGAATCATAATTACAATTTAAATCATTCACACCTTACTAATCATGTATAAAAAATAAGCACATTTCAAAGTTTCAACCAAATCAGTTCGAACATATATCAAAACTCAATTGAACATATTTCATAATTACCAAATTCGAACCAAACTTGTATACATCAAAGCTATGCTCACATATTTAATACTTTCAATATTCGATTCCCTATATCCATCACATTAATGACATTATCATAAGTAAATCATATTCAAGCATATGTCCTCACTTTTCATGTTCAAAGACATATATCAAGACATATTTACATTAGCTAAGTATCAAACATTTCATCTCATAACTTCTGTATATGTACATAATGAAACCAATCAAACCAATATGTATACAACTTAATGTCCAATCACATATGCGGCCTTAACATTATTCAATATGGCCGTACGTAATATATATAAAACAAGTTATACACATACAGAACATATAACAAATCACCAACTCCAATAATTGTATATTAAAACTATTTTATAAAAGACATGCGCATGTACAAATTATACATCAATTGAGACAAAAATTTCATTACTACCTTTTTATTCATTTATGCGGCATTAATATATTAGCTTATATGAAATTCATATGTTTTACATGTTAACACAAATTAAGAACAAGCATTCGGTTGTAAATAAAACCCATTTCATTTCTTTATCTATTCGGTTAACACAATTTTTTTATATATATATTTATAAACTTATAAATAACTACAAATCTATATAGCCATGCACATATACATATCAACCATAATATAAGCGCATATATATTCATGTAAAGACATATAAGAACTCAACTAAAATATCATGACCGATTACTAAAGCACACATTTCCTTTATCATTAATCTAATCTAATTTCCACATTTAAAAATATGCCATGGCCGAATTACTAAAACCAAACACATCAAGCATAAAACTAAGAATATATAAAAATAACTTAAACATATAATCAAGCCATCTTCGTATGGCTTTATATTACATATTCCAAAATCAATCTTTTTAACTAGACTATACATGCCATAAGCTCAAATTCAACTTAGTAAAATACCGAAAGATACAGTTGATAGTGTGATAGGCTTTGCTGACGATCCCCGAGCTCGTAACTTGACTCCAAAATCTATAAAACAGAGGTATACAGGAACACACACAGTAAGCTATTTAAGCTTAGTAAGTCATAAGCAAATAAACAAATTAATGATATAATCAACTCATTTAAACTAAACCAAGTTATATTATCATTACCACAATTAGTCTCAAACTTACAAATTACATAAATAATACATTTTCATACACAAATTCTACCTTAGCCGAATGCTCATATATTTAAAATAACAAATTATCATTCAACTTTCAAAACCAAAATGTCATTATATAACCAAATATACATACATCCATATGCACAAACTCAATAATCATAATATAACATCATGTACATATATTACTTTTGTAACACCCCAAACCCGGCCTAGACGTTACGACCGGATCTGGCATGCCACATGGAAAGGTCGTTAAAGAAACTTTGTGATCGTTTAAAAATTTCAAGTTTAGTTATTTATAGCTTGTGATCCATTTGTTAATATTTTAGAAAACAGCTATTAATGTTTGAGGAAAACCCCATTTGAACAATCAGCAATAGATAATAACCGAGTTAAAATTAAAACCAAAATAAAATCCCAGAGGCCTTATTACATAACAAATTCCTAAATCTAAAATAAGTTTCAAATAAAGAAAATGTATTTACGAAAGAAATACTATATGGCCACCGCAAAGTCCTCCTCGGCTCCAAATCCTCGAACTAGGGATTATCTGCAAAATTAAGCAGAGGGGTGAGTCACCAAGACTCAGTGTGTAATTCCCCTTACAACACAATCGGGCCTTCAGCCCCCAGATGCACATTGGGCCTTAGCCCACTCAATATAGCATATATCACATGTACGCAATGCAGCCCAGCCCAACCTAGTTTTCCATCCTCTACACACTTGAATCATCCAATAGCCTGTGGCACCAAGCCACTGTGGTACCAAACCACTGGTGGTTCCAAACCACTGGTGACAAAGTCACTAAATATAATATGTGGGGCCAACCCACTGTGGTACCAAACCACTGGTGACAATCCCTGATAAACATATGCGGGGCCAACCCATTATGGTACCAAACCACTGGGATGGGTCACTGAAATAATATGTATGTGGTGTCGAACCACTGTGGTCCCAAACCACTGAGACATAGTCACTGGATAAATTATGTAGGGCCAACCCACTGTGGTACCAAACCACTGTGACAGTCTTAGGATCACACTTCCCCTTTTGTCATCACATCCCAAAACCCATGCACATATTAACATAATGAGATGAATGCAACATACTTTGAATGTATAATGTATAATCAACTCATACATACATTAACACGAAAGTAAAGTTACAGCAGAATTTACCCGATGTCTCCAACTTTACCCACAAGGGTATCTCGTCTATCAAAATAGTCGTTTCGATTTTTAGCCAACATAGTTATTAACATAAATTGTTTAACAAATTAAAGTGTGAACATTACACACCTGATTACGTGCAAAACTAGACTCTCTATGTCGACGCTTTCACTAGCAGGGATAACAGCTATTTGTCTATCCTAGGCATATGTTGGCTCCCTACCACAGCCTAGCAGAAAGTCTCGAACCGCCGACACTGCATGATGTTTGAAAGACAGATTAGAGACTACGAGTACACTCCTCGCTTAGATTGGACTGCACTTCGCATCCATGACAAGACTTGATCAAGATTTAGAGTGAAATGTCGATTGTCTAAAATGGAATTCGGTTAAGGCGGACTACGAAAAGGAAATAACAAAGAAAGAACCCAAAAGAAGTGACTCCTTACCTTGATAAACGATGAATCAAGACAACTCCCGATTCGTCCTCGAATCGTAGAGATGAGTCTTGAGAGAAATAGAGGTTCGATCTCTGAGAGAAATGAAGAAACGGGTTTAGTTGCTTAACTTGAATAGGTTCTGGCTTCACCTTGAAAAGAAAGAATGGATAGATTAATCATAAGAAAATAAAAGAGAACCTTACCTTGAGCAGAGATACCGATTGACACACCAGAAAATTTGACTAAAGAGAAAAAAGAAAAGGAAAAGTGTCAATGGAGATGGTGCAAGGTTTTGGCTAAAGAAGAAGATGAGTTTGAGAGATGATTCGGCTAAGAAAGAAAATGGTAGAGGAGAAGGAAAGTTTCGGCTTGTGAAGGAGATAGCAAAAGAAAACGAGCTAAAATGTGAAGGGTGGATGGTGAAGAGAGATTCGACCAAAGGTGTCTTGGTAACCTTGGAGAAAAAGAAGTGCACGAATGGAGAGATTTGCCAACAAGAGTAAAAAAATAAGAAAAATATTGAGAAATGAAAAGAAATGAGGAGAGACCCTAGATGTACTTAGGGAGTTTCGGCACACAAAAGCTAAGCAACACGAAAAGAAAACAAAAGCTCACACACTCACTAATTCGGCACACACACTACTCCAAGCTCTCGGTTTTGCCAACACACATCCAATGCCGCCACTTCCTAGCCCCAACAACACACATAGTCGAAATTCCCCCTCCAACCTCCCCAAATTCGGCCAACTCCACAACCAACACCAAATCCCACAATTTCCTCCTACTTTCATTCCCCTTCAACCATTTGAATCAGTTTGACCAATTCAAACTCCACCCCCTCTCATGGCCACTCATTCAAACACCTTGACTCATTCAACACCCACCCTTGAAGAGTCCTTGCTGAAACCACCACCTTAGCTCCCTAAGCGCAAAAATAAAGCTTCTGAATGCTGTTGACGTGACTCGAACTCCTTCCCCCTGCTGCTCCCTTGTGACGCCACACCCCTGCACTTGAAGTGGCATCTTCTTGCCACTCCACCACACCTCTTTTTGTGTCAATCAAACACAAGAAATTACCCTTAAAACCTGCCTCAACCCGCTCTCCCCTAAAGTGCCTAAAAACAAAATTTTTACCAAGGCTCAAGCTTGACCCCAAACCTTTCCAGGGACCCCCAAACACACCAAATCAATAAGCAGAACAAACCAAACACATGGGAAACATAAAAAAAATGTCGAACCCCTAATTTCAGGATGTTACAATTCTACCCCCTTAAAGAAATTTCGGCCTCGAAATTTACCTGGTCAAAAGAGGTGAGGGTATTGCTGTCGCATCACATCCTCTGGCTCCCACGTGGCTTCCTCTGAACCGTGATTCCGCCACAAAACTTTAACCAATAGAACTGTCTTCTTCCTCAAAACTTTAACATCTTGGCCTAAGATCTGAATTGGTTCTTCCTCAAAAGATAAATCAGGTCTCACTTCTATTTCCTCCACTGGCACTATGTGAGATGGATCCGAACGATAACACCTTAACATCAAGACATGAAATACATCATGTATTTACCTCAAATCCGGAGGTAATTCAAGCTGATACGCCACTGGTCCTACACGTTTCAACACCCGATAAGGCCCGATGAACCTGGGGCTCAACTTACCCTTCTGTCCGAATCTTAAGACCTTCTTCCAAGGTGAGACTTTTAGAAAAACCCGATCACCCACTGAGAACTCTATTTCTCTACGCTTTAAATCCGCATAAGATTTTTGCCTGTCAGAAGCTTCTTTCAACCGAGCCCGAATCAACCTAACCTTCTCCTCTGTCTCTGTGATCAATTCCGGACCCAACAACCATCGCTATCCAATTCTGTCCAGCAGGTAAGAGTACGACACTTACGGCCATATAACGCTTCATAGGGTGCCATCTGAATACTGGATTGATAGCTATTGTTGTATGCAAATTCTGCCAACGGTAGAAAATCTTCCCAACTACCTCTGAAGTCGATTACACGCCCCTTAGCATGTCTTCCAAAATCGAATTACCCTCTCGACTTACCATCGATCGAGGATGAAATCTTGTCTTTGAAATCCGATCTTGTCGAACGCTTGTTTAAAATGCCTTCCAAAATCGTGGCGTAAACCTAGGGTCTCTGTCGATATGATAGACACGGGTACCCCATGCAACCTCACAATCTCTGCTACATACAGCTTAGCTAACCTCTGCAACGAATAATCGACACGAACGGGTATGAAATGGGCGGAATTCGTCAACCGATCGATAATTACCCACACTGAATCTTTCTTAGTAGGCGTAAGAGGTAGCCCACTAACAAAATCCATCGTTATCCTCTCCCACTTCCAAAGTGGAATCTCCACTGGCTGTAGCAACCCTGAAGGCAACTGATATTCAGCCTTCACCTGCTGACACGTTAAGCACTTACCCACAAACTCGGTAACTTCTTGCTTTAGACCTGGCCACCAGAATTATTCATGCAAATCCCGATACATCTTACTCCCACCGGGATGCATAGCGTATGGACTACTATGCGCTTCTTGCAGAATCTTCTGCCTTAACTCAGAATCCTTTGGCATACAAGCCCTTCCTCGAAAGCAGAAAACCCCATCACTGTTCAAACTGAAATCTTCTGTCTCACCACCTGCCACTAGCTGAAATTTAGAACTTAGTGATGCATCCGACAACTATTTCTCTTTAATCTAACTGACCCAAGAAGGCTTCACTTGAAGTTTCGCTAGCAAAATTCCATCATTATACAAGCTGAGATGAGCGAACATCGCCCTCAAGTCCGATATTACCTTATGGCTCAATGCATCCGCCACTACATTAACTTTACCCGGGTGGTACTCGATCGAGCAGTCATAATCCTTCAACAACTCGATCCACCTCCGCTGCCTTAAATTCAACTCCTTCTGGGTAAGGAGATATTTCATGCTCTTGTGGTCGGTATAGATAATCGACTTCTCCCCATACAGGTAGTGTCTCCAAATCTTCAAGTAAACACTACCGCAGCTAACTCTAGATCATGCGTGGGATAGTTCACCTCATGCGGTCTCAATTGCCTAGACGCATATGCTACTACCTTCCCTTCTTGCATTAACACACATCCCAACCCTGTGTGAGACGCATCACAATAGACGACAAATTCCTTCCCAGCCTCAGGTTGAATCAAATTTGGTGCTTCTGTGAAAATCCTTTTTAACTTCTCAAAGCTTTCCTGCTTTTATCTCGACTGCATTTAACGGTACCCCTTTCCGTAACAGCTTGGTTAATGGTGTAGCTATTAACAAGAACCCCTCAGCAAACCTTCTGTAGTACCCAGCTAACCCAAGAAAACTCTGAATTTTCGCTACAGACTTCGGCGGTTTCCAGTCCAATACAGCTTCAATCTTTCAGGGATCAACCCTAATCCCCTCAGCAGACACAACATGCCCCAAAAAAGTAACTTCCCTCAACCAAAATTCACACTTACTGAATTTGGCATACAGCAGCTTTTCTCTCAAAACCTGCAGAACCACCCGAAGATACGAATCATGCTCCTCTTCAGTCCTTGAATAAACCAAAATATCGTCTATGAACACTACGACAAACCGATCCAAATAGGGTTGGAATACCCGGTTCATCATATCCATAAATGCAGCTGGTGCATTCGTCAACCCGAACGGCATCACCAAGAACTTGTAGTGACCATAACGAGTTCGAAAAGCTATCTTTTGAATGTCCGCCTCCTTGACCTTAAGCTGATGTTAACCTGACCTCAAGTCTATCTTCGAGAAGACCGAAGCGCCTCGCAGCTGATCGAACAGATCATCTATCCTTGGCAATGGGTACTTGTTTTTGATCGTCAACTTGTTCACTTGCCTATAGTCAATGCACATCCGCATCGACCCGTCCTTCTTCTTGACGAACAACACCGGAGCTCCCCACGGAGATACACTTGGTCAGATAAAATCCCTGTCCAACAATTCCTGAATCTGGTCTTTGAGTTCTACCAGCTTCTTCGGCGCCATCCTATATGGGGCAATGGACACTGGCGCTGTCCCCGGAAGAAGATCAATTGTAACATCCTGAAAAGGGCCTATGCATTTTCAGTTTAATTATGCGAAATGACATGTCTTATGTGTTATGAATGTATTCTGAATATTTTTGGAAACTAGGAAA
Source organism: Gossypium sturtianum (assembly GCA_025698515.1). Classification (NCBI taxonomy): domain Eukaryota; kingdom Viridiplantae; phylum Streptophyta; class Magnoliopsida; order Malvales; family Malvaceae; genus Gossypium; species Gossypium sturtianum. The sequence continues at coordinate 88,442,607 of CM046950.1, read as the reverse complement.
TGTAAGGAAATGGTTTAGAAATGATTCAAAAGAGGAAAGCGAACATTTCTGGAAACTTGGAAATGAAAGGAAATGTCAAGTTTAAAGAGGAAAATGAAAATTTTTGGAAACTTGGAAATGTAAGGAAATGTCATAGAAATGTTAAGTTTTAAAGTTCAAAAACGGGAAACTAAGGCAAGGTGGTCTTAAGAGAAAATGTATGTGAAATATGGCATACAAATAGCCTTGGTAAAATGGCTACAAGGCACCACTTAGGGCCTAGCAAGTGACGCCATGTCCAAAGAGAAAGGGGGCCAAGGTTCGAGTCACATAGGAAGCAAAATAAAATATTTTTATTTTGCTACAAGGAGCAAGGGAGTTGGACGGCATGAAGGCTTTTAAAAGAGGAGTTTTATCCTCTTTAAATTTTGGTTAAATAGGTGGATAAATGAGGGATAATTATTGGTATAATTAGAAGGATTATTCTTTAATTATTTTAAATTGAGGAGATAAAGTTATTGAGATAAAGGAGAGTGGTGGCCAAGTAAGGGACTCTAGCTAGTAATTTCGGCTACTAGAGGAAAAGAGGCCATCATCCCTTCACTTTTCCTTTGCCGAAATTCCCTAAGCAATTCTCCTCTCTCTTTGCCGAATTTTCCCTAGCAAATTCTCTCTTCTCTGCTATTTTGCCAAAACCAAAAACTCTAACAAAGCAAGCCAATTTCTTCACCTTTCTTTTCTTCCTATTTCTTTCTTTCCAATCCATTCAAAAGCCGAATCTTGGAGGGGCATCAAGCATAGGTGTTGTCGATTTCCATATAAAAGGGTAAGGATCTATTGCTATTATCTTCTTTTCTTTAACCGAAAGTCAAGATTCTAATGACATATTCATGTTGGCCGAAACTTTGAAGGAAAGCTTGGATTTTGTGATTTGTCGACTACAAGGAGGAAGGTTTCGGATTTCTAAGATTAAGGTAAGACACATGTATATTCGGCCAAAGGCTATGTTTTATGTCCTGATGATTAGAATAAATCTAACGTAAGGTTATAGGAATTTCGACATTCCTAGGAAAACAAGGATCAACTTCGAGATTTGTTGGTGTTCCAATCGGCAACAAGGTACGATTAAGTATACTAATCCTACTAGGATTTGGATTTTTGGCCGAATGGCTTTTTATTAAATTAGTAAGTGATTAATCAAATGTAGGGATTAAGGATCTAAGCGGTAGATCAGATTTCGGGATTTCAAGGAAATTATTAAGCAGATCAGGTGTGTACCCCACACTACTTCATAATATGTTTTGTGGCTATGTATAATTAATATATGTGATATTAAGAATATGAAAGTGGCTAAGGTACCATGTTATGGTACAAAGTACTCAGGTACGTTTCCTACTCCTACTAGGTTTATGAACTATGTTAATTGTAACATAAGAGTAAGAATAATAATGTGAACTCTGGCATATTTATGCATATTATTATATGGGGCATATGGGTTATTGAAAAGGGGAAGTGAATGTGGTGACCTAAGACCACGAACGCGGTGACCTAAGACCGCGATATCTGAATGTGGTGACCTAAGACCACGAATGCGGTGACCTAAGACCGCGATATGGAGTGTAGCGGAAGGAGGGTCGACTTAGTAGTCCCCACGGTGTGCAGGTTGGTACGGGGGAGTGTAGCGGATGGCAAATTAGGTTTGGGTTTGGGAATGCATCATAATTTGTATGCTATGATATGAATGTGTAACATTTGTATGCTCGATTCTATTTTGATTTAGTGTTTGTGTACACATTGAGTCTGCTTTGACTCACCCTGTTGTGGGAACTTGTTTGAGTGATGAACAAAGGATGGACCGAGACGGCGAGAACTTGTGGTGGCCATGCTCACTTGAAGTCTTATTTAATTTGGACATTTTAATTTATTTAAGCACTTTATAAATTTTATTTTGGGTTTTATTTGATGTAATAAGGCCATAGTGAACTATGTTAATTTCTGTTCTATTTGCTATGTGACGAAATTTTATTAGAGCTTAAGTCAATTTAGTTTAAGAATAAACTTTAAATATTTTGTCACTCGAGGTAAATGGGTTTTTAACATAAAACAAACTTGTTTTCAACTCAAGCCCAACCCACAAACAAACTTTCTTCAAAACCCACAGTTTTTCAAAGGTAATAAAGGAAATGTGAACTGGTTTTCTTCAAGGAACATACCAGATCCGGTCAAGGCTCGTGGGTCGGGTTTGGGATGTTTCAGTTTGGTATCAGAGCCCGTTTCAAACTCTCGGCTTGAGGTTTAAGGCCCAAAACGTTTTCGAATCGAGCCCAAATAAGTTTTATAAAAATATTTTATGAAATCAGTGGTTTTTTCGGCATGGCACCCAAGTCTCCACCGAGGTCCACCAGTGTGAGTACCCTATCCCTTGTGTGATTTTTAATATGATGCTGTAGAAGGGTAGAAATGTAATGGAACGTAGAATAGTATGATAGGTACTTGAACCGTAGGTCTAGTCTACTCAAACACAAATACATAGGACTTAAATGCCTAAACAAACCTATGGCTAAGTCGCGAGTTAGGGTGTGGTAACCCCCCATGCGCATGTCTAGGATTGGATCCGTAAGAGCCCGGTATTTAAGCAGGTCCTAGTGACTCACCTCCTCTTGTTGGAATCCTACAGTGCGTAGCTCCTGGTTCACCCTAACCAAGAAGACTCAGTGGGTGTGGCAACCTCTGTGCGCATGTCTAGGACCGGTTTTGGTGGGAGCTTGGTACTTAAGCAGTCTGCGTGACTCACCTTCTCTCCACTCGAATCCTACCTAGTGCGTAGCTTTGGTTCACCCCGACCAAGAGGACTCGGTCATAGGCTAAACACAATAACTAAAACCCGAAAGGGAACTAGCCGTGTTTTAAAAAAAAAACTAGTTCTAAAACTCTTAAAATTACCCTTTTTAATTCGTGAGAACTATTTTTACAAAATTTTTCGAAAAATTTCTGAATTGCAAAATTACTAAATTACCCCTAGCGGTAAAATTACAGAAATGCCCTTGGTTTATGAAATTTCCAAAATACCCCTGAGATTCAAAATTTCCAAAATACCCTCGATTTCAAAATTTTTCAAAGTACCCTGAATTCAAAATTACCAACACATTCTTATTGACAAAATCAACAAGGAACCTTATCTTGAAAAACTACGAAAATACCTGTAGGACAAATTACGAAAATACCCCAGGTAGTGGAAAAACAACAACAATGGAAACTACAACATTTCTCCGAATGAACGGAAGTTCATAATTGATTGATGGATGTATGAATGCAAAGCGTGTGTATGTATGAATACGAAAGAACCACTCAGAAAATTTCTTTTCATAAAACTTCTTCGGGTAATAAGTGAAACAAGCACTAATTCATAAAACTTTTTAATCGGATCGCGACGGTAGAAATGAGCTCTAGGGGACGTGGTCGTAACGCACGAGGGACGCGGTAGAGGTAGAATGACCGTGTCGGAACCCGTTAGATCGGTCGTGGTCCGACAACGAGATGCCACCACCACCCCACCGTTGGTGTTGAGCGTTAAGCACGCATGTGGATGATGCCTGTGTCGCAGTCGTGTCGCGCGAGTTCTAGAGTTGGTGGCTGGTGCAGGAGGAAATTCGGGAGCTCGGAAGTTGGTACCTGAGCGACTTCGTGCCAACAGAGCTGAGGTGTTCCGTGGAGTATCTGGTGTGGCACCCAGTACCGCTGAGTATTGGTTGGAATCAACTGAGCAAATTATGGATGAACTAGATCTGACCCCTGAGGAGAAGCTGAAAGGAATGGTGGCATTCCTACGCGATGAAGCGTACCAATGGTGGCTTACAGTTCGTGATGGTGCCACACCGAGGATCCGACGTGGGACTATGTTAAGACGGCCCTATCGGAAGAAGTATGTCGGTTCCACGGTATCTTCGATGAGCAAAGGAAGGCATTTATGGGGTGGTTCAAGGGAACAAGTCCGTGGGCGTAATATGAAGCTGAGTTTCTGAGGCTGAGCCGTTATGCTTGAGGAATGGTGGCAACGGAGCATGAACGGTGTGTCCGATTTGAGGACGATTTGAGGGATGATTTAAGGCTGTTGATAGCTCCGCATCAGGAACGGGAGTTTTCTGCTCTAGTAGAGAAAGCTAAGGTAGCTGAAGGGATTAAGGACTCTACAAAGCAGAACTTCGACCGGAACAGAAAAAAAGGAGGCTTTGGATCATCAGGATCATCTGGGAATAAAAGGCCTAGAGTTGATAGGCCGCGAGGTCAGCAAGCTGCTACAGGAGGGCAGTATCGTACTTTTGACCAGTGTGGGAAGAAACACTTAGGAGAGTGTTGGAAAAAGACGGGAGGATGTTTTAGGTGTGGGTCCAAGGACCATATGATCAAGGATTGTCTTATGAAACCAGATGGAAATCGACCGGTAGCTCAGAATGTTAATCAAGCCGGTAGAGGTGGACAGCAGCCTCAACGTGGTCGTGGTCCGAATAATAGAGGTAATGGTGCTGGCAGAGGACGAGGAACACTGGGCAGAGGTGCTGCTAATACTGAGGCGAGGCAACCGGGTTTGGTTTATGCAGTTCACCGGAGGGAGGATGGAGATGCGCCGAACGTCATAACCGGTACGTTCCTTGTATTTGGAAAACCTTATTATGCTCTGATTGATGTGGGCTCGACTCACTCCTATGTTGCATGTAGTGTAGTGGAAACACTAGGCCTAGGCTCTGAACTTTCTGATAGGGAGATGACTGTAGTAAGCCCATTAGGCCAAACTATAGTGGTGGATAAGATCTTTCGGAGTGTACCCCTAGAAATTCAGGGAGTGAACTTTCGGGCTGACTTAATAGAGTTACCCTTCGAAGAATTTGACCTCACACTTGGTATGGATTGGTTAGTAGAGCACCGAGCCGTGTTGGATTGTGCGGGTAAACGAATGGAACTAAGAACCTCGGAGGGTGAGGTGATTATCATGATAGGAGAAAGAAGAAACTATTTGTCTAATGTAGTTTCGGCACTAAAGGCTGAAAGGATGGTTCGGAAAGGGTGCAAGGCATTTTTAGCCTTCGTAAGTGCGTTAGATGGAAAGGAGGAAGGAGTCAATAGAGTTAGAACGGTAAGGGACTTCGTGGATGTGTTTCTAGAGGAATTACCAGGAATACCCCAGATAGGGAGGTGGAATTTGGAATAGACTTGCTACCAGGAACAGCTCCGGTGTCAATCGCTCCATACCGAATGGCGCCAAAGGAGTTAGTTGAGCTCAAGGCTCAGATTCAAGAATTGTTGGATCGTGGGTTCATCCGACCCAGTGTGTCTCCGTGGGGAGCACCGGTCCTGTTTGTGAAGAAGAAGGACGGAACTATGCGAATGTGCATAGATTATCGTCAGTTAAATAAGCTGACCATCAAGAACAAGTATCCTTTGCCACGATATGACGACTTGTTCGATCGCCTTAAGGGGCCGCCGTATTTTCAAAGATCGATCTAAGATCCGGATATCATCGATTGAAGGTGAAGGAGGCGATATCCATAAAATAGCCTTTAGGACAAGGTACGCCATTTTGAGTTTGTGGTAATGCCGTTTGGGTTGACGAACGCCCACCGCTCATGGATATGATGAACCGGGTTTTTCAACCCTACTTGGATCGGTTCGTTGTTGTGTTCATCGACGATATCCTAGTATACTCCAAGTCCGAGGAAGAACATGACGAGCATCTCCTAAAGTGTTGCAAGTGTTAAGGAGAAGAAGCTATATGCCAAATTCAGCAAGTGCGAGTTTTGGCTTAAGGAGGTTGCATTCTTAGGGCATGTGGTGTCTGCGGAAGGAATAAGGGTGGATCCTAGGAAGATCGAAGCAGTGTTGGATTGGAAACCACCTAGGTCCGTGGTCGAGATTCGTAGTTTCTTAGGTTTGGCAAAGCTACTACGAAGGTTCGTGGAAGGGTTCTCGTCAATAGCCGCGCCGTTGACAAAGTTGTTAAGGAAAGAAGTACCTTTCGTTTGGACAGATAAGCAACAAGAGAGCTTTGAGAAGCTTAAGAGGGTTTTGACTGAAGCTCCGGTTTTGATTCAACCTGAGGCAGGAAAGGATTTCGTGGTGTATTGTGACGCTTCCCATACAGGCTTGGGTTGCGTACTGATGCAAGACGAGAAGGTGGTAGCTTATGCGTCTCGACAACTAAGGCCTCACGAGGTTAACTACACGACGCATGACTTGGAACTGGCGGCAGTAGTCTTTGCTCTTAAGGTGTGGAGGCACTACCTTTATGGAGAAAAGTCGGTGATCTACACGACCATAAGAGCCTCAAGTATTTGTTGACCCGTAAGGAGTTAAACTTGAGACAAATGAAGGTGGGTAGAATTATTGAAGGACTATGATTGTTCATTAGAGTATCATCCGGCAAGGCAAATGTTGTGGTGGATGCTCTAAGTTTAAAAGTAGTGTCGGATCCGAGGCGTTGTTCGCACACTTGAGTCTCAGATGATGATGGCACCTATTGGCGGAATTGTAAGTCAAACCAACATGGTTAAATGAGGTAAAGGAAAGTCGCTTGGTGGATGAGGATCTAAGTGTTAAGTTACAACAAGTGCGGAACGGAGAGTTAGAGGATTATGGTGTTAATGATGAGGAGTATTGTGCTTCAAGGGAAAGGTATGTATGCCTAAGGACAAGGACCTAAGACGGAGGATTCTTCAGAAGCGCATAGTAGCCCTTATGCTATGCATCCCGAGGCACTAAGTTGTACAGGATCTAAGGGAACAGCTTTGGTGGCCTAATCTTAAGCGGGAAGTTCTGCGAATTCGTGGGAAAATGTCCGACGTGTCGCTAAGTTAAAGCTGAACACCAAGTTCCATCGGGATTACTTGACCAATCGAGATTCCGCAGCTGGAAGTGGGAGAGAATCACCATGGACTTCGTTATTGGGCTTCCCCACGCCTACTAAGAAGGACTCGGTATGGGTAATAGTGGACCGTATGACCAAGTCCGCACACTTCATTCCGGTAAGAGTTGATTATTCTCTTTAGAGGTTGGCCAAATTATATGTGGCGGAAATTGAGAGGTTACATGGAGTGCCGGTGTCAATCATTTCGGATAGAGACCCAAGATTTACGTCTCAGTTTTGGAAGGCACTTCATCAAGCTTTAGGCACTAAGTTGGATTTCACTACGGCCTTTCATCCACAGTCGGACGGGCAGTCCGAACGGGTAATCCAAGTGTTAGAGGATATGTTGAGGGGATGTGTGATGGACTTCAGAGGAAGTTGGGAGGAGTATTTGCCTTTAGCAGAGTTTGCGTACAACAACAGCTATCAAGCCAGCATTCGGATGGCACTGTATGAAGTGTTGTACGGTCGGAAGTGTCGAACTCCTACGTGTTGGACTGAATTAGGAGAACGTCGAGTTTTGGGTCCAGAGTTAGTGACAGAATCTGAAGAGAAGGTTGAGATAATTCGGGCACGGTTGAAGGAGGCATCTGATAGACAAAAGTCGTACGCAGACCTCAAACGGAAGGAAATAGAGTTTGAAGTGGGGGACCAAGTGTTTCTGAAAGTCTCGCCTTAGAAGAAGGTGATGAGGTTTGGTCGCAAAGGGAAGTTACTCCCAAGGTTTATAGGGCCCTATCGAGTGTTGAAGCGAGTTGGACCAATGGCATATCAGTTAGAGTTGCCACCGGAGTTGAAACAGATGCACGATGTATTCCATGTTTCCATGCTACGTCGATATCGATCGGATCCATCTCACGTAGTACCGGTTGAAGAGGTGGAGCTAAGGCCAGACTTATCCTACGAGGAAGAGCCGATTCAGATCTTGGAATGAGACGTGAAAATGTTACGGAGGAAGTCAGTTCCTCTAGTCAAAGTGTTATGGCGCAACCATGGATCAGAGGAAGCTTCGTGGGAGCCAGAAGAGGCAATGCGATAGCAATACCCTCAATTATTTTAGCTAGGAAATTTCGAGGACGAAATTATTTTAAGGGGGGTAGAACTGTAACATCCTAAAAAGGGCCTATGCATTTTCAGTTTAATTGTGCGAAATGACATGTCTTATGTGTTATGAATGTATTCTGAATATTTTTGGAAACTAGGAAATGTAAGGAAATGGTTTAGAAATGATTCAAAAGAGAAAAGCGAACATTTCTGGAAACTTGGAAATGAAAGGAAATGTCAAGTTTAAAGAGGAAAACGAAAATTTTTGGAAACTTGGAAATGTAAGGAAATGTCATAGAAATGTTAAGTTTTAAAGTTCAAAAAGGGGAAACTAAGGCAAGGTGGTCTTAAGAGAAAATGTATGTGAAATATGACATACAAATAGCCTTGGTAAAATGGCTACAAGGCACCACTTAGGGCCTAGCAAGTGACGCCATGTCCAAAGAGAAAGGGGGCCAAGGTTCGAGTCACATAGGAAGTAAAATAAAAGATTTTTATTTTGCTACAAGGAGCAAGGGAGTTGGATGGCATGAAGGCTCTTAAAAGAGGAGTTTTATCCTCTTTAAATTTCGGTTAAATAGGTGGATAAATGAGGGATAATTATTGGTATAATTAGAAGGATTATTCTTCAATTATTTTAAATTGAGGAGATAAAGTTATTGAGATAAAGGAGAGTGGTGGCCAAGTAAGGGACTCTAGCTAGTAATTTCGGCTACTAGAGGAAAAGAGGCCATCCATCCCTTCACTTTTCCTTTGTCGAAATTCCCTAAGCAATTCTCCTTTCTCTTTGTCGAATTTTCCCTAGCAAATTCTCTCTTCTCTGCTATTTTGCAAAAACCGAAAACTCTAGCAAAGCAAGCCAATTTCTTCACCTTTCTTTTCTTCCTATTTCTTTCTTTCCAATCCATTCAAAAGCCGAATCTTGGAGGGGCATCAAGCATAGGTGTTGCCGATTTCCATATAAAAGGGTAAGGATCTATTGCTATTATCTTCTTTTCTTTAACCGAAAGTCAAGATTCTAATGACATATTCATGTTGGCCGAAACTTTGAAGGAAAGCTTCGGGATTTTGTGACTATCGACTACAAGGAGGAAGGTTTCGGGATTTCTAAGATTAAGGTAAGACACATGTATATTCGGCCAAAGGCCATGTTTTATGTCCTGATGATTAGAATAAATCTAACGTAAGGTTATAGGAATTTCGACATTCCTAGGAAAACAAGGATCAACTTCGGGATTTGTTGGTGTTCCAATCGGCAACAAGGTAAGATTAAGTATACTAATCCTACTAGGATTTGGATTTATGGCCGAATGGCTTTTTATTAAATTAGTAAGTGATTAATCAAATGTAGGGATTAAGGATCTAAGCGGTAGATCAGATTTCGAGATTTCAAGGAAATTTTTAAGCAGATCAGGTGTGTACCCCACACTACTTCATAATATGTTTTGTGGCTATCTATAATTAATATATGTGATATTAAGAATATGAAAGTGGCTAAGGTACCATGTTATGGTACAAAGTACTCAGGTACGTTTCCTACTCCTACTAGGTTTATGAACTATGTTAATTGTAACATAAAAGTAAGAATAAGAATGTGAACTCTGGCATATTTATGCATATTATTATATGGGGCATATGGATTATTGAAAAGGGGAAGTGAATGTGGTGACCTAAGACCACGAACGCGGTGACCTAAGACCGCGATATCTGAATGTGGTGACCTAAGACTACGAATGCGGTGACCTAAGACCGTAATATGGAGTGTAGCGGAAGGAGGGTCGACTTAGTAGTCCCCACGGTGTGCAGGTTGGTACGGGGGAGTGTAGCGGATGGCAAATTAGGTTTGGGTTTGGGAATGCATCATAATTTGTATGCTATGATATGAATGTGTAACATTTGTATGCCTGATTCTATTTTGATTTAGTGTTTGTGTACACATTGAGTCTTTTTGACTCACCCCGTTGTGGGAACATGTTTCAGGTGATGAACGTGATGGACCGAGACGGCAGAACTTGTGGTGGCCATGCTCAGCTTGAAGTTTTATTTAATTTGGACATTTTAATTTATTTAAGCACTTTATAAATTTTATTTTGGGTTTTATTTGATGTAATAAGGCCATAGTGAACTATGTTAATTTCTGTTCTATTTGCTATGTGACGAAATTTTATTAGAGCTTAAGTCAATTTAGTTTAAGAATAAACTTTAAATATTTTGTCACTCGAGGTAAATGGGTTTTTAACATAAAACAAACTTGTTTTCAACTCAAGCCCAACCTACAAACAAACTTTCTTCAAAACCCACAGTTTTTCAAAGGTAATAAAGGAAATGTGAACTGGTTTTCTTCAAGGAACATACCAGATCTGGTCAAGGCTCGTGGGCCGGGTTTGGGATGTTTCATTAATACCGAACTCCACCTCGCGATCTGGAGGTAACCCTGGAAGCTCTTCTGGAAAAACATCAGAGAATTCTTTCACTGTTCTAACATCTCCTACCGATAATTCCTTGACTTCCAACGCACTGACAAAAGTTAGGAAAGCCTCGCATCCTTTTCTCACCATCTTTTCAACCTTAAGAGCAGACACCATATTAGACAGATAATTCCTTCTTTCGCCTATCACTAGCACCTCATTATCCTCGGGGGTTTTCAACATCATGCGCTTAGCAGCACAATCCAAATTTGCTCGATACCTAACTAACAAGTCCATGCCTAAGATCAAATCGAACTCGCCGAACCGCAATTCCATCAAGTCAGCCGAAAAGACTATCCCTTGAACTTCTAAAGGCACACTCCTAAAAAGTCTGTTTACCACCACAGAATGTCCTAAAGGGCTAATCACAGTCATCTCCCTAGAAGCAAACTCAAATTCTATATTCAAAGTTTCAGACACAGTACTAGCAACATACGAATGTGTAGGCCCAATATCTATCAGTGCTATAAAGGGCAAACCAAAAATGAGGAACGTACCGGTTATGTAACACCCCAAACCCGGTCAATACGCCACGACCGAATCTGGTATGTCACTAAGGAAAATATTTTTGAAGAATCGAATTAACAATTAAATTTTGTGAAAAACTCTTTAAAATTCTTTATTTGTCGAAAATAAGTTAAAATTGAGATTTACTTTGAATTACATAAAACTTTAAAACTTAGTTAATAAATCATAGGATAGAAAACATTTATATCTTTTTAAGAAAATTTGAAATATCACTTTAAAACTGAGTATAGAAACTTGAATTTTTGGAAATCACTTAATTTATTGAAAACACTTAACTTGTAATTTTTCTATCGAACTATTCATATTACCCGATGGTAAGATTTTTAAAACCATTGCGAGTTTATAGTTTAGAAAACTTTGAGCTCAATTATTAAATTAATCAAGTGATATACTTAAACATGGCTAGAATAAATCCCAAAGCATATAAATAATTCAAAACCATAATTAAAGAGGCCTTATTACAAATCCATAAAATATGAAAACCCAAAATTAAAATATAGTACCCAAATGGAAGTTCATGTAAAACCAAACTTTATTGCATGGCCTCCTCGAGTTCATCCGGCTCCATATCCGCGATCTCACGAATCACCTGAAAAGATAAGGGAGAAGGTGAGTCACCAAGACTCAGTGCATATTCCCTCTCCTGGGTAAATACCACATACTTACACAAATTATAACAAAGCAACATATATGTATAATGCACCCAACCTAGCCATCCATAACTCCTTTTCTACCCCGTGTGGTACCAAACCACTGGTGGTGCCAAACCACCGTGTCCAAAGACACAAATGTGATACCAAATCACCGGTGACCGTAGTCACGAATAATCCATCTGTGGGGCCAACCCACGTGTGATACCAAATCACCGCGACGATCCCATATCTTAAAAGTGGGGCCAACCCACGGTCGAATTAACCACGGGGACAAGTCGCTATGAGGTGCCAAACCTCGGTGTCCAAGACACGAATGTGATACCAAATCACCGGGTGGTGCCAAACCACCGGTGTCCAAGACACGAATCATCAAGTTGTGGGGCCAACCCACGTGTGATACCAAATCACCGCGACGATCCCATATCTCAAAAGTGGGGCCAACCCACGGTGGAATTAACCACAGGGACAAGTCGCTATGAGGTGCCAAACCTCTGGTGTCCGAAGACACGAATGTGATACCAAATCACTGGTGGTGCCAAACCACTGGTGGTGCCAAACCACCGTGTCCAAGACATGAATCATCAATCTTCCCCCTCCACTCATATTGCCCATACCAATGCAATAGATAGACAAATCACGTCAATAAACTTTGATATGTATCTCATAACGAATATATCATAAATCGTAGATCATAATTTCAATCCACATGTATTAACAACATATTGAAACGGACTTACCCGAATCCTCATTCATACCATCATGGTATCATATCCGGATCTCATCGATTTACCCACTTTTCATAATATGATTAGTTATAACACACAAATATACATATATAAACTGTTATAAAGTGTGTAAGATACACACCTTTCACCAAAGTAATAACTAACGTCCGAAGATCCGATCTACCACTAGATCACCTTGTCCTACAATCGGCCAATATTAAGATTATGAACAAAGGCCATTCGGCCATAACACTAAATCTCAGATAATTATCCTTCAAAAAACCAAGTCTTACCTAAACTTACCCAAAACGATTGTCAACGAATTGAGACTTAGATTGATTGCTTCCAACGTCCGAAAAGCCTAAAAGAAATCGGTTTCTAAGAATGATTAGAACCTTGCAAACCAATGCCCATAGATTCGGCCTTAGTCCACAAGAAAATAACATAGAGATGAGAAAAGAATTGAAGAAGAAACGCCAAGAACACTTACCCTTTTCCAAAATCGATTGAAGAAAAATCAAAGAGAGTCTACCCTTGAATATTCGGCCAAAAATAATACTAAAAGGAAGTAGAAAAATTCGGCTATGGTGAAGTGAAAAAGAAAAGAGAAATAGAATGGTAATGGATGTTTAAACTTTGAGTGAAAGAAAAAGAAATGGAATTTGAGATGGGTAAAGATTCGGCCAAGAGAGGATGAAAGAAAATGTGATTAAACAAAAGTCAAATGAAGAAAAGAGAGATGTGGAAGAGAGAGGTTCGGCCAAACACTATTTTGCCAAAGAAGAAAAGTGCACAAAAGTTCCAATGTTGTTTCGGTTTCAAGAGGACAATTGAAAGAAGAGAAATGGTATTTGGTTCACACAAAATAAGGCTAAAACCAAAAGCAAAAATTGCACCAAAATGCACAATAACATTCGGCCAAAGAGAGTGTTTTTGGAGAGGAAAACAAAAATGCAAAAGATGTTCAAAAGGCAAAAATTGACCAACTATTCCCCCAAAGCTACTTACAAAATTCGCCACCCCCCTAGACACCCATGCCGTCCACATTCATCCACTAAAGGCCTAGGATTACTTTCCAAAACATCCTCCATATTCCATGCCTTTTGTCCCCTCTTAATACCATAACTTCAAGATTCTTATCCCCAACATCATGCTTTCCTTAAACAAAATTCAACTTACCAAAGAAATAGTCCAACCTATCATAAACATAGGTTGACCGACCATCAATGCTAGAACAAAAATAAAGTCTTCAAAAAAATGTTTTCCATGATACTCAAACCTCTAACCTCAAGCCACCTTTCAAGCTCCTTAACCAACTTGCCACTTACTCCTCTTATGCTTTAATTTAACACTTAAATTAACTTAAGTGCTAAACTCACTTAATCCACTTCATTAAATAAACCATACTAAAAATTATTCTAGCTTCCTAAATAAAATCAAGCCTTCACAAGACTATGCTAACACACAAAATTCATACCCAAACCAACACAAATAATACTCAAATTCTTCCTAAAGCCCAAGGTCCAATTGGCCCAATCCTACTAGACCCAATTTCAGGATATTACAATTCTACCCTCCTTAAAAATAATTTCGTCCTCGAAATTACTTACTAACGATCAATCGTACAGTCTAACTCACCGCACTACGCTCTTGCTGCGCACTCTGATCTTAATAACACTACTAGACTACTAACGACATTTGAATATGTCAACCCACATCAATCAAAGTATTATATGGAAATCCAATGATCAAGAACATACTGGTTATGACATCCGATGCATCGCCCTCCTCTCGACGTCTTGCTGCATACACCAAACCAGGCTGTCTTGTCTCAGTGTTGCCAATACCTCTGCCAGATGCTCCGCGGCCTCGACCAGAACCATTACCTCCTCTACCGATATCACGACCTTTCTGTGGTGGCGGTCCTCATTCTGAACCGAGCACGACCTTGACCCTCGGTGATTCTGGCTAGCTTACGTGGGCGGTCTCTCACACGATGATCCAAATGAGCCACACTCGAAACATCCTTTCCCTCCAGTCCAACATTCGCCCCAATGATATTTTTCACATCGGTTACACCGTGCTGGTCCCTGATTAGCAGTAACAGGCCTTCCAGATTGATTCGGCTCATTCTGTCTAACTCTTTTTTGAGAATCTTCGGCCGACCCAGATGATTCAAAACCTCTCTTATGCTTATTCCGGTCGTGACTTTGCCTTACAGATTCCTTGATTCCTTCGACTATCTTAGCCTTTTCAACCAAAGCAGCAAACTCTCGCTCCTGATGTGGAGCAATCAACAATTTCAGCTCGTCCCTCAAACCATCTTCGAATCAAACACATCGCTCGTGCTCCGATACCACGATACCTCCAGCATACCGGCTCAGTCTTAAAAATTCTGCCTCATATTCTGACACAGACTTACTACCTTGGATCAAACTCAGAAATGCCTTACGCTGCACATCAATGTAATTAGACCCAACGTATTTCCGCTGATACGCTGCCTTGAAATAATCCCAAGTGAGATCCTCCGCTGCAGCACCATTCTGTACTGTGAGCCACCACTGATATGACTCATCCCGAAGAAGCGATACTATCCCTTTCAGCTTTTCCTCGGCATTCAGATCCAAATCATCCATGATTTTCTCCGTCGCCTCTAGCCAATATTCAGCCGCACTAGGAGCCATGCCTGAAACACCTCGAAATACCTCAGCTCCATTGGCTCGAAGTCACTCAGATTCGGATTTCCGAATTCCCGCGCCTCCACCTATTCCAGCTACCCTCTCAAGAACTCGCAGCATCGCCTGAGACACTGCATCATCCCCCGTTTGATCCTGTTGCTCAACTCCAACTGCTGGTGGTGGGGGTAGTGGTACCTCATTCTCGGATCCTTGACCCGACCTCACTGGCTCAGACACAGCCATCCTACCTCGACCACGTCCACGCATAACACGACCTCGACCTCGAGTACTCATACCTAAAGTCTCGACTTATCTGATTAAAAGTTTTATGCATTAGTCATTATTCCACTTTCTTTAAAGCACAATTTTATGAAAAGTTTTAATAAGAGGTTGTTTCGTGAGTACATTCAACCTATAGTTTGGGTCTCTAGAGTAGTTCCTACTACTATACAGTCATGCCAACATCATCATATCATATCATCAAAATCAACAATTTGATGTACATACCAGGGCGAATTGATGTCGGAGACTCGAGGCCATGCCTTTCCAACCATATAATTTTCAACAAAACATTTTAAAATCCATTCTTTAAAACATTTTGGGCCTCGGGCCACAAAATGAAACTTTTGAACTTAGCTCGATATTAATTTGTAACACCCCAAACCCGGTCAATACGCCACGACCGAATCTGGTATGTCACTAAGGAAAATATTTTTGAAGAACCGAATTAACAATTAAATTTTGTGAAAAACTCTTTGAAATTCTTTATTTGTCGAAAATAAGTTAAAACTGAGATTTACTTTGAATTACATAAAACTTTAAAACTTAGTTAATAAATCATAGGATAGAAAACATTTATATCTTTTTAAGAAAATTTGAAATATCACTTTAAAACTTAGTATAGAAACTTGAATTTTTGGAAGTCACTTAATTTGTTGAAAACACTTAACTTGTAATTTTTCTATCGAACTATTCATATTACCCGATGGTAAGATTTTTAAAACCATTGCGAGTTTATAGTTTAGAAAACTTTGAGCTCAATTTTAAATTAATCAAGTGATATACTTAAACATGGCTAGAATAAATCCCAAAGCATATAAATAATTCAAAACCATAATTAAAGAGGCCTTATTACAAATCCATAAAATATGAAAACCCAAAATTAAAATATAGTACCCAAATGGAAGTTCATGTAAAACCAAACTTTATTGCATGGCCTCCTCGAGTTCATCCGGCTCCATATCCGCAATCTCACGAATCACCTGAAAAGATAAGGGAGAAGGTGAGTCACCAAGACTCAGTGCATATTCCCTCTCCCGGGTAAATACCACATACTTACACAAATTATAACAAAGCAACATATATGTATAATGCACCCAAACTAGCCATCCATAACTCCTTTTCTACCCCGTGTGGTACCAAACCACTGGTGGTGCCAAACCACTAGTGTCCAAAGACACAAATGTGATACCAAATCACTGGTGACCGTAGTCACGAATAATCCATCTGTGGGGCCAACCTACGTGTGATACCAAATCCCTGGCAGACGATCCCATATCTCTAAAGTGGGGCCAACCCACGGTGGAATTAACCACAGGGACAAGTCGCTATGAGGTGCCAAACCTCTAGTGTCCGAAGACACGAATGTGATACCAAATCACCGGTGGTGCCAAACCACCGGTGTCCAAGACACGAATCATCAAGTTGTGGGGCCAACCCACGTGTGATACCAAATCACCGCAGCATTTATCCCATATCTCAAAAGTGGGGCCAACCCACGGTGGAATTAACCGCAGGACAAGTCGCTATGAGGTGCCAAACCTCCGGTGTCCAAGACACGAATGTGATACCAAATCACCGGTGGTGCCAAACCACCGGTGGTGCTAAACCACCGTGTCCAAGACACGAATCATCAATCTTCCCCCTCCACTCATATTGCCCATACCAATGCAATAGATAGACAAATCACGCCAATAAACTTTGATATGTATCTCATAACGAATATATCATAAATCGTAGATCATAATTTCAATCCACATGTATTAACAACATATTGAAACGGACTTACCTAATCCTCATTCATACCATCATGGTATCATATCCAGATCTCATCGATTTACCCACTTTTCATAATATGATTAGTTATAACACACAAATATACATATATAAACCAAGTTATAAAGTGTGTAAGATACACACCTTTCACCAAAGCAATAACTAACGTCCGAAGATCCGATCTACCACTAGATCACCTTGTCCTACAATCGGCCAATATTAAGATTATGAACAAAGGCCATTCGGCCATAACACTAAATCTCAGATAATTATCCTTCAAAAAACCAAGTCTTACCTAAACTTACCCAAAATGATTGTCAACGAATCGAGACTTAGATTGATTGCTTCCAACGTCCGAAAAGCCTAAAAGAAATCGGTTTCTAAGAATGATTAGAACCTTGCAAACCAATGCCCATAGATTCGGCCTTAGTCCATAAGAAAATAACATAGAGACGAGAAAAGAATTGAAGAAGAAACGGCCAAGAACACTTACCCTTTTCCAAAATCGATTGAAGAAAAATCAAAGAGAGTCTACCCTTGAATATTCGGCCAAAAATAATACTAAAAGGAAGTAGAAAAATTCGGCTATGGTGAAGTGAAAAAGAAAAGAGAAATAGAATGGTAATGGATGTTTAAACTTTGAGTGAAAGAGAAAGAAATGGAATTTGAGATGGGTAAAGATTCGGCCAAGAGAGGATGAAAGAAAATGTGATTAAACAAAAGTCAAATGAAGAAAAGAGAGATGTGGGAGAGAGAGGTTCGGCCAAACACTATTTTGCCAAAGAAGAAAAGTGCACAAAAGTTCCAATGTTGTTTCGGTTTCAAGAGGACAATTGAAAGAAGAGAAATGGTATTTGGTTCACACAAAATAAGGCTAAAACCAAAAGCAAAAATTGCACCAAAATGCACAATAACATTCGGCCAAAGAGAGTGTTTTTGGAGAGGGAAAACAAAAATGCAAAAAGATGTTCAAAAGGCAAAAATTGACCAACTATTCCCCCCCCCCAAAAGCTACTTACAAAATTCAGCCACCCCCCTAGACACCCATGCCGTCCACATTCATCCACTAAAGGCCTAGGATTACTTTCCAAAACATCCTCCATATTCCTTGCCTTTTGTCCCCTCTTAATACCATAACTTCAAGATTCTTATCCCCAACATCATGCTTTCCTTAAACAAAATTCAACTTACCAAAGAAATAGTCCAACCTATCATAAACATAGGTTGACCGACCATCAATGCTAGAACAAAAATAAAGTCTTCAAAAAAAAAGTTTTCCATGATACTCGAACCTCTAACCTCAAGCCACCTTTCAAGCTCCTTAACCAACTTGCCACTTACTCCTCTTATGCTTTAATTTAACACTTAAATTAACTTAAGTGCTAAACTCACTTAATCCACTTCATTAAATAAACCATACTAAAAATTATTCTAGCTTCCTAAATAAAATCAAGCCTTCACAAGACTATGCTAACACACAAAATTCATACCCAAACCAACACAAATAATACTCAAATTCTTCCTAAAGCCCAAGATCCAATTGGCCCAATCCTACTAGACCTAATTTTAGGATATTACAAGTTATGACGTCCGGTGCATCGCTATCCTCTCGACGTCTAGCTGCATAGACCAACCCAGGCTGTCTCGTATTTGCATTCCCAACACCTCTGCCCGATGCTCCACGCCCTCGACCGAAGCCATTTCCTCCTCTGGCCGGACCACGACCCCTCGGTGGTTGCTGCCTACCTCTTCTGAATTGTGCATATCCCTAACCTTCTGACCGCGCTCTGGCTGGCTCTCGTGGACAATCCTTTATCCGATAATCCATAGATCCACACCTGAAGCATCCTCTATTACCTGCCCAACACTCCCCCGAATGATATTTCCCACATCGAGCACATTACGGAGGCCAACTATCAAAGAATAGCTTATTGTACGACTCAAACCCATCTACCCTAGGCCTCTTCTGGAAACCCCCAACAGATCCTGATGACCCAAAATTCCTTTTATTCCTACCTCTGTCCCTGCCTGATTCAGCTTTTCGGACCGCTTCACCTCCTCGGCTATCTTAGCCTTCTCCACTAAAACAACAAATTCTCTTTCTCGTTGTGGAGCTATCAGTACCCGCAACTCGTCCCTCAGACCATTCTCAAATCGGACACAACGCTCGTGATCCGTTGCAACAATACCGCGGGCATAACGGCTTAGACGTAAGAATTCTGCCTCATACTCGGCCACTGACTTATTCCCCTGGACCAAGTTTAGAAATGCCTTCCTCTGAGCGTCCACATAACTCGTCCCAATATACTTTCCCTGGAACACTGACTTAAAGAAGTCCCAGGTAATTCAGTCTACCGTTGTACCATCCCTTACTGTAAGCCACCACTGGTATGCCTCATCTCGGAGAAGAGACACCACTACTTTCAATTTTTCCTCTACGGTACAATCAAGATCATCCATGATCCGTTCAACTGATTCTAACCAGTACTTAGCTACGTTAGGAGCCACCCCAGAAACGCCCCTAAACATTTCAGCCCCATTAGCTCGAAGTCACTCCGACACAGATTTTTGAGCTACTGATCTCGAGCTCGTTGCAGTAACCCGCTCCAAAACACGTAACATAGCTTGAGACACAGCATCGTCTCCACCAGTTTGATCTTCAAATTCACCCTCCGCATCTGGTGGTGCTGGCACTTCATCCTCCGGCCCATGCCCTGATTCCGAAGGTTCAAACCCGACACCTTGGCCTCTACCACGACCGTGCATACCACATCCACGTCTTCTAGCGCTCATGACTACAGATTCGACTTAATCTGATTACAAGTTTTATGTATTAGTAATTTATTCCACTGTTTCATTAACAGGTATCTTATGAGTTCAGATCTAAGAGTGGTTCTCGCAATCATATGTCTAAAGGTCTCAGTCTCTAAGGTTTGATCTCTTAATACTAGCAATTTCATACCAATCAACCAACAGTCAGAAGACTTACCATTCGGATTTTGTGCCGGTAGACTCGGGTGCCATACTTCCAGAAAACATGTATTTTTCTAAACCATATTTCAAACCAACTTTGAAAACATTTTCGAACCCATTCCACAGCCGAGTTTTGCAACCTAGCTCTGATACCACAATTGTAACACCCCAAACAAGACCTAGACGTTACGATCGGGTCTGGCATGTCACATGGAAAGGTCGTTAAAGAAACTTCGTGATCGTTTCAAAATTTCAAGTTTAGTTATTTATAGCTTGTGATCCATTTGTTAATATTTTAGAAAATAGCTATTAATGTTTGAGGAAAACCCCGTTTGAATAATCAGCAATAGATAATAACCGAGTTAAAATTAAAACCAAAATAAAATCCCATAGGCCTTATTACATAACAAATTCCCAAATCTAAAATAAGTTTTAAGTAAAGAAAACGTATTTACGAAAGAAATACTGTGTGGCCACCGCAAAGTCCTCCTCGGCTCCAAATCCTCGAACTAGGGATTATCTGCAAAATTAAGCAGAGGGGTGAGTCACCAAGACTCAGTGTGTAATTCCCCTTACAACACAATCGAGTTTTAAGCCCCCAGATGCAATGCATGTATGCAATGTATGCAATGCAGCCCAGCCCAACCTAGTTTTCCATCCTCTACACACCTGAATCATCCAAACGCCTGTGGCACCAAGCCACTGTGGTACCAAACCACTGGTGGTTCCAAACCACTGGTGACAGAGTCACTAAATATAATATGTGGGGCCAACCCACTATGGTACCAAACCACTGGTGACAATCCCTGATAAATATATGTGGGGCCAACCCACTATGGTACCAAACCACTGGGACGGGTCACTGAAATAATATGTATGTGGTGTCGAACCACTGTGGTACCAAACCACTGAGACATAGTCACTGGATAAATTATGTGGGGCCAACCCACTGTGGTACCAAACCACTGTGGATGATTTGATCACACTTCCCCTTTTGTCATCACATCCCAAAACCCATGCACATATTAACATAATGAGATGAATGCAACATACTTTGAATGTATAACGTATAATCAAGTCATACATACATTAACACGAAAGTAACGTTACAGCAAAATTTACCCGATGTCTCCAACTTTACCCACAAGGGTATCTCGTCTATCGAAACAGTCGTTTCGATTTTCAGCCAACAAAGATATTAACATGAATTATTTAACAAATTAAAGTGTGAACATTACACACCTGATTACGCACAAAACTAGACTCTCTATGTCGACGCTTTCACTAGCAGGGATAACAGCTATTTGTCTATCCCAGGTAGATGTTGGCTCCCTACCACAGCCTAGCGAAAAGTCTCGAACCGCCGACACCGTACGATGTTTGAAAGATGGATTAGAGACTACGAGTACACTCCCCTCCTTAGATTGACTGGCACTCGCATCCATGACAAGACTTGATCAGTACTCAGAGTGAAATGTCGATTGTCTAAAATGGAATTCGGTTAAGGCAGACTACACGAAAAGGAAATAATAGTAAAGAACCCGAAAAGAAGTGACTCCTTACCTTGGTAAACGATGAACCGCACAACTCCTGATTCTTCCTCGAATCAGAGATGAGTCTTGAGAGAAACAGAGGTTTGGTCTACAGGCACAGAATGAAGAAACGGGTTTGATTGCTTAACAAAATAGGTTCGGCTTAACCTTGAAAAGAAAGAATGGATAGATTGATCATAAGAAAATAAAAGAGAACCTTACCTTGAGCAGAGATACCGATTGACACACCAGAAAATTCAGCTAAAGAGAAAAAAGAAAAGGAAAAGTGTCAATGGAGATTGAAATGGTGCAAGGTTTTGGCTAAAGAAAAAGATGAGTTTGAGAGATGATTCGGCTAAGAAAGAAAATGGTAGAGGAGAAGGAAAGTTTCAGCTTGTGAAGGAGATAGCAAAAGAAAACGAGCTAAAATGTGAAGGGTGGATGGTGAAGAGAGATTCGGCCAAAGGTGTCTTGGTAACCTTGGAGAAAAAGAAGTGCACGAATGGAGAGATTTTCCAATAAGAGAAAAAAATAAGAAAAATATTGAGAAACGAAAAGAAATGAGGAGAGACCCTAGATGTACTTAGGGAGTTTCGGCACACAAAAGCTAAGCAACACGAAAAGAAAACAAAAGCTCACACACTCACTAATTCAGCACACACACTACTCCAAGCTCTCGGTTTTGCCAACACACATCCAATGCCGCCACTTCCTAGCCCCAACAACACACATAGCCGAAATTCCCCGCTCCAAGCTCCCCAAATTTGGCCAACTCCACAACCAACACCAAATCCCACAATTTCCTCCTACTTTCACTCCCCTTCAATCATTTGAATCAGTTTGACCAATTCAAACTCCACCCCCTCCTCATGGCCACTCATTCAAACACCTTGACTCATTCAAACCCACCCTTGAAGAGTCCTTACCGAAACCACCACCTTAGCTCCCTAAGCGCAAAAATAAAGCTTCTGAATGCTGTTGACGCGACTCGAACTCCTTCCCCCTGCTGCTCCCTTGTGACGCCACACCTCTGCACTTTAAGTGGCGTCTTCTTGCCACTCCACCACACCTCTTTTTGTGTCAATCAAACACAAGAAATTACCCTTAAAACCTGGCTCAACCCGCTCTCCCCTAAAGTGCCTAAAAACAAAAATTTCACCTAGGCTCAAGCTTGACCCCAAACCTTCCCGGGGACCTCCAAACACACCAAATCAACAAGTAGAACAAACCAAACACATGGGAAACATAAAAAAAATGCCGAACCCCTAATTCTAGGATGTTACAACTTTTGTGGCCGAATATACATGATCATATATACACATATTTAATAATCAATTCCATAATTTTCATATCATTTATTCATTAAGCAGAATACACTTACCATGTTCACATACGTTCTTCCTTTACTTCATACAAAACTTACAATAAATATCAAGTAACTTACTTACCTTATTTCAAGTAGGAAATAAACTCACTCATACCTAATCATTTTAGCTCAATTTACACATTCGATCACACTTATCGTTGCCCAGTGAACCATTCGAAATTGAAAAGGATACGCGGATAGTCAGAAGCTCGTACAATGCCAACGTCCCAGCCGTGGTCTTACATGTAATCACATATCGATGCCACTATCCCAGACAGGGTCTTACACGAATCAAATACGATGCCAATGTCCCAGACATGGTCTTACACGTAAACACAAGTCGATGCCAACGTCCCAGACGTGGTCTTACACGATAACACATATCGAAAATCCTATTTCATGACATATGTATCCTATCTATTCCTAAGGTTCATACGGGGCTTTCGGATGTCGTAACTCGGTCAAAATGAATTCATAAACATTTTTTGTCAAGCTTATTCACATTCGACTAATATATATATAATTTACATATTTCAATTCAGCATATATAATTCACATTTAGTTATGATTAATTACGTCTATTTGCTTATAAACTTACCTCAGACGATGAAAAACCGAAACGGAACGGCTAGTCGACAACTTTAGTTTTCCCCCGATCCAAATCTAATTTTCTCTTTTCTTGATCTAAATTAATATAAATTAAACTTATTTAATTAAATATTCAATCAAATTCATCCAAAAACACATAAATGGGCAAATTACCATTTTGCCCTTGACATTTTATACTTTTTGCAATTTAGTCCCTATTGCATAAAACACAAAATACACAAAATTTGCATATACTATGCTTAGGCCGAATATTCACAAGCTCCATACAAGTCCATATATTTCATTTTTTTCACATTTTAGTCCCTCAAAATATTATTTTCACAATTTAGTCCAAATTACTCAAATTCATCAAAAATCCAAAGACAAAACATGTTAATCTTTCACATATCTTTAATATTTCATCATCAAACAACAAAAATCACAAACTATCATCAATGGAAAAACACAAAATCATCATCAAATTCAAAAATTAATACATGGGCTTTGAAGATAACTTAGAAACGATCTCAAAAATATAAAAATTATCAAAAACCGAGCTAAATACGTACCTTAATCAAACTCAACATTGGCCGAGTGCCCTAGCTCTCTTTTCTTTTCTTTTTGTTATGATATTCGGTCATGAAAAATAAGAATAAAACTTTGGCTTTTTAATTATGATATAATATAACATATATTAACTTTATTATTTATTTTACTTAATTAACCTTTTACATAAAATATAAAACCATTATATGTTAAGGTCATGACCGTCCATATATAAAATAAATGGTATAATTTCAACATAAATACTTCATATTATAAAAACAACAACAATTATGCACTTCCATAATTAACCATCAAATTTTCATTTTACGCGATTAAGCCCTTTTATTTAATTGAACACTCAAACGACAAAATTAAATCACGAAAATTTCACACATGCAAATTCACACATAATAAACACAGAAAATAATTTTAAAATATTTTTCAGACTCGAATTTGTGGTCCTGAAACCACTGCTCTGATTAGGGTCAAAATCGGGCTGTTACATGGGCTGTGTGCGGTACCACCATGTTTATTATTATTGGTGGGCTTTGTGCGATACCACCGTGTATATGTGATTATTGGTGGGTTGTGTGTGATACCACTGTGTTTATACTATTGTAGGTTGGCTGTGTGCAAAACCACCGTGTATCCGGTATTATCCCGAAGTGTTCATCGAGAAAATTTGATTAAGTGAAATTACGTGTGACAATGTGGTGACAAGTGCAGGGTTATAAGTGCATGTAATTGTGAGCAATGTCTAAGATATCTATTTGGAATGTGGTAAGGTTTGAAATGAGTAAGTGCAACTACAAGGATCTGAATTGTTCTTGATTAGTATGTAATGTTATTGATTGATAAGTATGTGGTATGATGTTCATTGTTTACATATAGACTTACTAAGCTTAAAGCTTAATCCCTTCTCTTTTCCATTGTTTTATAGTGTCGCCAAGCCAGCTCGGGATACGGAGATCGTCGAAGGATCATCCACACTATCCACACATTTTGGTATATTGAGATTTACATTGAACTATGGCATGTATAGGAATTTGGTTATTTTGTAAGTGTCATAATTGTTTGGCCAAGAATGTGGTCTATGTCATTTGATATATCATTTTGTATAAGGCCATGTGATGTGGCTAATATTGGTTGTGTTATAAGTCTATGATGAGGCCTTTGATGAATGAGTTTGCTTGCCTAAGTGGGAAGAATGATAGCATGAAATTGAAGTGTGGGAAGTGTGACATGTGAATAGTTGTGTAGGTGCATGTGTGATGACTAAGTATAAGTGTGGTTATACATTGTGAGTATGGTTATTAAATGGTGCATGAATGCTCTTAATGTGGACAAATAGATGTCTAATAATAGCATGTTAAGTTTGGTTGGAAATGATATGAGTGTGGATGTTTTTCAAGGTGGAAAAAGTCTTGGTAAATAGCCTTATAATTGTCTACACGGGTAGACACACGGGCGTGTGTCTAGGTCGTGTGTGACACACGGTCTGCCTCATGGGCGTGTAGCCTAGACGTGTGTCCCCTGCACCTAATTTGTGAAAAATTAAGTTCGTCACACGGGCTAACACATGGGCATGTGCCTTGGCCGTGTGACCTAAAATGTCTGCTGACGTCATAAACAGAATACCCAGGTTTTTGCACACGGGAAGAGACACGGGTGTGTGTCTCGGCCGTGTGAAGGACACAGCCTAGGACACGGGTGTGTGCTCGGCCTTGTGAAAACCCCTGTAGGTTCAAAATGAAAAATAAATCCACACGGGCGTGTCCCTGTGCCATACGGGTGTGTGCCCAATTTTTATGTAAAATTTCTAAATTTTTCTAAAGTTCTCGGTTTGGTCCCAGGCCGTTCCCAAAGTATGTTTTGGGCCTCGTAGGCCCATTTTAGGGACTTTATGATTGAATATGAAAATTTTTAATTTGAAATAAATTTTATGGCTCGGTTTTGCATGAATATTTGTGTTATTGTCCGATAATGCCTTGTACCCCGTTTTGGTGTCGAACACGGGTAAGGGGTGTTACAGTAAATGTCAAAAACCATTGTATTAGAGTGAGCTCAGTGAAAATAAGATTCACGGGGTTGATTTGATCAGAGAGACTGAAGAAAAAGTGAAAGTAATTCGCGATAGTCTGAAAGCAGCGCCAGATCGACAGATTTCATATGCAGACCAGAAACGGAAAGATATTGAGTTCCAGATCAGGGATAAAGTGTTTTTGAAAGTGTCGCTATGGAAAAAAATATTGCGGTTTGGTCGGAAAGGGAAATTGAGTCGCGATTCATCGGACCGTATGAGATTATCGAGCGAGTTGGACCAGTGGCATATCGACTATCTTTACCGTATGAGTTAGAGAAAATACATAATGTGTTTCATGTGTTGATGCTTCGACGATACCAATCCGACCCTTCACACGTCATTTCCTCGACCGAGGATAAAATTCAGTCAGATATGTCATATGCTGAAGAGCCGATTCAAATTTTAGCTCGTGAGATCAAAGAGCTGAGAAATAAGAAAATTTCATTAGTGAAAGTATTATGGCATCAACACGGGGTTGAAAAAGCTACATGGGAATCCGAGGATACTATAAGAAAAAAATACCTGAACCTATTCACTGGTAAGATTTTCGGGGACAAAAATCCCTAAAGGGTAGAGAGTTGTAACAGCCCGATTTTAGCTAAATCAGAATAGTGGTTTCAGAACTGCAAATCTGATGTTGAAAAATTATTTTAATATTATTTTATATGTTTACAGCATGACAGCATGTATGTTTGAAAATTTCGTGGGCTAATTTTATCGTTTAATTGTTCAATTTGAGAAAAAGGACTTAATCGCGTAAAATGCAAAAGTTGCATTCTACTTGTTAAAGGTGTTTAATTGCTATGATTTATAATGTTAAGGTTCTTATGTTGTAATTAGACCATTAATAGTATGAGTGGACATTAATGGACATGGTTTATGTGAAATAATAATGTTTTAAGTAAGGTTACATTGGTAAATTAGTTAATAATGAATTATTAAGTAAAACAAAATCAAAATATGGTTTCATTATCATCTTTATAGCCGAATTTTAAAGGAAGAACAAGAAGAACTAGGGTTCTTCATTCGGCCTAGTAAATTCAAGCAATTAAGGTACGGTTTTGATTTGTTTTGGATGATTTCTATGTTTTTGTAATCGTTGCAGCTCAATCTAGCTAGCCCGTACCTTTAATTTCGAAACTGTTAAAGATTTTGAGAGTTTCCATTGATGATTTTATGTGTTCTTTGATGTTTGAGGATGAAATATGAAATTTGGATGATAGATTTTCATGTTTTATAAAGTGATTTTTGATGAAAATGCATAATAGGGATTAAATTGAGAAATATGCAAATTGTGTATTTGAAATGTGAAATAAATGAAAGTTTTGGGCTGCTAGGGACCTATATGTAATTCGGCCAAGCATGGGTTTTGTTGAATTTTATGAATTTGTGAAATATGGACTAAATTGAATAAATGTGAAAGTTTAGGGGCTAATGTGTAAAAATGCCCAAATATGTGTTTAAGGATTAAATTTAATGAATGAATGATTAAATGAGTTAATTTTGAATACATATAGATCAAGAAAAGAGGAATCTGAAATTAGATCGGGGAAAAGGCAAGTTTATCGAGTAATTGATTCATTTTGCCGTTTTCATACCCGAGGTAAGTTCGTATGTGGTAATTTCATTACAAATGTATGTTAAATGCTTTGATATTGCATAAATTATGATTATGAGATTACGGATAATGTTTGAATTGTGAAAACAACTTTACGGATGTGTTCAACAAAGAAATCGACAAGTGAAACTTCCTGGTTGAACCTTAGGAATAGTTTAGGATGCTAGTGACATGTCATTAGGTTATTACGTTTATTTCGGGCCACGATATTGGCACTTTAGGTGCGAGTGATGCCTTGATTTGGCTACGGGCCATGGTATAGGTATTTTGGAGAGGAGTTACCTTGATTTGGCTACGGGCCATGGTATAGGTACTCCGGGATAAGTTACCTTGATTTGGCTTTGGGCCATGGTATAGGTACTTATCGATTGAGAACTTTGAGAATATGACTTCTATTCTGAATGGTTCAACGGGTAAACGAATGATGTGATTGAGAAAGAGGTTAGTACGAGACGATACAGGTATGTACAGAACCTATTCGAGTATAAAATGGGGAAAGTTCGTTGAGTTTCTATTTGGTCATGTTTTGAGACATGAGAAAGGTTTGTAGTAATGTGTTTATGATTTTTTTATATGTAATTGGTTGAATTACATTTATTTGATGTATTGAGTTACTCACTTATGAGCTTACTAAGCTATGAAGCTTACTTTGTGTTATTTTCCTATGTTTTATAGAGAATCAAGGCTAGCTCGGATCCGGGAGTCGTCAGGAATATCATCGCACTATCAAACGTCCAATTGGTACTTTTGAGTTGTGTATATATGGTATATGGCATGTATAGGCTAGTTGTGGTACTTTGATTGTGAATATAGCCATAAGATTTGGCTTGTAAATGTATATGTTTTGTTTTGTATAATTAGCCATGAGTGATGGCTTATTTTAGTATGTTTTGGTATAAATGTGGTTATGATTTCATAATTGCTCAAATGGTTATATTTTGAGTTTGGTATATGATCTATATGGTGTGATTGAAGTTGGTAACTTGAGAAGTTATGTGCTTGTGAATTATTGCTTGATAATATAAGTGTTGAATAGGTAATTGGCATTGATTTGGATATTGAATTTGATTGAAATGGATATGGTATGAATTGTGCACTTGGCTGATGATTTTGGGATGCCTATTGTATAATGAAATGGTACCATTTTGGTTGTTTAGGTGAGCATGAATAAGGGTGGCAAATTGGCCTATTTTTGTCCACACGGGTAGAGACACGGGCGTGTGTCTCTGTCGTGTGCGACACACGATCATGCTACACGGCCGTGTGTCCCCTGGTGTTGAAATTGAATTGAAGTCAGTATGCTTAACACAGCCTCACACACGGGCGTGTGACCGGCCGTGTGGCACAAGTCAGTATACCCCCTAAATGGCACACGACCTAGCACACGAGCGTGTGACTTGGCCGTGTTGCATAAGTCAGTATACCCTACAGGATTGGCACGACCTAGTACACGGCCTGGCACACGGGTGTGTGTGGCCTCTTCAAAGGGCACACGGGCTAGACACAGGGGCGTGTGGTCGGCCGTGTCACCCAAGTCAGTATGTATTCCCTGTTTTCACACGGCCTTTGGCCATGGGCGTGTCTGGAGCCGTGTGAGGCACACGGCCTGTTCACACGGGCATGTGACCCTTGTATGTTTAAAAAATTCCTAAGTTTTTCTAAAATTTTCGTATGTTATCGGTTTAGTCTCGAACCACTTCTAAAGCATGTTTAAGGCCTCGTAGGCCCTTATAAGGGACAATGTAAATATGATTGAATGGTGTTTAAGAATGGATGCATAAATGTATGACTTATGTTTGTTAAATGATATGTTTTGGTCGGTAATTCCTCGTAACCCTATTCTGATTGTGAATACAGGTGAGGGGTGTTACAATGAAAGTGTGGAAAGGTATGAAATGATATTGATCAAAGTATGTATAACTATGTTTATGGAAAGTATGAATTCAATGGCTTTATGTTCATGTAAACTATCTTACCATGTGATGAATCTATTGAGTTATGTGTTAAGGCACTAACAATTATTATTGATGATGCTTAGGCTTGTGCCAAGCTATTGGTTGGATTGTATCATGTTTCAATTTAAGGATATGCTTTTGAAATGGTAAGCTATGTTAATGATTTACGAACATACTAAGCATTATATGCTTACATAGTTTTCTTTCTTATGTTTTATAGATTATCGGAAGCTCAATTAGTTTGGAAGCTCGTCAGAGACCTATCACACTATCTAGCGATTATATCGATAGATTTTGATGTTTTGGTCAAGGTTATAATGGCATGTATAGGTGGACTTGTGCTTAATGATTTAGTTGTTATGTTTGGCATGTATATATGGTATTATGGTTGGTGTGCTTTTGGCACTTTGATGCCTTGATGGTTGGTGTTGATATGGCTAAGTGGATGTATGTTTTGAACGACAATTTGGTATGTTAGGATGTGATTGGTATATGGTCAATTGTGTTATGTTTTGGTATGGAAATAAATAGTTATGTATGGTTGATTTATGGACAAATATGCATATGCTTAGACATGTTTGATGGTTGTGTTTGAGATGCCTATATGGCATACTGGTTGGATAAATAAATAGCCTTTTGAATTGGTCTTATTATGCATGTTTTGGGCAGGATTTAAGGTCTTGGTTATATGTGAAAATGGCTTGTAGGTACATGCTTGAATTGGGTGAAAGAAATGGCTTGATTTTGGCCTATTTCTTGTCCACACGGCCTAATACACGAGCGTGTTTCTCAGCCGTGTGTCACACACGGCCATGCGACACGGCCGTGTATCCCATGTAGGTTTTAAAGGTTGCAAGTCAGGCAGTTACACAGCCTGGCACACGAGCGTGTGGCTTGGCCGTGTGACCCAAGTCAGAGAGTTACACGGGCACAGATACGGGCTGGGACACGATCGTGTGTCCCTATTTCGAAAGTCACACGGCCTGAGACACGAGCGTGTGTCTCAGCCGTGTGACCCCTGCAATGTGAATTTTTCTAACTTTTTCTTCAATGTTTCAAATGTTCCTGATTTAGTCCCGAACCATTTCTAAAGTGTTTCTAAGGCCTCGAGGGCTCGAATAAGGGACGATTTTCGTGTGTATGAATGGATTATGCTATGATTAATGAAATGTCTAGAAATGAATATTTTTAAGTTACGTTTATACGGTAATACTCCGTAACCTTATTCTAGTGATAGATACGAATTAGGGGTATTACAGTTTGAATTACTTAATTGAGTTAATTTATTATTTAGATCAAGAAAAGAACCAACAAGCAAAGAAAAATATGAGTTTTAGTCACTAAGGAATCAGCAAACGAAAGAGGAAGCAAAAAGGAAAATTTTGGTCACCGGTGGCTGCGGCTCGGCGGTGGTCTGGCTATGGAGGACCGAAGGCCCGGCGGTGGTGAGAAAATATTAAAAGGAGGAAGGTTCGGTCACTACAATTAGAAGAAAGGAGAGAAGAGAAAATAGGTGGAGGAGGAGACCCGCGGTGGTTCGTAGTGGCAATCACGGCGGTGGAAGGGAGGAATGAAAATGGGCGGCGTCTATGGTGGTTAGGAGGTCTTTGATGGTGATGGAAGGCTCGATTGTGGTGGTTGGAGAACAAAAGTTAAAATGAGGTGGTGGTGGTTTTATTTTGATTTGAGAGAAAAAGAAGATGAAGAAAAATGAAAAAAAAATAGAGATTAGGGTACAAATGAGGGTGGTGGACGGCACAAGGGGTGTGTAACCTGGTCAACCATGACCAGGTTCATTGTATCACAATCTTAGGGCAAGAGAGGAGGTTTTGGCAAGAAAGTGAAACAAGGAGTGAAAAGACGAATGTGTCTCACAACATAAGGCAAGTTTGACTTGCTAAAAAAGGAAAGGAATCCTCCACATATGGCAACAAGGGGGTGGACGGCAAGGCTTGAATGCACATGCCAATTGTGTGCAAAAATTTAATTAAAAAATATGAGAACATAGGGGTTGGAACTAGAGACCACTAGGAAGTAGTTAATGAGCTTTCTTCCACTAAGCTACAACACTTCCTTATATTTATTTTTGCGCAATTAATTTAAGACATGGGAGATGGCAATTTCACTATTTTACAATTAATAGAAAAAAAATGGGATGTGACATAACATTTCTAACTAATAGAAAAACAAAATAATACAAACATACCAAAAAATAATAAAGTAAGCCTATACGAACTTACTTATCAAAAACAACCAACGAGAAGTTGATGACTAATATGTAATTTCCTCTATTTCTCGATTATCATCCGATTAATCCAAATCCCACTCTATAGTAATTCATTACCAATTATTAGTGTCAATTACCTTATAACATCCTATTCCAGGCATATGACAACTTAATTTAATTTTACATAATTTCCCTAAAGTTTTGCATTTTATTCAATTTAGTCCCTAAAACTAAAACTATCATAAATTTCACATTTAAGTCTTGTTTTCATTCCAATTTCATCCATGCACAGCCCTCTAAATTCAATAATTACTAAAATTTCATGTCAATTTTGACATATTTATATTTTAGTCCTTAAATTCAAAACTAACAAATTTTACTTTATAATTTAGTCCTTAATAATTTCTAAGCTTATAACCAAGCTCTTTAGCATCAAAAACATTAAAAATCATCAATGGCAAATCTTTAAAACTTTAACAGTTTTAAAAACTAAGGTATAGTTTTGTTAAATCAAGTTACAACGATATCAAAAACATAAAAATTATAATAAAAAAAACCTAAAAGGACTTACCATGCAAAGTCGATTGTTGGAGCATTCAAAAATAGTGTTCTTGGCTCTTTTCTTCTTATGGTTTTCGGTGAGAATGATGAAATGGTGAAGATAACATCATTTCTTTTATGTTTTAATATGTTTAATTATTAAATTAACATTATTTTCCACCTAATTTAAACATTAACCGTCTCTTTCATTTAGAAATGTGGCTAATTTTCATGCAAACTCCTTAACATTAATTAATAAAGCCTTTTAATTAATGAATTCTAGTAATGATTAACTTTTATAGTTTTTATGATTTTAGTCTTTATACCTTAAATTAATCATCCAATCATTAAAATTTTTGGGCCAAAATTTAATTAACTTATATAGTCACTCCGTAAATATTTAATAAAATATTTTTGAATTCGGATTATAGGAACGAGGTCCTGATACCTCAATTTTCAAAACCACTGATTTTTTGAATCGGTACACTTGTACCTTGACCAACTTTCCACATAACCAAAATTATTAGACTAGAATTCAGAATAACCTCATAAATATTAATAAATAATATTTACTGACTCGATTATCGAAAAAAGGAGTTCCAAAACTCCTGTAATGCCCCAAAATCCTGAAACCCTAAAATTCCATGCATTGAAGTTGGTATGTATAAGTAGCACTTAGAATATTAATTTTAAGGTATTACCAGGGTTATTTGAAGTCTTAGGAATAGGGGAGACTATAGGGAAAAATTTAATTTTTGCCTTAGTGGGACCCTAGTCTCAGGTATTAGGCCTCTTAAGCAAATTAAGGGGAAAATAGGACACAATTGGGCTTGTGGTCCAGTGGCAAGGTGGCATCACTTGGGGAGCTATAAGGTGGCGTGATTGTCAGGTGAAGAGGTCCAAGGTTCGAGGCTTAAGAGTGGTGAATTTAGGGGTTTTATTTTTGCACATGGAATGAAGGTAGTGGCGTCAGAATGGACTCTGGAAGGGAGTGTTCAGGAGAGAAATTTAAGGTAAAGATAATAGAGAAAAGTTAGGAGATGAGGAGTGTGGATGTGTTGGTGCCGAATGGGACTTTGGGGGAAGTAGTTTCGGCTTTTGGCTATAAAAGGGGGGTGCCGAATTCCTTTAAAGGGTTTCCATTACTTTTCCTTTTCTCCCCCTCATTCTGTTTCTCCCATTGTCGAATTCTCCCATTGTCAAATTCTCTCATTGCCGAATTCTTCCATTTCCAACAACCATCATTCTTTTTTGCCGTTTCTTTGTTGTTTTCCTCCATCACAAATCGGTTGTTGTTATCTACTCTTGATCAAGTTTTAAAAGTCGGATCTCGTTCGGTAACTATCTAGGCCGTAGGATCAAAGGTTGGATTCGGTAAGTACTTATTCAATCTCTTTAGTGTGTTTTGGTAAAAGCCGAAGGGATATCTAACTCTTTCTTGTCGTTAACCTTGTATTAATAAGGGTAGGGTTCAAAGATCACAAGCGTGGTAAGGATCGCTAGCAAGTGGTAAGTGTACTCGTCTCGATTGTGGCTTATAGAGGTGAATTGTGTGGAATATGAGTCACTTAATTTTTGATAGTATTTGCGTGGGTGCAGATCTATGAGATATTCGTGAATAGTAGCTAAGGAAGGGCTACTAGAACTGGTGGCACACGGTAAGGTTATGGTAAGGTTTCAATTTTTGGGTTAATATTGTGGTTAAGTGTGAGATTGATTAGAGATTGGTATTGATTATAGGTTCAAGGCTAAGGATAGTGTAGCACGTCGCATTAACCAGGTGTGTACATACACTTCACACACGACAAATCGGCAAAAGCTGAAATCCCGAAAAGCCGGAATGTCAAAAAGCCAAAAACCCGAAAGGTTGGCACCGGCAACCACACAAGAGTGCGAACACTTGTGTGGGAAAACCGATACGACTACCGGGGCCAAGAGAGCAATCTCATGGTCTCGGGCCACTGTTTGGCCGCCCGGGCCAGACGGGGCTAAATGGGCCTGCCGAGCTCGTGGGCCCAAAATGGTAAAAGTTGATATGTAAAGTTGCATGATGGGTTGATATGGACAGTTGTATGATCTGATTATGATCGGGTTTAATGGGCTACATAAATATGATTGAGCTTAATGGGCTATATGGACATGATTGGGCTTAGTGGGCCTTATGGGATTTTAGAAATGCATGCTAGGGTTTTAATGGACTCTAGGCCTAGTTCTGATAAATTCTTAAATAGCATAAAACTTAATTTAATAATCAAACATGTCTGTGGACAAGTCGATAGGTTAGAGTGTGGTAATGGACGTATGCATGTCTAGGATTGGATCTAGGAAGAGCTTGGTACTTAAGCGGTCCTAGTGACCCACCTCCTCTTCTCTAGGATCCTACCTGGTGCATAGTGTCTGTTCACTTTAGCCGCGAGGACTTGTTGATGGGCCAAAGTTCATAACTAAAACCCGAGGTGAAAGAAATTACGGAAATACCCCTGTAGGGTAGAATTACGGAAATACCCATGTAGGGTAGATTTACAAAAATACCCCTGGGTAGTGAGATGACTAAAATACCCCTAGGTGCTTAATGTGTGAAAATGTGTATGTTGCATTCATGAGATATATGTTGCACTTGGGTGGGTTTGATGATACGGAGGAAGATATGTGAGGATCACATAGTCACTTGACGAATCGTGTGGATCCACCCTGGTGGCTTTAAGCCCATTATATGCTTAGCGACCTTTGCTGCAACATTGAGTAGTGCCATTGTTGGTGCTACCTTTGGAGTGTAGGGATGGGTGGGTTGATATTTATATCCCCACAGAGTGTAGGGTTGGAAGGGAAATGGAGTGCAGGGTTGGATTTGGGATGGGAGCATTGCATTCATGTGATACTGATGTGATATGAGGTTGTGGGCTAAGGCCCAAGACCACCGATTTGTTAGGGCTTAGGCCCAATGTGATAATTGCATGATTGGATTACCAAGGGTCGTGCACACTGAGTTTCGAAACTCACACCCTTTAATTTAATGTTTCAGGTGATCCACAATTGGCGGCTCAACGTGGGAGAAGACTCGGAGGTGGCCACACTGCAAGCTACTTAGAAGTTTTTTTTTTATTTGTTCGAATAACTTTATTTTAATTACTTTATTTTCATTGGATGTAATAAGGCCTTGTACCTCCAATTTGATTTTACATTTGGGTTTTAATTATTGTTTCAACTGTTTAATTATTAAACTTAAATAAATTTTTAAGTCTTAAACTTAAGTTTTTTCTAACTATGCAAATTTTCTACTGAACATAAATAAAGTCGTTTTGGAATTATCCCTTTGAAGTGACATCACCAAATTCGGCCATAACATCTGGGCCGGGTCTGGGGGTGTTACAACTACTGTTTTCGGTACTACTTAAAATCGGGTTGTTACAAGGTTATTCTTCCCTCAGTGCAAGGTTTATGTTCATACAACCAAGCATTATAAGTAAATGCCTTTTCCATTCCTTAAAATTGGTCTCATTAAGCATGAGTATATAATTGATATTAGCATATATTGTGGCAGCAGAAGATGAACTAGCTGAATATAAAACAAAAATAAATAAAAACAAGCTCACATCAATATTCATAAGTAAACAATAAATTCAAAATAATGGCTAATTCAATATGAAGATACCAAACACAACATTAATATCAAGTCTTTGGACAAAAATATTAATAATGCGATGTTTTTTGTTGTAGCAATCAAACATTGACGATAAATTATGTCAAACAATAAATTAATCATTGGGCTAACAAATTGTTTAATGAAGTACCTTATAATTGTCACACATTTATCATCACAGAAGTCGTTGATATTCTACCAAATACTAAATTACCTTTGGTCAATTAATAAACACATAAATCACAAAATATATAATTATCTTGATATTTCAAACAAACTAATCTACGCAAAAAAAGTCACTTTGGTGGCATTTTGTTTCAACTAATCTATTTAAAATATTAGACATCTTTAATTAAAACTCAAAGTTAAAATCTAAATTTATTTATTTCAAAATATTTCTCTTAATTTCATCTATCAATCAAATTAAAAGATAACAACATATATATATATATATACATACCAATATTCAAAATTAAAATATTCATAATAATCAAAAACTAAATTTTTTTATCGCAAATATAATTTTCGAAACAATCCAAAGTAAGCTTTTCTATATGAAACAATTAGAAATTAAAAAACCCTAATTTTTTTATTTTTTAAAAAAATTCCTTAAACATATACTAAGGCTCCATTTGTTTGGTAGAAAATGTTTTCTGGAAAACATTTTTCGGATTTTCCAGCGTTTGTTTGGTGGAAAATGAAATCCTAAAGGAAAACATTTTCCAAACACGGGTAAAATCACTTCCTTGGTTTTAGAAAATGTCTTACCG
Source organism: Gossypium sturtianum (assembly GCA_025698515.1). Classification (NCBI taxonomy): domain Eukaryota; kingdom Viridiplantae; phylum Streptophyta; class Magnoliopsida; order Malvales; family Malvaceae; genus Gossypium; species Gossypium sturtianum. The sequence goes on along the minus strand of CM046950.1, from coordinate 88,405,741 downwards.
ATTTGGAATCAGTAAGACATATTCCATTCCATTCTCTACCCTCTCATCGTCTCAGCTTCAAAAATTTCTTTAGTAAGGTATATTTTCTATTTCAACTTTCATTTCTACTCATTTTTTAGACGCGTAATTCTCTATGGCTTGTAAATTTTTAGACTGTTGTGAAGGAGGAAAAGGAGATGTGAAGGAGGAAAAAGAGAGACCGTTTCTGGAAATTTTTGGAATGGAGGAGTTGAAAAGATTTTGAATTTTCTCTGTATTTTAATAATGAAAAATCTTTCCAATTCCTCCCATTCCACTGATTTCCAGCACTTCCTCTCTATTTTCTTACCTTTCTTCAATCCTTTTTGTTTCATCATTTCCTGCAGTTTGTAAGTAAAATCGGTAAACCTTACCTAATTTTCTTTAGGTAAACAATCTATACCTAATTCTAGTTCTTAATAAAATTATTCCTTTTCTTTGAGACTGAATTGGTGCAAAATTTGCAGGAGGAAACAGTAGACGACTTTGCAGAAAGTGGTCATGATCCTCTCATTGCATCGCTGTATCAGATGGACCTGGATAGGGCTCAATTTTTGCTGAGATCTTATCTTCGGGTTCGGCTGCAGAAGGTGGACTTCTAATTCTCTCTGTCTGTTTCCTTTTGGTTGTATCTTCAGCTTGTGTTGTTCCTGAGAAAGCTGAAAAATGATACTATTCTTCGAATGGAGTTTGAGATCAATTGAACCATTCTGGTTCTGCCATTTACTGATTTCTGTATGAATTGCTGCCTGAAATCTCTTATATTTTCTCATTGAATTTCTGGGTCATGGTGTTGGTGCAGATTGAGAAATTCATGTTTCATATCTGGAAAATCGATACTTATAGGAACCGGCTTTCAATAGAAGAGGAAAAGTTTACCTAAAGGTAAAAGGCTCTGAGAGTTGAATTACATTTATTAAGTTTATTTGGAAAACTTGGTTTAAAACTCCATATTCTGGGTATAGATGAGCATATTAATATATCCGAAAAGTTATCTTTAAAACTTGATTTCATGGTTTCAGGTGTATTCGTGATATTGGGAAACATCTTGAAGAAACTGTTCTGTCAAAATTGCCTGATAATTATCAGTCTGTATTAAAGCAATCGATTATAAGTGGAGAAGATTATATGGGTAACTGAAATAATCTTTTCTCCAACATTTACACTTCCTTGATAAGGCATCACTTTTCCTGTTCAGGTTTCATCTGTGCTTTGAAGTTAATAGTATGTGGTGCTTGGAATGACAAGAACAGGAAATCCTTGGTTATGCAGTAAACCATGTTATTCCAACCCTTAATTTTTCTTGAAGTATCATGTCCAGTACACATGGGGATATGATCTTCGAAATATATAGAAAAAATACATTGCAATTTGTAACTAGTTCTCTCTTAAGTTTACACATTAACAGGCTTTAGTTTGTTTTGGTTGATTTGAAAATAAAGTCCACTCATTGACTGCAATTTTGTTTACAATTTGCCTATTGATTATTGATTTATGTCTACAATTTTCAGTTCCAGAGCCACAACTAGACACATTTGTTGTTGCCAAATTGGAGAGAGCAACAAGGCCTTTGTACCTTGATGGCAGCAGGCAATTTGCAAGCTTTGATAGCAGGCAATTCGCTATTCTCACTTGTTTATAGCTTCTGCTCGTAGAATTAGTAAATGCCATTTCTTTCCAGTTTACTAGCTAACAAAACTGTTACCATTCATCTAGCAGGGATGACCACTTTCAAATGGTGCCTGGAGATCTATGCATTTTGCGTTACAGGCCATTTCAAAAGGAACTGATGAGTGGAAATATCAGTTTAGTTTAAGAGCCTACCTAATTTGTAGCAATAGCAGCAATATAAAGACGGTATAAAAAACTGATTCTGACTTTTACAATTTGTAAATACGAATTTGTTCTGCATCTAAGATTTCTGGGTACTTGGTAGTTGGTAGTTAGGCACGCTGTTGAAATTTGAAACATACATGGTGATGAGGATTCTTTGAAATTTAAGCTTCCATGTCTATGCATTTAGATGTTGTTATGTTTATTTTTTTAGTCTGAAAAAAGTTTAAGTGACGGGGTTTCTCTTAGTTGAGGGTCATGACATGCCACTGGATTTATAGAGGGTGAAAGACGTACTTGCTGATCAATCATCAAATAAGATAAGACTGTTTATTATTAAATTCATTACCAAACTGGATTTATAGAGGGTGAAAGATGTTGGTATGTTTATTTTTATTGTTACAAGTTTTTTTCTTTTAATTTTAAAATGTCACATCAAAAAATTTAATAAAAAAATTTTAATAGTGATAATAACTGGATTTGAATTTTTAAATCTAAAAATATAGGACCATATTCTTAAAAAGTAAAAATAGAAAACTTAAATTCTAAATGTACAAAATGTATAAGACTTAAATTTATAATTATTCAATCCTTGTTTTTTATTTTTTTTAACATAATTACAAATAATTTATTTGACTTTGGTTGTTTTCAATTTATGACGGTTAATAATGTAGCTTAATAAATGAGTACTATTATATATTTAATTTGATTTATTTATTTATTTATAAATAAATCATTGCAATATATGTAAAAACAATTTAAAATATAAAAAATTATTAATATGTATAAAAATTTATTAATATATGTAACAACTTTTCCGGAAAATATTTTCAGGAAATCTGTCAAACAACAAAAAATATTTTACACAGATTCATCCAAACACCAGAAAATATTTTCAGTAAATTATTTTCCAGAAAAGTAAATTATTTTTCAGAAATCAATTTTCGGAAAACATTTTACTGGCAAACGGACCCTAAAATTAAACTTTAAAAATTATTAAACCAGATCTAATATAAAGATTCATATATATGTAATATATGAATTCACAAAACCAAATCAATTGAAGCAAATCCATAAATTTTGCCCAATATTCTATTAAATCTAATGTCCAGAAATCCAATTTTAATAAGAAAAACAAAGCAATTTAAATCTCTAACAGATTTATACAAATTATTAACGCCAAAATCCAAAATTGTTCAAAGATAAAAGCCATCAAAAATCAAATAACCAAACTGTTCAAAGATAAACGAACGACTAATCGCCCACGATTCAAGCCAATAAATTGAATCCATAGATTGAGTATAATGAATCACGCGTATTTTCTTTTAATAAATAATCAAAACCCTAAAATTTTCAACATAAATATTTAACTTGTATATGATCAAAAACATCAAATTCATAAAATATATATCTATTTCCGGAGATTACTACCTCTTTTTAAATAACTGATTATTAAATCAATTTTAGGTATTTATAATTTGACCCCTCATCAAATTATAAATTCAACTCATAATATCTACCATTATTTTCATGACACTTTAATAGCTATGACACTTATAACATAATTAGTCACATAATTTCATATCACACTTTATAATAGCATTATACATCATACATATGTGCCCATAATTGAGGATTTTAATCCAACATTTAAAATTTATTTTAATTTATAATTTAACATTGTTATTTATAATTTTTTTATATAATTATATAATATTTAACATATACTTTCATAAATTTAGACATTTTGGGGTTTTAGATCGGATCTATCTCATGCTTAAGTTAGGATCAATCTTCACTCCAACCCTCGACTCGGGTTGATCTCGGGCTTGGATTATTTTGGACTTCGTTTTCTCAATCTTGGATAAACTCTTGCTTTGATTTTCTTGAACTCGGGCTTTTTCAGGTTTAAATTTTTCTCAAACTTTGATTTTTTTTAGCTCGAATTTTCTCAAATTCAGATCATTACGAGCTCGGATGGCAAAGAGGGGCTTTCAAGCTCGGGCTTATTTTGCTAGCTCTAATCCAAATAGCTTTCTTCTCCGTTCTCTAATACTGACCGTTAGATTGGTTTGGATCTAAAGTATGTTCTTCAACTTGTCGATGGGTACTGATCCACTATACTGATCGTCAATTCGTCACTTGAAACTTGCTAGTAGAACTTAAAAAAAACTAAACAACCTGGTTACTTAAATAAAAACTTTCAAATAATTTACTGGCTTTAATGAAAATTTTTGAATAGTTTAGTGATGTTTTGTAACTTTTTAGAAGATGAGTGACTTAAACTTGAACTTACTAATAATTTAATGATAATTTTATAATTTTTTTAAAATTTAGTGATGAAAATATTAACTTACACAAAACAAAGATTTGAAAAAAAAAATTAAAAAGCAGCCAACAAAGCAAATAACCTCCTTTTTAAGAAGAGAGAAAAGAAAGGCTGTTTTGGTTCTTTTGAATCCATTATTCTCTCCAAAATCATATTTTTTATTTTTTAAAAAGTGAGACAAAGAAAAATAAAGAGAATATTTCTTAGGGAAGAAGAAGAGAATCAGCAAAGTAATTTCTCTCGCAATACATATAGGTTTGGAGGATTTTGGGTCTGTCTCAAATAAATAAATAAATGAAATCTGAGATTTTGGTTGGTGTTTTCTAGTTGTATGAAATGGAGTTCGATAACATTGAGTGTGTGTCAACTACAGATGGAATGAATGAGGATGAGATCCATCACCATAACCTGCAACATCCTCACCCTCATCATGCTCACCATCAATTTTCATCGTCCAAGCCTCACAATGCCACCAACACCACCAACAATGGGAATACCACCACCAACAACATTGTGGGTCCTACGGCCATCGCTCCTGCTACCAGCGTCCATGAATTGTTAGAATGCCCTGTTTGTACCAATTCTATGTACCCACCAATCCATCAGGTTTGCTTTCAGTTTCATTAATAATATTGTGTATGGCAATTTTGGGTTCTTTTGTGCCCTTCTTTTTGTTCTTCAGTTAGTTGTTTTTGGTTGATTTTGAACTTTAATGACCATGAGTTTCAATGTTTTTCTTGTGCATTTAAATGGCAATTGTTTAATCTTGTTGTTAAGAGAAATTGATTTGAGATTTTTTTCTTGGTTGGATTTTTAATTTTTAAGTTCAGATTTTTTTTTTTGAGAGCCTTATAACCTGAATTATATATATGGAAAGCTTTGTTTATGTTATGGTTTCTTTTCACTTTTAACCTGAATTATGCATATATTTACATGTTGTCAGCATGGTTTTCAAAAAGGAAATTTAACTTGTCTTGGTGCGTAGACAGTAAAGATAAAGAACTACTTACGCTGCAACATAGGTGGATAAAGGGTTGTTACTTAAACTGGATTTAAACATATTTTCCTATTGATTTTGCTTCTATACAGTCTCTTTGTTGAAGAATGTGCAAAAAAAACATGTTAGGTTGTATAATCGAGATCGGTAGAGGTGATTCTTGGATGTAAGAATGTTAATTCCCCCTTTATTAGTTCAGTGTTGGCAGTGTAGTAATTCAATTACTAATTCATTTGATTCAAGTTCTTGAGACAAACTTGGCTTACTGTTTTGAGGGAAATTTTTTGATAGATTTAAGTTTTTCCTTTAAAACATCAAAATAGACAGCCACGAAAAGCTGGAAGTTCCATTGTAAGGGTGGCATTGGTTACTTTTTCATATGGAGAATCCTTTAAAATTACATATGTTCTGGATTGCAAGAGGATATTTTCGGATTCGGAAGGTTGCTTGTTAGTTGTTTTCTAGAAAATAGAGAGACAAGAAATATTTGGGATTTCTGTTTTTACCAGCTTTTATATTGGCGAGATGTCTTGTTGGAGATCTGTAATTTTTATTTAATTAGAAACATTGGGTATTGCTAGCTTTAAACACTGTAGCTTTTTGCAGTGCCACAATGGCCATACAATTTGTTCTACCTGTAAAACAAGAGTACACCATCGGTGCCCCACTTGTAGACAGGAACTCGGTGATATCAGATGTTTAGCATTGGAGAAAGTGGCAGAATCCCTTGAGCTGCCTTGCAAATACTACAACTTGGGATGCCCAGAAATATTTCCCTATTACAGCAAACTCAAACATGAGGCAATGTGCAACTACAGACCATACAATTGTCCCTATGCTGGATCAGAATGTTCTGTTGTCGGGGATATTCCTTTCCTGGTTGGCCATCTGCGGGATGACCACAAGGTGGACATGCATACTGGCTGCACATTTAACCATCGCTATGTTAAGTCCAACCCTCGGGAAGTAGAGAATGCTACCTGGATGCTAACAGTATGGTTTATAATTTTATTATAGCATTTATTATTTTTTCAAAGGGTCCCACTGTTTTAAAACAAGAATAAGCAATCTGCTATTGTTCAGCCATGCCATTGCTTTCTGTCGTAGAAAAATAAAAAGAAAGAAAGATAAAACAGCATTTTTCTTTATCCTGTAGAAACAGAATTATCGGTCTGCAATAGTCATCCTAATACGAACCCTAATCTACTTTTTTCTTTTTAGGTCTTCCATTGCTTTGGTCAGTATTTTTGTCTTCACTTTGAAGCTTTCCAGCTTGGCATGGCCCCTGTCTACATGGCATTTCTCCGTTTCATGGGTGATGAAACAGAGGCTAGGAACTATAGCTATAGCCTTGAGGTTGGTGCAAATGGCCGAAAACTTATATTTGAAGGCACCCCACGTAGCATCCGTGATAGTCACCGGAAAGTCAGGGACAGCCATGATGGTCTAATTATCCAACGTAACATGGCACTTTTCTTTTCTGGTGGGGATAGGAAGGAGCTGAAGCTGAGGGTTACAGGGAGGGTATGGAAGGAACAACAAAATCCAGATACTGGTGTATGCATACCAAACTTATGCAGCTGAGACACTTGATTTCAGTAACTTCTTGATTTATTTTAAACACTTTCCGCTGTGTCTGTCTAACTCTGCCAACACTTCCTATTATGTCGTAATGTATGGAAGATTTCAGATTCAATGAAATGTGTAATAAGCATATTTTCTTCCTTTGTATTTGCAATAATATGAACATTAACTGATGCTGGAATACTGTAGCTCGTTCATCTTGTCGTTCAAGCTGTTTTACACTTGTGGTGTCACTAAAATGAGCCAGCTTGAGATGGGCTAACAACCGCTAAAACATCTATGAAAATATAATGATTTCAACCCCAAAATATCTTTTACTTTTGCTACATTGCTTCTCTTCTTTTCCCCTTTTCAAGTTTACTCAAGCAAAAGTGTTGAGGCAAAGCAAATTTTAGATCCAAAATTTAGCTAATATTTATGTGGCGTTACCTTGCTCTCAACCCCCTTTTAGATGGATTGCAGCCTGCTAGTAAAGCCTAAGATTGGATTTGGAATTCGATGCGTTTGCCTATTATTAGATCTTGTGAATGTATTACAGTTTTGATGATAACAAGTAAGCAAAAGAGTGTTTTGACTTGTATAGAGTGGTTATTAAAGCTTTTGTTAAGACATCCGTTTCACACGAGTTCAAACTTTGTCACCCCTGATCCTCCACTCCCAATATTGTATAAAAAATTGGCAAAGTGGTGTTGCTATACAAGTATACCACATTTAGAACACATTTCATCAAAGCATGTAACACCCCAAACTTCTCCGATTAGCCATACGATTCGATTTCGATAATTTTTGTCTATATTTTGGTACGAGAGTTTAGATTTGGATATTATTAGAGTCATGAGTTAGTTTAGAGATAATTTTTTTTTTTTTAAGTTTTGAACTTAATCAAATAAGACTTCGAGCCAAGTAGTGTAACACCCTTCACCCGTCTAGATGTCTAGTACAAATGGGAAATGCCACCAGAGCACAAACAAGATGATGATGCTGGAGATAATTAAGATTTTAAATTTTGAAACAATTCAATAAATTCATGTAGTTGAGGTAAAATTGATTTGAAGATTTTAAATCATCTTGAAATAATTTAGAAACAATTTATGAGTGATCGGAGGTGTTCGGGACTAAAAGGAGTTTCGACGGGCTCGAAACTTGTGAACTAGTTAGTGACACTATCTAAAAAGCTATGTATCAATACATAGCCCCCATGTTTTGATACCTTGAGCTACATATTGGTACCTGGAAGCTAGGTACCGACACTTAGCCCCATGGTACTATAGCTTTTCAACTATTATCTCCAAGGGGTCTAATACCCTTAGTATAGGTTCCGGAACCTGGACCCGTGGCACCAAAATTTGGCCACTAACGTACAAAGTTCCAATACTATCGCCCAATGTTTCGAAACTTGGGTATAGGGACCAAAATTTTCAAATTAAAAACACCTTCGATACACACCATATCATCCTTAACAAGCAATCATAGAAAGTGCTCAAAGAGAGCCATTCAAACATGCAAATCTTAGCTCAAACATACCATAAATCATTGAAACACATGTTTTGAACACTTAGATATATTTATACCACATCCAAAATAAGTCTAATAACCATTCATTTACTAGTTCAATTCAAAAGGTGGTAATGCATGTAACACCCCTTATTTGGTTCGACAACTGACACCGATAACAGATGCACAACGACATTTTCTTTACTCTTACAAAATTTCTTTTTATAAAAAAGGACAAGTGGTCACAAAAATATCCTTTAAAATCATTTCATATCATTCATTTTTAAAGCTTTAAAAATATTTTGGAATCAATTCATATCATTCAAATCATTTTATAGTGGTTGGACATGTCCAATACATAAAAGAAATTCTTAATCAATTGAATGGTTTTAAATGCAAACTTTTCATATTGACTTGAGTAAGAAATAATTAAATCCTAAGTCAACATCAACAATCAATTTTCACATCCTATTCTAACAATAATTGAGGTTTTAAAAGTCATTTTAGACCATTCCAAAGTCCCATTACGAAATGAGAACGTTCAGACATCATTTAAAGTCCTTCTGATAAATGATTAAGCAGAGGAACCGCATCAAGATCGAATTCAAATTGTTCGAATCGAAAAAGAAAGATTTGAATATAACCTGAAAGAAGAAATAAACAAATTTAGAAATTAAAGAAAACGAAAACACTAAAAGAAAAAAAATAAGAACTAAGAATTAAAATTCAAAATAATAAATAAATAAACAAAATTTAAATGTGGAAGATGGGTCAAATAAAACGATGAATATAATGGATAGAAGGATAAGTATCCAATTGAACTCTTTGATAAATCCCAAAAAACTCAATTAATGATGACTCTAATCAACCCTACAAGAAATAATCTTTGGTAAATTGAAAGATGAAGAATGAATCCCCACAACTTCTTGAAGAAAATCGAGAAGAAAACTACTTCTAAAAATCAAAAGAAAAAAATATTGCACAAAGAAACTAACTCCTAGAGTTGAAACTTAAGTAATGAAAACAATCATGTCTTTAATGAACAATGAAGAAGCCTTTATATAGGCTAGCTAAATACATCCAAAATAAAACTTTAAAGTATACTAAAACTCTAATGAATCTAAATAAGAAGTAGTTTTAAACTAAACTTTCATATTTGACTAAGAAACATAAAACTCCTAAACAACTTAAAATACTTAAACAATATCTAAAATTTGAAATAAATAAATAATAATAAAATAAAACCTAATAAATACAATATTGCACTCATATATAATAAAAATTAAGCCTGAAAATCGAACTCAATATGATTTAAACTCGAATTAAAAGCTCAAAATTCATAATTTCCCTAATAATCTGTCCAAAAATTCTGCTTGCGTAGTTTTCACTAAAACGGTCATAACTTGAGCTCCTGAACTCAAAATCGAGTAATTCAAAGTGTGTTTCGAAGATAAGAGATAGATATTAGAACTCCGTGAAGACATGTAAACCTTGAAATTCTTGTACCCCATCCAAAAAGTCATCGCAAGTAGGCTGATTTCTCAAACTTAAAAATTGACAGCTTCAGTGAATGGAATTTAATAAATTTCACCTCATCCGTGCATGTGTCATTCCTCATTTCCTCGAAAAAATTCATCCTCATATATTATCTGTAATGTAACACCCCCAGACCCAGCCCAGACGTTATGGCCGAATCTGGTGATGTCACATCAAAGGATAATTCCAAAACGACTTTGCTTAGCTAAAAACTTAAGTTTAAGATTTAGAAACCCAAAATCCTTGCAACTTGTTAAATTATGATAAAAGCCCATGTTTTAAGAAAAACGTCCATATGTTATAGTTATTTCGAAAATCATGTTTAAGCTTTAGAAATTTATTTAAGTTTAATAATTAGGCAGCTGAAACAAATAAGGAAACCCAATTGTAAAGTCAAATTGGAGATACAAGGCCTTATTACATCCCAATGAAAATAAATTAATTAAAAGTAAAGTAATTCGAAACAATAAACAAAAACTTCTAAGTAACTTGCAGTGTGGCCATCCTCGAGTCCTCTTCCACGTCGAGCCGTCTACTGAGGGTCACCTGAAACATTTAATAAAAGGGTGTGAGTTTCGAAACTCAGTGTGTACGACCCTTGGTAATCCAATCATGCAATTATCACATTGGGCCTAAGCCCTCACAAAATTGGTGGTCTTGGGCCTTAGCCCACAATGACCTCATACCACATCAGTATCACATGAATGCAATGCTCCCATCCCAAATCCAACCCTGCACTCCATTTCCCTTCCAACCCTACACTTCTGTGGGGATAAATATCAACCCACCCATCCCTACAATCCAAAGGTAGCACCAAAAGCGGCACCACTCAACGTTGCAGCATGGCTGCTAAGCATATAATGGGCTTAAAGCCACAGGTGGATCCACGGTCGTCAAGCGACTATGCGATCCTCACATATCTTCCTCCGTATCATCAAATCCACCCAAGTGCAACATATATCTCATGAATGCAACATACACATTTTCACACATTAAGCACCTAGGGGTATTTTAGTCATTTCACTACCAAGGGGTATTTTTGTAAATCTACCTTACAGGGGTATTTCTGTAATTTCTTTCACCTCGGGTTTTAGTTATGAACTTTGGCCCATCAACAAGTCCTCGCGGCTAAAGTGAACAGACACTATGCACCAGGTAGGATCCTAGAGAAGAGGAGGTGGGTCACTAGGACCGCTTAAGTACCAAGCTCTCCCTAGATCCAATCCTAGACATGCGTATGTCCATTACCACACTCTAACCTATCGACTTGTCCACAGACATGTTTGATTATTAAATTAAGTTTTATGCTATTTAAGAATTTATCAGAACTAGGCCTAGAGTCCATTAAAACCCTAGCATACATTTCTAAAATCCCATAAGGCCCACTAAGCCCAATCATGTCCATATAGCCCATTAAGCCCAATCATGTTTATATAGCCCATTAGGCCCGATCATAATCAAATCATACAACCATCCATGTCAATTCATTATTCAAGTTCACATATCAGCCCTTGCCGATTTGGGCCCACGAGCTCGGCAGGCCCATTTAGCCACTTTCGGCTTTTCGGCTTTTCGGCGTTGCCGACATCGTGTGTGTGTAGTGTTTGTACACATCTGGTAAATGAGACGTGTTACACTCTCCTCAGCCTTAAACCTACAACCAATACCAACCTGCAATCAATCACACACATAACCACAGTATTTACCAAAAACCGAAGCCTTACCATAACCTTACCGTGTGCCACCAGTTCTAGTAGCCCTTCTTTAGCTACTATTCATGAATATCACCTAGATCTGCACCCACACATATACTATCAAAAAACAAGTGACTCATATTCCACACAAGTCACCTCTATAAGCCACACTTACATTCGGCCACTTACTAATCCAAAATTGAGACGAGTACACTTACCACTTGCTAACGATCCTTACTACGCGTGCGATCTTTGAACCCTACCCTTGTTAATACAGGGTTAACAACAAGAAAGAGTTAGATAGCCCTTCGATTTTTACCAAAACACACTAAATGAGATTGAATAAGTACTTACCGAATCCAACCTTTGATCCTGCGGCCTAGATAGCTATTGAACGAGATCTGGCTTTTAAACTTGACTAAGAGTAGATATCAGCAACAGATTTGTGATAGAGGAAAAACAACAAGAAATCGACACAAATAGGGATTTCGGCAAGAAAGGATGATGGTAATTCGACAATGGAAGAATTCGACTATGGGAGAACAGCATGGGGGGAAAGAGAAAAGTGATAGAAACCCAAAGAACCTTTCAAAAGAATTCGGCACTCTCCTTTTATAGCCAAAGCCGAAACTACCTTCCCCCAAAGTCCCATTCGGTACCAACACATCCACACCTCAATCCCCTATCTTTTCTCTCTTATCTTTACCTTAAATTTCTCTCCTTAACACTCCCTTCCAGAGTCCACTCCAGCGACACTACTTTCCTTTCTTGTGCAAAAAATAAAACCCCTCAATTCACCACTCTTAAGCCTCGAACCCTGCACCTCTTCACCTGACAATCACGCCACCTTATATCTCCCCAAGTGACGCCACCTTGCCACTGGACCACAAGCCCAATTGTGTCCTATTTTCCCCTTAATCTGCTTAAGAGGCCTAATACCTGAGACTAGGGTCCCACTAAGGCAAAAATTAAAATTTTCCCTATGGTCTCCCCTATTCCTAAGACTTCAAATAACCCTGGTAATACCTTAAAATTAATATTCTAAGTGCTACTTAAACATACCATCTTCAATGCACAGAATTTAGAGTTTCGGGATTTTGGGGCTTTACAATTCTACCCCTTTAAAAAAAATTTCGGCCTCGAAATTTACCTGATTGAAATAAGTGAGGGTATTGTCGTCGCATCGCCTCCTCAGATTCCTAAGTAGCCTTCTCGGCATTATGGTTAGGCTAGAGCACTTTGACCAAAGGGACAGACTTCCTTCTTAGCACCCTAACATCTTGATCAATTATTTGAACTGGCTCCTCTTCAAAAGTTAGGTCTGGTCTAACCTCGATCTCCTCGATTGCCACGATGTGAGAAGGGTCTGAGCGATAACGCCTTAGCATTGACACATGGAACACATCATGTATTTGGTTCAGTTCAGAAGGCAATTCCAGCTGATAGGCAACTGGCCCAATTCGCTTCAACACCCGATATGGCCCAATGAATCTAGGGCTTAACTTGCCCTTTCGATCAGACCTTAACACCTTCTTTCAATGGAAACCTTCAGAAAAATCATGTCCCCCACCGCATACTCAATCTCTCTCCGCTTGAGGTCAGCATACGACTCCTACCTATCTGCCGCCTCCTTCAACCGATCCCTAATCAACTTTACCTTATCTTCGGTGTCTGCTACCAACTCCGGACCCAAAACTCGCCGCTCACCCAACTCAGTCCAACAAGTCGGAGTACGACATCTTTGCCCATATAGTGCTTCATATGGTGCCATTCCAATACTTGCCTGATAACTATTGTTATATGCAAATTCAGCTAATGACAAGTAATCCTCCCAACTACCTCGAAACTCAATTACACACCCTCTCAGCATATCCTCCAAAACTTGAATTACCCTCTTCGACTGACCATCAGTCTGAGGGTGAAATGCCGTACTAAAATCAAACCTCGTACCCAGGGCTTCATACAGCTTCTTCCAAAAGCGCGACGTAAGACTAGGGTCTCTATTCGATATAATAGAGATCGGAACCCCATGCAACCTCATAATCTCCGGCACATACAACCTTGCCAACTTCTGTAATGAGTAGTCAGTGCAGACCGGTACAAAATGGGTAGATTAGTTAACCGATCCACAATAACCCACATAGAGTCCTTCTTAGCAGGCGTCAAGGGTAGCCCAATAACGAAATCTATAGTAACCCGCTCCCACTTCCATAGTGGAATCTTAATCAGCTGCAGTAACCCTAATGGTAGTTGATGTTTTGCTTTCACTTGCTGACATACCAAACATTTGCCCACAAACTCCGTAACCTCGTGTTTCAATCTCGGCCACCAATAAAGCTCTCATAAGTCCCGATACATCTTGTTACCTCTGGGGTGCATAGCATAGGAACTACTATGCGCTTCCCGTAGTATAGATTTCCTTAGCTCTTCGTCCCTTGGCACACAAATTCTACCACGGAAACACAACAACCCGTCACTATTTAACCCAAAATCTGTCGTTTCCCCTTTCTCAATTTGCTTGAATCGAGAACCCAAAGTTTCATCCAACGATCGCTTAGTTTTAATCGCTCAACCCACAAAGGCTTCACTTGCAACTCAACTAACAAACTCCCGTCGTCATACAAACTCAACCGAGCAAACATCGCCCTCAAGTCCGACATAGCCCTACGGCTTAGCGCATCAGCCACCACATTTGCTTTGCCCGGGTGATATTTGATCGTGCAATCATAATCCTTTAACAGCTCAATCCATCTGCGCTGCCTCAAGTTCAACTCCTTCTGAGTTAAGAGGTACTTCAGACTCTTGTGATTCGTATAGATGGTGCACTTCTCTCCATACAAATGATGCCTCCAAATCTTAAGTGTGAATACCACTGCTGCCAACTCCAAATCGTGGGTTGGGTAATTCCCCTCGTGAGCCTTAAGCTGACGTGACGCATATGCAACCACCTTTCCTTTCTGCATCAAAACACAGCCCAAGCCCACGTGTGACGCATCACTATAAATCGTAAACTCCTTCCCGGGCTCCGATTGAATCAAAACAGGGGCCTCCGTTAAAACCTTCTTAAGATTCTCAAAGCTTTCTTACTGTTTATCAGTCCACACAAACGACACCCCCTTCCGTAGCAGCTTGGTCAAGGGTGCAGCGATTAGGGAGAACCCTTCAACAAACCGGCTATAGTACCCTGCCAGGCCCAAAAAACTCCGAATTTCTGACACCGTCTTCGGTCGTTTCCAATCCAACACTGCTTCCATCTTCCGAGGATCCACTCTAATCCCCTCAGCTGAGACCACATGCCCTAAGAAAGTGACTTCCCTTAGCTGAGTCTGCACTTGCTAAACTTAGCATAAAGTTGCTTCTCCTTAGAATCTGCAACACAATCCTTAAGTGTGCATCATGATCATCCTCTGTTCTCGAGTATACTAAGATGTCATCTATGAAAACTACTACGAACTGGTCTAGATACGATTGAAAAACCCGGTTCATAAGATCCATAAAAGCAACAGGTGCGTTCGTTAGCCCAAAAGGCATCACCAAAAACTCGTAATGTCCATAACGAGTTCTAAAAGCTGTCTTATACACATTTGTTTCCTTAACCCTCAGTTAATGGTACCCTGAACGCAAGTCAATCTTCCTAAGTTGATCGAAAAGGTCATCTATCCTAGGCAGAGGGTACTTATTCTTAATGGTTAACTTGTTTAACTGCCGATAATCGATGCACATCCTCATGGACCTATCCTTCTTCTTCACGAATAATACCGGTGCTCCCCATGGAGACACACTTGGTCTAATAAATCCACGGTCCAATAACTCCTGAATCTGGGCCTTCAACTCCACTAGCTCCTTCGATGCAATCCTATAAGGTGCGATGGACACTAGAGCCGTACCCGGTAATAATTTTATTCCAAACTCCACCTCTCTACTAGGAGGTAACCCAGGCGATTCCTCCAGAAAAACATCAGGGAATTATTTTACTGTTCTCAAATTCTTAACAGTAACACTCTTAGGTTCCATATCACTAATATAGGCTAAGTAAGCTTCACAGCCCTTCCTCACCAACTTCTCTACCCTTAAAGCCGAAATCACGTTCGACAAGTAATCACGTCGTTCCCTGATCACTACTACTTCCTCACCTTCCACAGTTCTTAACACCATCCGCTTTGCAGCACAATCTAAAGTTGCCTGGTGCCTCATCAACCAATCCATGCCTAAGATGAGGTCGAACTCATCAAATGGTAATTCCATCAAGTCCGCTAAGAAACTAACTCCTTGAACTACCAATGTTACATTCCTAAACAAATTACTAACCTTCCTCGACTGCCCTAAAGGACTTAACACAGTCATTTCATTCGCAAGGGTTTCAAACTCATCTCCCACAGTTTCAATCTTATTGCATGCAATGTACGAATGTGTTGACCCCACATCAATTAGCGCAATATAAGGTAGCTCACGAATAAATAACGTACCTGTTATCACATCTGGTGCATCTTCTTCCTCTCTGCGACGTGCAGCATAGACTAAAGTTGGCTGCCTCGCCTTTGCCTATCCTGCACCCCTGCCCGGTGCTCCACGTCCTCGTCCTGCACCATTGCTGCCTCTGGCTTGACCATGGCCCCTTGGTGGTTGTTGACCACCCCTCTGTAGCTAAAAATTACCTCTGCCATCGGCTCGCACCTAGTCTGGCCTTCTCGGGCACTCTCTAATCCTATGTTCCATAGATCTGCAGCTCAAACAAGCTCTTATTCTCCTCCAACATTCGCCCGTATGCCTTTTTCCACACACAGCACAAGGTGGTATCCCGGTATTAGCAGCAACAACAAGGGCCCCAGCTCTAACCGGCCCATTCACTCTGGCCCTCCTCGTAGGCTTCTGTCCAGCCCCCACAGCTTCCACGTTCCATTTGTTCTTGCCCTTCTCCTTCTCTCGATTGAGGCGCTCCGTGCGCTTTACTTCCTCCGCTATCTTTGCTTTCTCCACCAAGACCGCAAAGTCCCACTCCCTCTGTGGAGCTATGAGTACCTTAAGGTTGTCTCTTAACCCATCCTCAAACCGTACGCATCTATCATACTCTGTTGCGACTATTCCTTTGGCATACCGACTAAGGCACAGAAACTCAGCCTCATACTCTGCTACCGACTTATCTCCCTGAGTCAGACTCAAAAACTCTTTCCTTCAGGCATCCACATAGCCCGCTCCAATGTACTTCCCTTGGAACGTCAATTTGAAGAACTCCCAGGTGATCTGCTCCGGTTGGTTACCCTCCTTTACGGTCAACCACCACTGATAAGCTTCCTCCCTAAGTAAGGATATCGCCCCTTTCAACTTTTGTTACGCCGTGCAGTCCAGGTCGTCCATTATTCTTTCCGTAGCTTCCAACCAGTACTCCGCCACATTCGGGGCTACCCCTGCTAACCCCTGCTACTCCTTTGAAAATCTCCGCCCTATTAGCTCGGAGTCGCTCCGCGATCGACCCACGACTCCCCGTACCATTATTGGGCCCAGTGACCCTTTCTAAAATCTTTAACATGGCCTGCGATACTGCATCTTCTGTAGCGGCAGCCCGTTCATATGGTCCCGTTTCAGTTACTGGTGAGGTCGGAGCCTCCTCTACTCCAACGTTGGGCATATGGCCTGATGCCGACGACCCAGCCCTAACACTTCCACGGCCTTTGCCGCAGCCTCTTACACCTCTTCTAGCGCTCATCGTTGCGTGCATATTTCTGGATTAGAATTTTTATGAAATTAGTTCATAGTTCCACTGTTTAAAATACATGTCTTATGCAAGTAACAATTTAAAAGTTGTTTCGCAGTTGTAAACCCACTACAGGCTTAAGTTTCCTACGGGCTTTAGTCTCTACGAACCTATTGTTTATAGTAGCCCAATATCTAAATACAGTTTAGCAATTTAAACAAGTGTAATAACAGAAAAACTTACTTGGCTCGACGTCGAGGGCTTGGTGAACCACACTTTAAGAATCCTGCAAAAACTTTTTAATCTAGTTTTAAAAACCCAAAATCTAGGGCCCATTTCACAGCTGAGTTTTGTAACCAGGCTCTGATACCACTAAATGTAACACCCCCAGACCCGGCCCAGATGTTATGGCTGAATCTGGTGATGTCACATCAAAGGATAATTCCAAAACAACTTTGCTTAGCTAAAAACTTAAGTTTAAGATTTAGAAACCCAAAATCCTTGCGACTTGTTAAATTATGATAAAATCCCATGTTTTAAGAAAAACGTCCATATGTTATAGTTATTTCGAAAACCATGTTTAAACTTTAGAAATTTATTTAAGTTTAATAATTAGGCAGTTGAAACAAATAAGGAAACCCAAATGTAAAGTCAAATTGGAGATACAAGGCCTTATTACATCCCAATGAAAATAAAGTAATTAAAAGTAAAGTCATTCGAAACAATAAACAAAAACTTCTAAGTAACTTGCAGGTGTGGCCATCCCCGAGTCCTCTTCCACGTCGAGCCGTCTCCTAGAGGGTCACCAAAACATTTAATAAAAGGGTGTGAGTTTCGAAACTCAGTGTGTACGACCCTTGGTAATCCAATCAAGCAATTATCACATTGGGCCTAAGCCCTAATAAAATTGGTGGTCTTGGGCCTTAGCCCACAATAACCTCAGACCACATCAGTATCACATGAATGCAATGCTCCCATCCGAAATCCAACCCTGCACTCAATTTCCCTAACCCTACACTCCTGTGGGGATAAATATCAACCCACCCATCACTACACTCTAAAGGTAGCACCAAAAGCGGCACCACTCAACGTTGCAGCATGGCTGCTAAGCATATAATGGGCTTACAGCCACCGGTGGATCCAAGGTCGTCAAGCGACTATGCGATCCTCACATATCTTCCTCCGTATCATCAAACCCACCCAACTGCACACATATATCTCATGAATGCAACATACACATTTTCACACATTAAGCACCTAGGGGTATTTTAGTCATTTCACTACCAAAGGGTATTTTTGTAAATCTACCCTACAGGGGTATTTCCATAATTTCTTTCACCTCGGGTTTTAGTTATGAACTTTGGCCCATCAACAAGTCCTCGCGGCTAAAGTGAACAGACACTATGCACCAGGTAGGATCCCAGAGAAGAGGAGGTGGGTCACTAGGACCGCTTAAGTACCAAGCTCTCCCTAGATCCAATCCTAGACATGCGTATGTGCATTACCACACTCTAACCTATCGACATGAAATTAAGTTTTATGCTATTTAAGAATTTATCATAACTAGGCCTAGAGTCCATTAAAACCCTAGCATACATTTTTAAAATCCCATAAGGCCCACTAAGCCCAATCATGTCCATATAGCCCATTAAGCCCAATCATGTTTATATAGCCCATTAGGCCCGATCATAATCAAATAATACAACCATCCATGTCAATTCATTATTCAAGTTCACATATCAACCCTTGTCGATTTGGGCCCACGAGCTCGGCAGGCCCATTTAGCCATTTTCAGCTTTTCAGCTTTTCGGTGTTGCCGACATGTGTGTGTAGTATTTGTACACACCTGGTAAATGAGACGTGTTACACTCTCCTCAGCCTTAAACCTACAACCAATACCAACCTGCAATCAATCACACACTTAACCACAGTATTTACCAAAAACAGAAGCCTTACCATAACCTTACCGTGTGCCACCAGTTCTAGTAGCCCTTTCTTAGCTACTATTCACGAATATCACCTAAATCTGCACCCACACATATACTATCAAAAAACAAGTGACTCATATTCCACACAAGTCACCTCTATAAGCCACACTTACATTCGACAACTTACTAATCCACAATTGAGACGAGTACACTTACCACTTGCTAACGATCCTTACTACGCTTGCGATCTTTGAACCCTACCCTTGTTAATACAGGGTTAACAATAAGAAAGAGTTAGATAGCCCTTCGGCTTTTACCAAAACACACTAAAGGAGATTGACTAAGTACTTACCGAATCCAACCTTTGATCCTACAGCCTAGATAGCTACTGAACGAGATCCGGCTTTTAAACTTGACTAAGAGTAGATAACAGCAACAGATTTGTGATGGAGGAAAAACAACAAGGAATCGACACAAATAGGGATTTCAGCAAGAAAGGATGATGGTAATTCGGCAATGGAAGAATTCGGCTATGGGAGAACAGAATGGGGGGAAAGAGAAAAGTGATGGAAACCAAAAGAACCTTTCAAAAGAATTCGGCACTCTCCTTTTATCGCCAAAGCCGAAACTACCTTCCCCCAAAGTCCCATCCGGCACCAACACATCCACACCTCAATCCCCTATCTTTTCTCTCTTATCTTTACCTTAAATTTCTCTCCTGAACACTCCCTTCCAGAGTCCACTCCAGCGCCACTACTTTCCTTTCATGTGAAAAAATAAAACCCCTCAATTCACCACTCTTAAGCCTCGAACCCTGGAGCTCTTCACCTGACAATCACGCCACCTTATAGCTCCCCAAGTGATGCCACCTTGCCACTGGACCACAAGCCCAATTGTGTCCTATTTTCCCCTTAATCTGCTTAAGAGGCCTAATACCTGAGACTAGGGTCCCACTAAGGCAAAAATTAAATTTTTCCCTATGGTCTCCCCTGTTCCTAAGAATTCAATTAACCCTGGTAATACCTTAAAATTAATATTCTAAGTGCTACTTAAACATACCATCTTCAATGCACAGAATTTAAAGTTTCAGGATTTTGGGGCGTTACATGTAACACCCGTAACCCGTAACCATCACCGGTTTAGGGTTAAGAGGCATTACCGGACTAATCAGAAACTTTTACAAACATTACACATCAATACGTATATCACTGTCATATCGTAGCAGAATACAAGTATATAGTCCCTTAATGAGGTCTACAAGACCTTAAACATGCATTAGAAATGGGTCGGGACTAAATCGGAACCATACAATTTTTTTCCTAAAATCAAATATTTTTCAAAGTTACAGAGGTCACACACCAGTGTGGGTAGGCCGTGTGCCTCACACGGCCTCGGACACGCCCGTGTGTCCAAGCCGTGGCAAAACAGGGCATACATACTGACTTGTCCACACGGCCTGAGACACGCCCGTGTGCCTCACCCGTTGTCAACACTGACTTGCACCACACGGCTAGTCACACGCCCGTGTGTCCAGCCCGTGGTTGATATTGACTTGTTTTGAAATACAAGCACGAAGGACACGGTCGAGCCACACGCCCGTGTGCTCAACCGTGTGGGCAATTTATAGGCCATCTACAAGGCCAATTTGCCACCCACACATTGGGTTAAACCTACATGCATCATACCAATTCAATTCATATCAATATGACCATCTTTTCTAACCATTCAAGAACATATCAAACACACCAATTTATACAACATTTATCCCATTCTCATCACAAGTATTTCTAAGTATAAATCATTAAAAAACTTACCAATTCATTAAGATACTCTATCATCAATAATATACTAAGTTTGCTTCATAAAACTTACCATAAATTTGACTATCTCATTAGTCCAACCATTAGCCAACAAACATACCAAACTATGCATCATATAGCATCACTACTCATTCACATCATATCATTTTCTAGCCATATCACATGGCTATATATACATCTCAAACATAATTCAAAATAACTAGCCTATACATGCTATATTTAACTATGTACACATTCAAAAGTACCAACGCAGAGTTTGATAGTGTGGTGATGATCCTCAATGATCCCCGAGCCTTCCGTAGCTTTAATGATCTATAAAACAATGCAAACACACACAAAGTAAGCTTTCAAAAGCTTAGTAAGCCATATACAAATAAACTTAACATATAAATATTCATAATCATATCAATTGCAAGATCATTTATATATCTCACTTTCAAATTCATAATTCTTCTTTGGCTCATTTGTTTAGCCAATGCTTACCAACAAATCATATCTCCAATGATCTCTTTTGATCATAACACATTCATACATTCATCACAAGTTTATCTCATTGAATCTATGCATATATCTATCTTTTACAAATTCACATAGATACTTACCTTTATTATTCAAACATACCTGAATAGGTTACACATTTCACATAATCTTTCATTTCTCAGATTTGCCTGCTAAACCATTCGAAATCAAACAGGATACTCGGATAACTCGGAATACTCGTACAATGCCAACGTCCTAGATGTGGTCTTACATGTAACCAAATGTCTATGCCACTGTCCTAGACAGGGTCTTACACGAATCAAATACGATACCAATGTCCTAGACATGGTCTTACACGTAAATCTCAAATCAATGCCAACGTCCCAGACGTGGTCTTACACGATATCACATATCAGAATACTATGTCATGACATATGAATCCTATCTATTCCTAAGGTTCGTACGGGAGTTTTCGGACTTTGACACCTTGTCAATATTTTCTCGGATCTCATGTGTATATCTTCTGTAATCATTCAACACAATTCAATTTCATACGAACATAAATAAATCAATTCAAATACATTTGTTTGTATATAGACTTACCTCGTATTTCTGAATAAACGGACGGATTCGACTACTCGATCACTTTCGACTTTCCTCGGTCTAAATCCATTTTCTTTGGTTCTTGATCTTAATCAAGCTCTTCAATGGCTGAACCTAGTTGTTCTTCTTTTCTTTATTTTTCTTTCACATTCGGCAATATAGATGCATGAAATGGCCATTTTTATGATTTGTTTTATTATATTATCATTAATTTACTAAATTACCTTACTATCCTTTATAATTTAATATGAAAGCATTATATCTTATGCCTATTACCGTCCACCACTTAATAAAATGGCCTAATTCCATTTTAAGGCCTTCATATTAAAAGAACATAACATTAAAACACTTTAACAATTATCAAGGTACTTTTGCATTTTACGTAATTAAGTCATTTTCTCAAATTAAACACACAAACAACAAAATTAATTCACGAAACTTTCACACATGCTTAATCACGTACTGTAATCACAGAAAATAATATTAAAATATTTCATTGACTCGGATTTGTGGTCCCGAAACCACTTTTCTGACTAGGGTCTAAACCAGACTGTTACATTATCTTTGATCGAATCTTGGTTTGATTTGCTTGGCCTTTAACCTTGTTGTTGGGGCTTGAGGTAGTGTAAGCCCATCACAACCATGGGTCTGAAATTGGTCCTTGAGACTCGCATTATTCCCCCTTCCTCAAGAAGATTCGTCCTCGATTCTTTAGCCATATAAAAAGAAAAGGGACTAGAATTAATAACAATAAAATGAAAAAAAACTTACCTAAGCTTTCTTGTGTGCCAAAACTGTCTCCAGGATCAAAGACTTTATTTCGATCCTTCAAATCAGCTTCGATCATGTACGTCTCTTTTAAAAACAAGGTATTAACACTAAACAAAGAAATGTTAGGTATATGAGTGATCAAGTAAAAAATATCCTCTAACTTTCTTTGAATGTGCGTGGTCATCCATAAGAATTTGCAAACATGACTCAAGAATTTCACGTAACAATTAATGTAACATCCCGTTTTTAGTAAAATCAGAACAGTGGTTTCGAGACCACAAATTTGATGAGTAAATTATTATTTTAATATTATTTTAATGTCTATGGGATGTCAGTAAGGTCATGTTAAAATTTCGTTAAAAAATTTTGATGTTTGCATAATTAATTAAGTGAAAAGGACTAAATCATAATTAATTAATTTTCATGTTAGTTAAAAGGGCTAAAAAGCAATGGAAATGGAACTAAGTGATCTTAAATGATAATTAGACCATTTGTGTGGTTAGTGGATGTTCGTGATGTGGTTTTACTGAAATTTTAATAAGGTATAAAGGTTAATTTTGTAATTAGATAAAATAAGTTAATGATAATAATTTAAGATGAATTAAAACATCATCTTCATCATTTTTAACCCTAAAAACCATCCACCATTGTTAAGAAAGGGGGAGAGTTTCGATCAAGCAAAATTTCCTTGCATGTAAGTAATTTTGAGCCCGTTTTTAATGATTTCTATGTTTTTGAAGTTGTTTTAGCTTAATCTAGCAAGCCCGAGGATCAATTTGTAAAACTGTTAAAGATTTAGGGTTATGCCATGAATGCTTTTGTAACACCCCTTACTCGTATCCAACGCCGGAATAGGGCTCGAGGCATTACCAGACTTATAACACAAGCATTCACACAATATCGAGTTATAAATTTTTGTCCAATTTAAAACCATTCATATTCAATCATAAAGTCCCTTATACGAGCCTACGAGGCCCAAAACATGCTTTGGAGGTGGTTCAGGACTAAACTGAGAACTCAGGAAACTTTTACAAAACTTAGAAATTTTTTGCTAGATGCAAGGCTCACTCGCCCATGTGGTCCAAAGGACACGCCCGTGTGACCCCGAGACACGCCTGTGCTCAAATTAGAGTGCTCTCTAACTTATGCCACACGACCGTGCTACACGCCCGTATGCTAGGCTTTGTAGCACACACGGCTAAGACACACGCCCGTGTCTCTTCCCGTGTGCTCAATTCTGGACATTCTGTTTTTCAAAATTAAGGTGCAGGGGACACACGACCGGAACACATGCCTGTGGGGCAGACCGTGTGTCACGCACTGTCTAGACACACGCCCATGTGTCTACCTCTGTGGACAAAAATAAGGCTATTTACCAAGCCATTTTGCCACCCTCACTTGCACACAACAACACAACATCACATGGCACAAATTCAAGCATATAAGAGCAACTAAACAACCACAACCAAGACAATAACATGTCATCCTCATGCCATTATTTATCATGCTTAAAACATCAACCTTTCCAAACCAAATCATGCAAGATTCCACATTCTCAAATGATATTAATATATAAATATACTCATAACCAATATTAGCCAACTTCCATGGCTATATACAAAAATGAACCATAAACCATTATAAGCCAACACATATGGCTAAATTAATAATGACACATATAACCAAAAGACCAAATCCCTATACATGCCATAAACTCAAAATACTTGAATTCATCAATACCCAAAGTGATAGCTTGATAGTGTGATAGGGTCTCCGGCGACCTCCAATCCAAACTAGCTCAATGACACTATAAAACATGGGAAAGGAAGGGGGTAAGCTATATAGCTTAGTAAGTCCGTATTAATATAATAAGCAACTCTTACCAATCATTTACCAAGTCCAACAATATAAACATAAGGTAATATAAATTGCTATAAATCTCACAGTTACAATTTATTCAGTCACTTTGTTTTTTCTATCAATTTGTAAGTATAATTTAACATGTCTTGGCATTAGCCTAACCACCGCAATCTATCCATTATAACATAATACCACAAACAACAAACCATTTCAAACCTCATAGAAAACATACACATTAATTATGAGTATTTACGTTTCAAGCATGTACTTTAACATCTTTCAATTACCTAAGCTCTTATCTTCCCATACTTCCATAACCATTTTTAATAGGCAATTATGCCAATCTTCCCTTTTTCTCATATATGATAAATCACAATTTGTGTGAATAAAACATGCTATATCATAACTCAATTTGGCCCGAAAACCAATCACATAATCGTCAACCGAATTTACCATATATTCATTCACATAGTTAACCAATAATTTCACAGGTTTATTCATTTCAATGCTTACATGGTTTGAATACTTCTTATCAATTCATTTACATTTACATAAGCATAAGAAAATAGAAATAAACTATATTCAATTTAATAGCCATCATATTTATGAATATTCAATTGAACCATATAAATTCTCATAATTTTCCACTTACTCATCATATGAAATTCACTTTTAACACTTACTCGTCGATTTCTATTACGAGTACCTTGACTGAGTCGTACCATCACTTGTAACCACATTTCATCAACATTTCCTGTTGAACCATTTGGAATACTAAAGGATACTCGGGAATCTCGTACACACAGTACCGTACCAATGCCATATCCCAGATATGGTCTTACATGTAATCTCATATAGATGCCAATAGCCCAGCTATGGTCTTATACGAAGTCTCATATCGATGCCATATCCCAGATATGGTCTTACACGTAATCTCAGTAACCTTAATGTCATGACATTTATATCCTATCTATTCCTAAGGTTCAACCGGGACTTTCACTATATCGAATCTTTGTCGGTCATTTCTGTAGTATCGTACTCAATAGCATTCACATTTCATTTCAATAATATAGCATTTACCACAATTATATCAAGTAAGCATTTATACATATATAAGTTAATGCTTATTAAACATACGAACTTACCTCGATACAAAAATAGCGGAAATGGACCTAATCGTCAAACACTTTGGTTTTCCCCCGATCTAGTCTCGAACTTCATTTTTCTTGATCTATAATACCAAATTCATCTCATTTAATCATCACATTATTTATTTCAGCCCAAAAGTCACATTATGGCAAAATTACATTTTTGCCCCTAAACTTTTGACATTTTACATTTTAGTCCCTAGGCTCGTAAAATGAATTTCATTCATTTTCTTCACACCCAAGCCTAGCCAAAACTATTTTCATCCTCATAACAGCCCACAGTTCTCATTTACTCACATTTTTCTACTCATTTTATAACTTTTACAAATAAGTGTTTTTTGACATTTTTACCGAAAATCATTTAACAAAAGTCGTTTAACAAACATCAAACATGCATTTTCTACCATCAAACATCAAAATACACATATATTCAACATGGATAAAACCCTAGACCTTGATCATATCTTAAATTAGTGGTAGAAATAGATAGATCGAGTTACAACGACTTCAAAAATGTAAAGAGCATTAAAAACAGGGCAAGAACGGACTTACAATTGAGCTTGAAAGCTTGACAAACCCTAGCCATGTCTTCTCCTTGTAAAATTCGGCCAAGGGAGGAAAATGATGGAAAAATTTGGCTTTATTTTGGCTTTTTAATTCATTTAATTACCAAATTACTAAAATGCCCTTAATGAAAAACTTTAGAAACATACCTAACCATGTCCATTTTTATCCATTATGAAGTATAATGGTCTAATTACCATCTAAGGACCTCTAATTTAAAATATCATAGCAATTTTAACATATAGAATTCAAGTTTTGCACTTTTTGCAATTTAGTCCTTTTAACTAAATTGAGTGCCAAAACGTCAAAATTTTTGAACGAAATTTTCACGAAATTGTTCCATAAAACTGTAGACCATAAAAATATAATAAAAATAAATTTTTCTGCGTCAAATTTGTGGTCCCGAAACCACTGTTCCGACTAGACCCAAAATTGGGCTATTACAGCTTTTGTATGATTCTTGATGTTTAATGATAGATTATAAGTCCTTGTTGATAAATAAACAAGTTTTGCAAAGAGATTTTTTTGATGAAAATTACATTTAGGGACTTGTTTGTAAAAATAGTAAAATTTCATGTTAAATTTATGAAATGATGGTTTGTATGGGTTGATATAGGTCCTTAATGAAATCGGTTAGCTTGAATGGAGGATGAAAATGATTAGATTTCAATTTATGAGCTTAAGGACTAAATTATGAAAGCTTAAGGTTAAAATTATGAAAATGCTTAGTAATTTTGCATAAATATGAAATGTGGACTAAATTGAATGCTAGAGGTATTAAATAGATTGAATTTGTCTATTTAGATCAAGATAAACCACGTACAGATTTAGATTGGGGAAAAGCTAAAGCCCAGGATTAGTACGACTTTGTTTCTACGTCCTAGTTGTTGAGGTAAGTTCGTATGTACGGATTTCTATATTCATGTAATTGAATTGTATGTTATTATGTATTTGTAATGCTATTGAACAATATATATATCCAAAGCAATGCTATGACGGTTATTGAGTCCCGGTTGAACCTTAGGAATTCGTAGGATACAAATGACATGTCATTAGGGATTTCATGTTTTGGGTGCTAGTCTTGAATGTTCTATCGATGGCTGAGGTCCTGCATTTGTTGCAGATACTCCACAGCTCGTGTGAGCAGGCCCATTTCATAGCTCGTGTGAGCAACTATGTAAAGCAAAGGTTACGATTGTAACACCTTAACCCGTATTCATTTTTGAAATAGGGTTACGGAGCATTACCAGAATTATTACACAATTGAACATCCATTTCTCATACAATTATCAATATCAAATACAAGTCATTCATAATCAATCACATTGTCCCTAATACGAGCCTACGCCTACGAGGCCCAAATCATACATTAGGAGTGGTTCGGGACTAAACCGATATCTCAGAAATTTTAGGAAAACTTAGAAAATTTTACATAATAGAGGTGACACACGCCCGTGTGTCTCACATGGCCAAAGACACGCCCGTGTCACAGGCCATGTGGACATTCGAAATGGGATCACATGGCCGTGTCCCAGCCCGTGTCTGACCCCGTGTAACTTTCTGACTTGGGTCACACGACCAACCACACGCCCGTGTGACCAGCCCGTATGCCCTTCGAAATGGCCTTACACGCCCGTGTGCCAGGCCATGTGCTAGGCCGTGCCAAACCTGTAGGGTATACTGACTTATGCCACACGGCCCAGTCATACGCTGGTGTGCTGGTCCGTGTGGAGCATACTAACTTGATTTCTAATTAAACACCAGGGGATACACGACCCTGTCACCTGACCGTGTGTCACACAGGGCTGAGACACACGCCCGTGTCTCTGCCCGTGTGGACAAAAATAGGCTATTTACCAAGCCATCTTTCTCACCCAAAATGCAACCACCTAAAAACATCAATTGACATATAGAATAGCATCAATAGACATTCAAACCAATCTCAACCAAGCATAATTCATGCCATTTTAATACCATCAAATACAAGGCACACAAATACCATAATATGCTATTCCATTTCATACCAAATTAACATTCTCAATTCACTTAACTAGTTAACTTCATATATGTATTTTCTTACCTCTAATCACATGCATACCAAATCTTCAAATTTCAACCATATAGTACTCAAAAATACCAATTCACAACAAGCATATAAATGGAAATATTCCACAACATAACAAAGGCTATTTGCACAAATATATACATCACCAAATATACCAAAATAAGCCAACTCTCATGGCTATACACAAAACCAAACACTTAACATTTACAAGCCAACTCAAATGGCTAACTTCATTACCAAACTATGTACAAAAACGACCATAATTCCTATACACGCCATATAACCAAATACATAAGCTCAAAAGTACCAAAGTAGAAGCTCAATAGTGTGATGCAATCTCCGACAACTCCCAATCCGAGCTAGCTTCGATATTCACTATAAAAAAAAAGAAAAGTAAACAGAGTAAGCTATAAAGCTTAGTAAGTTCACAAATAATTCAATGATAAAGCATTTAAAACACAATTATATTAATGCTTATTAACATACGAACTTACCTCGAATGCAAAAATGATGAAATGAGTCGATTAGTCCAACACTTTGTTTTTCCCCCGATCTAAATCCGAACTCCGCTTTTCTTGATCTATATGTAATCAAATTTAGCTTATTTAATTATCATTCTATTCAATTTAGCCCAAATTGCATATTATGGCAACTTTACACTTTTTCCCCTAATATTTCAACATTTTTACAATTTAGTCCTTAGCTCATAAAAATATAAATTCATGCAATTAAGTCCCTACCCATGCTAGCCGAATTTCATATAGACCCATAGCAGCCCATATTTTTCATTTATTTCATAAATTAACCAAAAATTTCCACATTTCTTAATTTAATCCCTTATTGACAATTTTACTAAAAATCACTTTACAAATATTGTTTATCTAACAACAAACATACATTTTCAATCATCAAACATCAAAATACACTATATTCATCAATGATAAAACCCTAAACCTTTAACAATTTTGCAAATTAGTCCCTGGGCTAGCTAGATTAAGCTGCAACGATCTCAAAACATAGAAATCATTAAAAACTGAGTCAAAAATCACTTACATGCAAGGATGAACCCTAGCCGAAATTTCAAGCTTCAAACATGGTGTTTCCTTAGTTTATTTTTGGTGGAAGATAGAAACAACAAAGATGATGACTTTATTTTTAATTATTTTACTTAATTTATTTTATTAAATTACATTTTTAACCTTAACATTTAACCATTAAAATTCACTTAAATGATGTCCATATTTGTCCACTAACATTAAAAATGGTCTAATTACAACATAAGGACCTCCAATTTAAGGTTCTATAGCTATTAGAGACCTTTGGCTAATAGGACTCAAGTTTTACACTTTACGCGATTTAGTCCTTTTTATCAAATTGAGCACTCAAACGATAAAATTTCTTAACAAAAATTTCACACAATCATGCTATCATATTGTAGACCTCGAAATAATAATAAAATAATTATTTTGACTTTGAATTTTTGGTCCCGAAACCACTTTTCTGATTTGACTAAAAATGGGCTGTTACAACGATTATATGTTTAAGCACACTTCGTGTGAGCTTTCCCGAGTATTCGATGATATTCTAGTTGGTTCAGCCGACATGAAAAGGAATTGAAATGATAAGTTCCAAATGGAATTATGCTAGAGGTGTACATGGTAGGGCAGTAGCCCGCCCAACTAAAAATTTAGGCCCGCTTTTGTAGGCCCGGGGCACCCGCCTACCAAACATGGGCCTAAAAAATTGCCCAAGCTCGGCCCAACATGGAATTGGTAGCCTTGAGCCCGCCCGGCCCGCTGACCAGTATTATTTTTATTTTTAAATAAAAAATAAAAAATAATGAATCAAATACATTTAAAGATAATAGATGCTATTTTCTACTTTGAATCTCATAATGATACTATTCTACCATTTAATTTTCTACTTTACAAAAATAGATGCTTAATTTGTTTAGCTTAATTTATTAATAATTTTTTCATATTCTCAAAAATTCAATTTTAAAGAAATTAAATATGGAATAAAATAAACACATGTTCTAAAGTTAAAATTTTATTAATAAAAAAATAAAAAATAATACTAAAATATTTCAGTAGGGCAGGCTGAACTCGGCCAAAAATAATACTGAGGCCCGCCCGTTTTTTAAACGGGCCTCATTTTTTTGCCCAAGCCCATTTTTTGGGCCTATATTTTTACCCGAACCCTCTATTTTTTCGGGCGGGCCTTCGGGCCGGGCCGGGTAGCCCTGTCCATGTACAGCTCTAAATTATGCTTATGCTCATAAAAAAGATGTATGAATCAAATGATGTATGTTCTTATGAAAATGGTTTATGATGTGGTTAATCCAAATGAGTTATGTATAAATGCACTAACTTGTGTATTGATGATGAATTTAGGCTTGTGCCAAGCTTGTGGTTTGAGTTACATTATGTTTTTATTTAATATTATACAAAGAAATGGTAAGTTGTGTTTCATTTTCTACGAACTTACTAAGCATTATGTGCTAACATAGTTCTTTCCTATGTCTTATAGATTATCGAAAGCTCGATCGGTTTGGAAGGTCGTCAGAGATCTATCACACTATCCAACATAAATATCAGTAGTTTTTGAATGTTTTGCCCAAGGTTATAATGGCATGTATTGGTGAACCTGTAATGGTATTTAGTTGAATGTTTAATGGATGTTTTGGTATGTATAACTTGTGCAAATTGTCTTGGTTGGTACCATTTGATACCTTGTTGAATTATGTCATTTTGGGTATTTGTGATGCATGAGTGGTATGGCTCAAATGGTATGTTGTAGGGAAGTGTTAATGGTCATGTTTGTGGCATGATTTGATAGAAGTTGAATTATAATTGATGATGGAAATGTGACCAAATATGCAGGTTTAGGTAAGTTTTGATGTTTGTGTTTGAGGTGCCCTGAATGACATATTGGTTAGTTGATTTTAGGACTGTTCAATTGGTTATTATATGTATGTTTTGTCAGGATTTTGATATCTTGTTTATGTGCACAAAAGGGCAATAGGTTGATCCCTCCTTCATTCGGCCAAAACCCAAAGAACAAGATTAATGCCTTCGGTAACCAAAAAGAGAGAAGAAAGAATTGAAGGGGAAAAAGAATACTTACCACAACTAAGGAGAATCCGATTGAGAAGGTTAGGGAACAGAGTGACGACAATCTTCAGAGATAATAACGAATGAATGAGATGAATACCCAAGGAAATTCGGCCAAAAGAAAAATGAGAATCAAAGCAAGGAGAAGAAAAAGAGAATAGGTTTCGGCTTGAGAAGATGAGAGAACAAAATGTGAATTATCAGGGTAAGAAATGAAGATTCGGCTAAGGAGAACAAATGAGATGAAAATAATGAGATGGTGTAGGTGGTAAGAGGTTTCGATTTATGATGATTAAGAGATGAGCCACGAATATGAACAAAAGAAAGAAACTAATAGAGAACAAGAGAGTTGGGGTTCGGCTCTTGAAGAAACAATTGAATAAAAGAGGTATCATGAAAAAGAAATGGTAAGAGGGTTCGGCTTTTGGGTGATGAAGCAATGCACACACGACCAAAAATGCTAAAGAGGGGGAGAAGGTTTCGATTATTCAAAGAAAAGAATCATAAGCTGCCAATATGAAGAACACCAAAATGCCGAAAGGAAAAGAACTCTCAATATTTAGCTACTAATCACCTCAAATTTTCGGCACACCTACTACAAGCCAAAACCGATTTCTTCCCCCCTTCCTCAAGCATCCAAAATTCGGCCACTACCTTCACCAACCATCAATCCCATACTTTCCTCCTAAATTCACTATTGTTCACTCATTCAAAGTAGTTTGAATAATTCAAACTCCCTCTTCCTCTCATGGCCACACATTTGAATTGTTTGACCCAATCAACACTCCCCCCTTGAAGTGTCCTAGCTGAACTCCACCTCTTCCTTTCCAGACGCCAAAAGAATTCCCAAAAAGCAAATTGTGTGACTCGAACCTGCTCCCACACTCCTTTCCTGTGGCTTCACATACCAACACCTTAAGTGGCGTCTCCTTGCCACTTTGCCACTTCAATTCTTGTGTCAACAAACACAAGCAATAACCCTTAAGTTCTGCCCCAGTCAGCTCTCCCCAAAAAGTTCCCAAAAGGAAATTTTGGCCAAGGCTTCGGCTTAACCCCGAGCCTTCCCTGAACCCCCAAACACACCAAAATAATGTACAAAGCTCAGCATACACACACAACACACACTAAATGCAAAACCCCTAAAATTCAGGATGTTACAGTATGCCCAAAGACCAATCATGAGATGATTGTAATCACATACTCGTTTTACCTTGTTTATTAATATAAGGCATTGCTATTATTATTTCAATTTATTTTTCTGTGTATATAAATAAACTAAATTCTAATAAAGTCCTAAGAAAAATATGATTATTCTTAAAAAAGGTCCTTAGTCAAGTATTATTGTGGGCTTGAAGAACAATAATGCATTTAGACTAATGTGTAGTTGATTGATGAAAATGAATTGTCATTGACATAGGGATGTCAAAATCATTACATGAGTATGTGTTAGAGAACAACTTATTGGACTCACCTGCTATTAATTATTATGTAATAGTCATAATATTACTCATAGTGATAACTATGTATATGATCCTCAAACTTGAGATCATCATTGTCCCAACATCGTGAGTCGTATATTTTGATATAGCCAAAACATATGTCATAATAGGTTGTACTATAAAGATTGATGTTGGATATACCGCAATCCATGTGGTGGGATATGGTTGATCAAGAAAAGATTTATCCCTCCTACATCATGGGAGCAATATCTTAGGCCTATTGATGGAGTGAATCTAGAAATGCATGACCATGCTCGAATAAGTTAATATGAGATATCACACTTATTTGTTTATTCTAGTCTACCCAAAAAATCAAGAAATATGATATTGGACTATACAAGTGTGACTATTACATGACTTGTGTCCAATCTAGATATCAAGGATTGTAACATCCTGAATTTTTGGGCCTATGCATTTAATGGGTGAATATGTGTAATGAGTTAATTTGAGCATTAGGGGTCCAAATTGGGCTCAGGATTGGGCTGAAGCCTTAGTTAAATTTTTGTTTGGGCACTATAGGGTTTAAAAGGTGGTATCTGAGTTTAAAATATCAAAATGGGCTTGTGGCCCAATGGTCAGTGGCGCCACTTAGGGAGCAAGGAGGTGACGCCACACAAGGGAGTAAGGGGCCCAAATTTAAGTTACATGGAGCCCAACTCTTTTAATTTAAGTTAGCTAAATTTCGGCATTAGGGTTAGGTAGAGTGGACGGCAACAAGGCTCAAAAATAGGAGGATTTATGTGAATGGGATAATGTAGATAATATAGTTGATAATATGGAAGGAAAAAAAAGGAGAAAAGATAGGAGCTATCTACAAGACTAGGAGTTGGCCGAAATTCCATCACCTAGAGAAGTGAAGAAATCGGTTTCTTTATGGCAAGGGGGGTGCCGAATTTTACCTTTTTATTTGATTAATTTTTAGTTATCAGGAAGGGCACTTTCGGTTTTTCATAGGTAAGTGCCGAAATTTCTATAAATAGGGAGGGTTCTCTTCTTTATTTTTCGGCATTTAGGGTTTCCACTTTTTCTTTCTCTTCTTTCTTCTAAAAGCCGAAAACCCCATTATTATTTTCTCTTCTTTCTCCTAAAAGCCGAAAAATCCATTATTCTCTTCTTTCTTCTAAAAGCCGAAAACTCCATTATTCTTTTCTTTCTTCTAAAAGCCGAAAACTCCATTATTCTCTTCTTTCTTCTAAAAGCCGAAAGCCGAAAACTCCATTATTCTTTTCTCTTATTTCTTCTAAAAGCCGAATCTCTATAGATTTCTTCGAATCATCTTCTCTTCCTAATTTTTCGCAAAAAGCCGGAATCCTCTGGGAGTAGCCGAATCTTCTCTAGTAAGACCTCTTAGATCTAAAAGCCGGAAACACTAGTTCCTGAATCTCATATCACTTTTCAGGATTTCAAGGCAGATAGCGGTGGTGTTGGCTACGGATAGCGTCGACTTAGAGGGTCTCGTTCTAACAAATGTCAGTGTGTAGATCTCTAACACACTAGTAATCTGTACTAAATATATGTTATGGGCTAAAAGCCTAGGAAAAAAGGTCAGATAGTAATCAGTACTAAATATATGTTATGGGCTAAAAGCCAGAAAAAAGGTCAGTATAGTAATCTGTACTAAATATATGTTATGGGCTAAAAGCCTAAAAAGGTGTATAGACAGTCGGATTACCCAAAAGGGTAGGCAAGGGATGCAGTGCGTAATCATAGAAACTTCTCTATGTGTATCGATGTATGTGATAGACTCGAACTTTTAGGTAGTATATTGTTTTGATTCTGCATGTATGTATGCATGGGATGGGATTGATATGATGAAGGGGAAGAAGGTCGCATAGCGATCGGTGGCTTTGCCACATAGGTCACATAGTGATCGTTCTTTATGACATGACTGACTCACCATCGAAATACTACAATGTATTATTAAGGTCACATGGCGATCGATGGCTTTGCCACATAGGTCACACAGATGATCGGTCTTTAAGACAGGCGGCAAACACAAATTTCGATATGGTGTGTAGCAGATTGGAGGGTTGATTGTAGAAATCCCCAAGGTGTGATGGTTGGTACGGGTTGGTGTGTAGAGGATGGATTTCTAGGCTGGGATGGGCCATGATGCATATATAGTTACCCTTGTAAACGGGCCAAGGCCATAATGTGTTTGTGGGCCAAGCCTTTGATGTGTTTTCGAGATTTACACACTGAGTCTTGGTGACTCACCCTATTATTTTTCCCTAACTTTGCAGATGAGTAGTAGATCGTGGACATGGGAGCAAAGGCGGACTCGAGGGGCCATCAAGCTTTTATTCCTATAGATTATTTCGGTTTTTTTCCTTAAGTTTTTAATTTTGGAAACATTTATGTAATAAGGCCCCATAGTTTATACTCACTACTTAGTTTTTAATATTTGCAACTTATGGAACTTTGTCAAAGGTTTTATTATTCAAAATAATAATAATACAAGGTTTTCTTTTCAAAAGTCACTTGTTTATTCGAATTTTGCCGAATAACTTATGATTTACTAAAACCAACTTAGCAAAAGTTTTCAACGTACAACCCGTAGCATACCAGATCTGGTCGAAACTTATGGGTCGGGTTTGGGGTGTTACAAGGATAAAAGGATATAACACAGGAAAGAATTATCATAGGAAGGTTATGTCGGATCACGACTTCTTCTAACTTGGGTGGCAATGATGCATTGCTAGATGCCATTCATTGCTTGTAATGTTAGAAATGTTCTACTATTACTACCAACGTTACAAGAGCCTACAAGGTCACACCCTATACTTGAGACGAATAGAAATCCAAATACATTTGGTATTGTATTTAGTTGTCACATGAATTAAATTAATCGTTGAATTAATTTAATTTGGTAGTTAAATATTAAACACATTATATGTACAAACTTGTTGTACACAAATAGAGAACATAGATATATTTAATATATGAATTTGATTCATACAAAATATTAATTGTATATATTTTACCGAATTTATTAATATAAACAGTTATATTAACTAATTTCGTTCAAAATATAAAATACATGGAAATTAATATTCTTTTGGAAAGAATATAATTAGTATATATGAATTTGATTCATACAAAATATTAATTGTATATATTTTACCAAATTTATTAATATAAACAATTATATTAATTAATTTCGGTCAAAATATAAAGGACATGGAAATCAATATTATTTTGGAAAGAATATAATTAATATATGAATTTGATTCATATAAAATATTAATTGTATATATTTTATTGAATTTATTAATATAAATAGTTATATTAATTAATTTCGGTCAAAATATAATTGACATGGAAATTAATATTCTTTTGGAAAGAATATAATTAATATATGAATTTGATTCATAAAAAAAAAACTTTAATTGTATATATTTTATTGGATTTATTAATATAAATAATTATATTAACTAATTTCGATCAAAATATAAAAGACATGGAAATTATTATTCTTTTGGAAAGAATATAATTCCTTTTTCTGACTTTCCATTTGCCTTCTCTTTTAATAAGAGAATAATCCTATATTCTTTTGGAAAGAATATAATTTCTTTTTCTAACTTTCTATTTGCCTTCTCTATTAATAAGGGAATAATCTTGGTTTTCCTTTTTAATATGTGATATCAAAGAGGATAAAAGGATGATAATCCCTTAGTGTGTTAAGGTTATCAACTTAATAATTTAAAAGGTCTAGCAACCGTTTTTAATTCTCTTTGAAAAGTTCAAGAGAAAGTGGTTGTTTGTTTTTGACATGGTGGACTACGTAGATGCCCAGACGTTTTCATTGTGGCTTGGAATCGACATTAAATCGACAACATACTTTCAACATTTTCAGTAAAAGAAGGTATATTTTCAACCCTATTTCAACCTAATTCATTCCTCGTACATGGATCCTTGGCTATGGATCGCCGGAATAATTTTTTTGCTGCGCCACGGGGCGTACTGATGGTCCCAACACTCTCAATTTAGTGAGATCACAAGTATAACCATATTACCTTATCAAGACAACATTTATAAGTAAACACACGTCTAACCTCAATTCCACCATCACTTATTCATATTTCACTTGATGAACCAAAATGTATTAATGTTGAATACGCGAAAACAATACTCACACAAGCTTTAGTGAATTTGCAATACCTGAAGGATCTCAAACCATTGATGTGGCATCCATCACCGATTCACATTACCTGATAAAGATTTGTTCAAGGATGCCATAGTGTCTTTCAGCCACGATCTTTTTTCTTTCTGACATCATGTCATAGTGTCTTTCAAATATGGTTTTATTCATTTCTGGTATAGTGTCATAGTGTCTTTCAACTATGGTCTTATTCATTTCTAGTATAGTGCCATAGTGTCATTTAACTATGGTCTTATTCAAATTTCAAGCCAATGAACTTGATCTCCACATACATAAATAGATATTAAATTATCAAAACAATAAATAATTAATTTAACCAAGTTATGAACTTACCTAATCCAAAAATGACAACAAACTCAACACCAATTATTACACCCCTAACTTTACTTTCCCTCAATTATTGTTTAGTTGACTCATTTCTTGGTCTAAATATAATAATTTAATTAAATTATTCAATTCAAATACTTTTAAATACTAAAATTCATGTAACTAACCCTTTATTAATGTAACATCCTAAAAATTGAGTATCGATATGTTGCATAATTTTGGTGCTTAGCTTGTGAATGATTCAATTTGTGTGTTTAATATAGTCTTGAGAAGGCTCGGGATTTATTTAGAATTAGAATAAATTTTAGTAATGAGTACTTTATTGAAGTGGAACAAGTAACCTTGATTTTTAAGGAAATTAAGTGACAAAAGTT
This sequence comes from Gossypium sturtianum, assembly GCA_025698515.1. Lineage (NCBI taxonomy): Eukaryota > Viridiplantae > Streptophyta > Magnoliopsida > Malvales > Malvaceae > Gossypium > Gossypium sturtianum. The sequence continues at coordinate 88,367,850 of CM046950.1, read as the reverse complement.
AGCATAAGAAGAGCTAGTAGTAAAGTGGAGTTGGCGCCATGAGTGTTGCTTGAGGGAAGAGGTTCGAATCCCCTAGTATGTATTTTGTGACTTTAATTTTTGCTCATTCTTAGCAAATGTCGGCCAAGCATTATATTTTTGGTAAGTTAGACTTTTATTTTATGGTATGGTGGCTAAAAGATAAGGTAAGAATGAACTTAAGGTAGGGAATCATGAGAATATGGCATGTAGGGGGAACACAAGGCATGAAACAAGGGTGATGTTTTGGAAACTTTTGGGTGGCTAAAACTTTGACTTTTGGCCAATGTACTTGGACGGTTTGGGGGGCTAGGGGGGTGGTCGAATTTTTGAGGTAGGCTTTGGTAAGGATGTGTAGCTAATGTTTACTCTCATTTTGGTCATTTTTGTTTCTCCCAAAACACATTTCTTTTCATCTTTTTTTTCATTGCCGAATGCAATTTAGACTTTGGTGAACATCTTTGTTTCACTTTCTTTTGGTCATTCTTTTTGACCATTTGGTCACATTTTTGCCTAACCTCTCAAGTCTTGTTTCACTATTGCCGAAAACACCAAAATACAAAGGCCATTTTTTTCTTTTTCTTTTCTTCTCCATTGCCGAATGCTCTTGTCCCAAAACCTCTCATCCTCTATTTCTTTCTTTCTCCATTATTGTTCAAGATCACAAACACATTTTATTTCTTCTCTTTTTCCCCATGGCCGAATGGTGCTAACACCATTTCTTCAAATTTTTCTTTATAGCCGAATCTCCTCTTCACATATATTGTTATTGTTAATCATTCTTTCAACCCTCGTTTTAATCAATCGGTAAGGACCCTTTTCAAATCTTTATTCTCTTCTTTTCTTTAGCCGAATACACATTTTAGTTGGGAGGGTCTTTTGACCGAAATAGCATCCTCTATTCCTTTCTCTTAAATAATCTTTTCGCCTTTATAGTGATAAAGTGAAGGCCGAAACTCGGAGTATTTGTAATCATCGTGAATCTCTAGGATTCGATTCAAAGTGTTAAGGTAAGGGTTTCTATCAAGGACTTCCATATTACTCGTTATTTCGTCAAAGATGGGTTACTAATCAATTTTATCTTAGGAACGTTATCGCACGATTTTCATTCCGCGAACGCAAAGATATTTTTGTGGTAAGCCGATTTCACCCTTAAAACCCATAGTCTTAAATTTCGATATATATATGTTGGGCTAATAATCTTTTGTCAATGGAGGCAAACAAGATAGGGTCGAAAAGGGTGGTGAATAGTGTTCGGAAGAGGGGCAATTTCGCTATTCCCTTTAGATTTAAGCGAAGGGCTATTTCGACAATCCGGGATTTTCCATCGGGTTGTGGACCCGTATCTGGTTAAAATCAATAATTCGAAGTTGTTCGTAGTTCGGAGCCATTAGCTGTTCGGGATTTCCCACCGAGTTGTGAACCGTCAACCGGGGAGAACCGCCAAATAGTAGTTGTTCGAGATTCCGAGGGTAAAGATCTAGATCGCTTATCTTTAGTATGGATTTATATTAAATATTAGTGTTCTAATCAAGCGTGACATATATATAGGTATCGACGAGCGGGAAAGTATAGTTCTCACCGTAATCAGGTGTGTAATTTCACACTTATCTCATGGGTTAGATGTTATATCGTAAGCATTAGAATAAAAATCGTAAAGTTGGTAAAATCGGAAAATACAGTATATTAACACTTTTTGTGTAAGTGCATGAATTCAGTATTAAAGTCGTGGAAATTACGAAATTGCCCTCAATGGGCTATTTTAATAAAAATTAATTTTTGGGCCTCATGTGATTAATGGGCCAATTTGCTAGATCGCTTAATGGGCCAATTTGCTAGATTGATTAATGGGCCAAATTTGCTAGATTGATTAATGGGCCAAATTTGCTAGATTGATTAATGGGCCAAATTGCTAGATTGATTAATGGGCCGAATTGCTAAATTACCATATGGACCAAATTGAGAAATGGACCAACTTGTAGTATGGGCCTTATGTTGAAATTATCATATGTAAATTTTTAAGCTTTGTTTATGTATACATGATTACATGGGTTGGGATTAAATTGAAGAGAAGTTCGGATGGCTCTACCACAAAATCTAGTCCGGGTGGCTCAGCCACAAACATTTTAAATGGCTTTATGCCTGCGATCGATGTGTTTGGCGGGGTGGGTTGACTTGATCCCCACAGGTGTGCTGGTTGGTACGGGTGGTGTGTAGCGGATGGAAATTTAGGCTTAGTTGGGAATTGCATATCACGTGCATTTTATGATTGCTATATTGTTACATTTGTATATGGGCTCAAGCCCAATTAAATGCTTATATGGTTTTGGCCCAGTGGACACGGTAAGTGGGTTACACACTGAGTTCTAAGTAACTGACCCCGTTTTCTTACCTTTCTCAGGTAATGATAATTGATGGAGGCTTGGGCCGGGGATGACTTCGTGGAGGCCATACTTCAAACAATGGTTTTTATTAATTTTAAACTACTATTTAGTATTATTACTTAATTATTATTTTGGCGATGTAATAAGGCCTCTAGTATGGTTTTTATGGATTTTATTTCGTGGATGGATTTTAATATGTTTTAGATACTTAAAGTGGACTATTTTAAGTTTATAAATGTTTTCTTTAAATTACGTATAAAAAAGGGGTTTCTTAAATATCACTATCTCTCGTAAAAATTTAGTGAAAACTCTTTTATAAATTTAGTTTCCAAAGTCCTTTTGAACTTTTTTTTTTTAAATTTATTTAAAAATTTAACCAATTAATTCTCTCGAGATCAAATTATAAACTCTTATGTTCTAAAATCATAGATTTTAAATTAACCTCGGTTTTTGATAAACTCCATCTCCAAAATAGTTTTTGAAGACCTGTTTTCTTTAAATCATTAGATGACTAGATGTATATTCGATTTGTGTAGCATATCAAGTCCGGTCTTAACGCATAGACCGGGTTTGGGGTGTTACATTTTATGGTATATCGAGCGGTTTCAAAACTCTACTGTGTGGTTTGGGTTCAACAATAATTTTATTTAAAGTTGCTTGAATTTCTAGAATTTATGTTCTAAAGGTAGTATGGCACGACGAGCATCCGGCACCAAGTCAAGTAAGTATTTGTATATTGAATGTTTATTGTTGTGATATGATTATAGGAACACTCTAGAATTTCTAGTTTTAGGTGTTGAAACTGTAGAGATTGAGACTATAGGTTGCGATTGCGAAAACAACTCTATATCTTATATCTCATAAAATATCGTTAATAAACACTGAAATAGTTTTCTGATTCATAAAACTTGTAATCAAATTTAACCAAAATAGTCAGTATGAGCTCTAGAGGACGTGGACGGGGACACACTAGACGTGGCCGTGGTAGAGGATGAGGTGCTAGGGTTGCGTCTGAAGTGCCGGGTCATATGCCGGAAATGGACAAACCAGCGTCACCCGGGAGTGAGACTGGATCACATGACCATACGAGAGAGGACAATGCTTTGACTCAAGCAATGTTGCGAGTTCTAGAAAGGGTTGCTAGGACTAGAACTGGGCCAGCAGCTCGTGGATGAATATCGGAACGACTTAAATCAAGTGGTGCCGAGGTTTTTAGAGGTGTCTCCGGTGTGGCTCCAAATGTTGCGGAATATTGGCTCGAGGCTATAGAGCGGATTATGGATGATCTGGAGTGCACCGTCAAACAGAAACTGAGAGGAGCGGTGTCCTTGCTAAGGGATGAAGCATACCAATGGTGGCTTACTGTTTGAGAAGGCACCGAGGCTGCATTTGTTACTTGGGATTTCTTCAAAGCTGCTTTCCAAGGGAGGTATGTAGGGACAAGTTATGTGGATGCCCGGAGGAAGGAATTCCTGAATCTGGTTCAAGGAAACAAGACGGTGGCAGCTTACGAGGCAGAATTTCTACGCTTGAGTCGTTATGCTTGGACAATAGTGCCAACGGATCATGAGCGCTGTGTACGCTTTGAAGATGGGCTGAATGATGAGTTGCGGGTACTGATAGCCCCACAGTAAGTAAGGATTTTTGCCACGCTTGTGGAGAAAGCCAAGATAGCCGAAGAGGCTAAGAACTCAGAATGCCAGAACCGGGAAAGAGTTAGAGGCAAGAGGGACTTTAAGTACTCAGGTTCTTCAACAAGGTTCCAAAAGAGGCCTCGAAATGATGAACCAGCTCAAGCTAGAGCACCTGTGACTACCAATCAGAGTCGAGACTATCTATGCCGATCAGAGAAAACGACACCACGAGGAATCTTTGGAAGAAAGCTAGTGGTTGTTATAAATGTGGTTCCAAGGATCATCAATATAGGAATTGCCCTCGACGGACTGCTCCGACTCAGGAAGCTCGTAACTTTGATGCACAGCCAGCTAGAGGCACTCGGCCAGCACCAGAGGCCGTGGATCGGTCGTGGTGGTAATGGTGCTGGGCGTGGTCAAGGTGCACCGGGTCGAGGTAATGGCTTTAGAGGTAATACGGAGGCAAGACAGCCAGGGTTGGTCTATGCGGTCAGGCGTCGTGAAGATGGCGATGCACTTGATGTGATAACTGGTACGTTCTTCATCTTTGATGTACTTGTTACTGCTTTGATAGATATCGGGTCTACCCACTCGTATGTTGCTAGTGCCATAGCTGGAAACCTGAACATTAGATGTGAGATTACCGATAGAGAGATGATGGTAATTAGTCCTTTAGGACAGTCCGTAATCATGAATAAATTGTATAGAGACGTGCCTTTGGAAATTCAAAGAGAGATATTTTTAGCGGATTTGATGGAATTGCCTTTCGGCGAGTTCGATCTTATTTTGGGCATGGATTGGTTGGTGAAGCACCGGCGCAATTGGATTGTCTTTGAAGCGTATGTCAATCAGACTTGGGTTGATAAGGAAGTAGTAATGATAGGCGAACGAAGAAACTTTTTGGCAAATGTGGTATCTGCTTTAAAGGCAGAAAAGTTGGTGCGAAAAGGGTATGGAGCATTCCTAGCCTTCATTAGTGCCTTGGATGCCAAGGAATTATTAGTGGAAGGTGTGAGAACGGTGAAAGAATTTCCAAATTTCTTTCCCGAAGAACTTCCGGGTCTACCTCCAGATCAGGAAGTAAAATTTGGCATTGAGCTGTTGCCCGGAACGGCTCCGGTGTCCATTGCTCCTTATAGAATGGCGCCGAAGGAGTTAGCGGAGCTTAAAGCTTAAATTCAAGAATTATTGGATCGGGGATTTATTCGACCGAGTGTGTCTCCGTGGGGAGCACCGATTTTATTCGTCAAGAAGAAGGATGGGTCGATGCGTATGTGCATTGATTATAGGCAGTTGAATAAATTGACGATCAAGAATAGGTATCTATTGCCGAGAATCGAAGACCTGTTTGATCAATTGAGAGGAGCTTCAGTTTTATCCAAGATTGATTTGAGATCGGGTTATCATCAACTCAAGGTTAAGGAGACAGATATTCATAAGACGGCATTCCGAACTCGTTATGGACATTATGAGTTTTTGGTGATGCAGTTTGGTTTGACCAATGCACCAGCTGCATTTATGGACATGATGAACCGAGTCTTTCAACCCTATCTAGACCTGTTTGTGGTGGTGTTCATAGATGATATCTTGGTATATTCGAGGAATGAAGAAGAGCATGACTCACATTTACGCACAGTATTGCAAATACTGCGAGACAAGCAACTTTATGCCAAATTCAGTAAGTGTGAATTTTGGGTGAAGGAGGTGACTTTCTTGGGGCACGTTGTGTCGGTAGGGAATCGAGTTGATCCTCGGAAGGTAGAGGCGGTGTTGGATTGGAAACCACCGAAGTCAGTGGCTGAGATTTGGAGTTTCTTAGGTTTGGCTGGTTATTATAGACTCTTTATTGAGGGGTTTTCATTGATTGCTTTGCACCCTAACTAAGTCATTGTGAAAGGGAGTACCGTATGTGTGGACCGATAAACAACAAGAAAGTTTCGAGAAACTGAAGAAGATTTTAACGGAAGCGCCAGTAGTGATTCAACCTGAGGCTGAAAAGAGTTTATCATTTATTGTGATGCGTCACACACGGTTTTAGGATGTGTCTTTGATGCAAGGTGGAAAAGTGGTGGCTTATGCTTCTCGCCGCTTAAGGCCGCACGGTTAACTATCCTACTCATGACTTGGAGTTAGTCTGCGATAGTGTTTGCTTTAAAGATTTAGAGGCACTATCTCTACGGTGAGAAGTCTATCATTTTACTTTACCATAAGAGTCTTAAGTACCTTCTTACCCAGAAGGAGTTGAACTTGAGACAACGAAGGTGGGTGGAGCTGTTAAAGGACTATGATTTCTCAATTGAGTATCATCCTAGAAAGGCTAACGTGGTGGCAAACGCGTTGAGTCGTAAGGTAGTAGCGGAGTTAAGAGCAATGTTTGCTCATCTCAGTTTGTATGAAGATGGCGATCACAGCTAGCGAACTTCGTGAAGCCCCTGTGGTTAGAACAAATTAAGGAAAAGCAGTTATCAGATGAAAAGTTGGGTCCGCTAATGCAACAAGTTAAAAGTGGCGTAGTAGGGGACTTTGGAATGAACAAGGATGGAGTGCTGTGTTTTCGTGGAAGAGTTTGTATGCCCATGGATTCGGATTTGAGACAAATGATTTTGCGTGAGGTGCATAGTAGCCCTTATACTATGCACCCTGGAGGAAATAAGATGTATCGAGATCTCCGTGAGCAGTATTGGTGGCCAGGGTTGAAGCGAGAGGTTACTGATTTTGTGGGTAAGTGCTTGACTTGTCAACAAGTGAAGACGGAACATCAATTACCGTCGGGCTTATTACAACCGGTAAAGATTCCTCTATGGAAATGGGAGCGGATAACGATGGACTTTGTTAGTGGGTTACCCTTAACACCTACTAAAAAGATTCATTTGGGTGGTAGTAGATCGATTGACGAAGACCGCTCATTTTCTACCGGGCTTGCAGAGATTACTCGCGTGCGAGAGTTGGCTAAGTCAGTATGTATCCGAGATCGTGAGGTTGCATGGGGTACCGGTGTCTATCATATCGGACGGGGACCCTAGGTTTACGCCACGATTTTGGAAAGCTTTGCATGAGGCTTTGGGAACAAAGTTAAACTTCAAGATGCGGCTTTTCATCCTCGATCGATGGTCAATCGAAAAGAGTAATTCAAATTTTGGAAGACATGTTACGGGGTTGTGTGATCGACTTTAGAGGTAGTTGGGAGGATTTTCTACCGCTTGGCGACTCGCGTATAATAACAGCTTACCAATCCAATATCCGGATGGCACCCTATGAAGCATTATATGGTCGTAAGTGTCGTACCTACTTGTTGGACCGAATTGGGGGCGGCGGTTGTTGGGTCCCGAATTGATATCCGAGACGGAAGAAAAGGTAAAGGTGATTCGAGCACGGTTAAAGGAAGCTTCGAATAGACAAAAGTCGTATGCGATCTGAAGCGCGCAAGAATATTGAGTTTGCGGTGGGAGATCGGGTTTTTCGAAAGTCTCACCTTGGAAGAAAATTTTCAGGTTTGGAAGGAAGGGCAAGTTGAGCCCTAGGTTCATTGGACCGCACTGTGTGTTGAAGCGTGTAGGACCAAAGTGGCCTATCAACTTGAATTACCTCGGAGTTGAGTCGATTCATAGTGTTTTCCATGTTTCTATCTTTGAGGCGTTATAGATCGGATCCGTCTCTCGAGATAGTACCTGGTAGAAGAAGTGGAGATAAGGCCTGACTTGTCTTTCGAGGAAGAACCGTGAAAATTTTAGATCGAGATGTTAAGATGCTAAGAAAGAAGTCGGTACCATTGGTTAAGGTTCTATGGCGTAATCACGGAGCGGAGGAAGCTACGTGGGAGCCTGAGGACTCAATTCGGCAACAATATCCTCACCTCTTTTAACCAGGTAAATTTCGAGGATGAAATTTTCTTTTAGGGGTAGAATTGTAACATCCTAAAAATTGAGTATCGATATGTTGCATAATTTTGGTGCTTAGCTTGTGAATGATTCAATTTGTGTGTTTAATATAGTCTTGAGAAGGCTCGGATTTATTCGAATTAGAATAAATTTTAGTAATGAGTACTTTATTGAAATGGAACAAGTAACCTTGATGTTTAAGGAAATTAAGTGACAAAAGTTAGCATAAGATGAGCCAGTAGTAAAGTGGAGTTGGCGCCATGAGTGTTGCTTGAGGGAAGAGGTTCGAATCCCCTAGTATGTATTTTGTGACTTTAATTTTTGCTCATTCCTAGCAAATGTCGGCCAAGCATTATATTTTTGGTAAGTTAGACATTTATTTTATGGTATGGTGGCTAAAAGATATGGTAAGAATGAACTTAAGGTAGGGAATCATGAGAATATGGCATGTAGGGGGAACACAAGGCATGAAACAAGGGTGATGTTTTGGAAACTTTTGGGTGGCTAAAACTTTGACTTTTGGCCAATGTACTTGGACGGTTTGGGGGGCTAGAGGGGTGGCCGAATTTTTGAGGTAGGCTTTGGTAAGGATGTGTAGCTAATGTTTACTCTCATTTTGGTCATTTTTGTTTCTCTCAAAACACATTTCTTTTCATCTTTTTCTTTCATTGCCGAATGCACTTTAGGCTCTGGTGAACATCTTTGTTTCACTTTCTTTTGGTCATTCTTTTTGACCATTTGGTCACATTTTTGCCTAACCTCTCAAGTCTTTTTTCACTATTGCCGAAAACACCAAAATACAAAGGCCATTTTTTTCTTTTTCTTTTCTTCTCCATTGCCGAATGCTCTTGTCCCAAAGCCTCTCATCCTCTATTTCTTTCTTTCTCCATTATTGTTCAAGATCACAAACACATTTTCTTTCTTCTCTTTTTCCCCATGGCCGAATGGTGCTAACACCATTTCTTCAAATTTTTCTTTATAGCCGAATCTCCTCTTCACATATATTGTTCTTGTTAATCATTCTTTCAACCCTCGTTTTAATCAATCGGTAAGGACCCTTTTCGAATCTTTATTCTCTTCTTTTCTTTAGCCGAATACACATTTTAGTTGGGAGGGTCTTTTGACTGAAATAGCATCCTCTATTCCTTTCTCTTAAATAATCTTTTCGTCTTTATAGTGATAAAGTGAAGGCCGAAACTCGGAGTATTCATAATCATCGTGAATCGCTAGGATTCGATTCAAAGTGTTAAGGTAAGGGTTTCTATCAAGGACTTCCATATTACTCATTATTTCGTCAAAAATGGGTTACTAATCAATTTTATCTTAGGAACGTTATTGCTCGATTTTCATTCCGCGAACGCAAAGATATTTTTGTGGTAAGCCAATTTCACCCTTAAAACCCATAGTCTTAAATTTCGATATATATATGTTGGGCTAATAATCTTTTGTCAATGGAGGCAAACAAGATAGGGTCGAAAAGGGTGGTGAATAGTGTTCAGAAGAGGGGCGGTTTTGCTATTCCCTCTAGATTTAAGTGAAGGGTGTTTTAAGAATCCGAGATTTTCCACCGGGTTGTGGACCCGTGTCCGTGAAAATCAATTATTCGAAGTTGTTCGTAGTTCTGAGCCATTAGTCGTTCGGGATTTCCACCGGGTTTTGAATCACAACCGGGAGAACCGCCAAATAGTAGTTGTTCGAGATTCCGAGGGTAAAGATCTAGATCGCTTATCTTTAGTATGGATTTATATTAAATATTAGTGTTCTAATCAAGCGTGACATATATATAGGTATCGACGAGCGGGAAAGCATAGTTCTCACCGTAATCAGGTGTGTAATTTCACACTTATCTCATGGGTTAGATGTTATATCGTAAGCATTAGAATAAAAATCGTAAAGTTGGTAAAATCGAAAAATACAGTATATTAACACTTTTTGTGTAAGTGCATGAAATCGATATTAAAGTCGTGGAAATTACGGAATCGCCCTCAATGGGCTATTTTAATAAAAAGTAATTTTTGGGCCTCATGTGATTAATGGGCCAATTTGCTAGATCACTTAATGGGCCAAATTGCTAGATCACTTAATGGGCCAATATGCTAGATCGCTTAATGGGCCAAATTGCTAGATCGCTTAATGGGCCAATTTGCTAGATTGATTAATGGGCCAAATTTGCTAGATTGATTAATGGGCCAAATTTGCTAGATTGATTAATGGGCCAAATTGCTAGATTGATTAATGGGCCGAATTGCTAAATTACCATATGGGCCAAATTGAGAAATGGGGCAACTTGTAGTATGGGCCTTATGTTGAAATTATCATATGTAAATTTTTAAGCTTTGTTTATGTATACATGATTGCATGGGTTGGGATTAAATTGAAGAGAAGTTCGGGTGGCTCTGCCACAAAATCTAGTTCGAGTGGCTCTGCCACAAAATCTAGTTCGGGTGGCTCTGACACAAAATCTAGTTCGGGTGGCTCAGCCACAAACATTTTAAATGGCTTTATGCCTGTGATCGGTGTGTTTGGCGGGGTGGGTTGACTTGATCCCCACAGTGTCTTTGGTTGGTACGGGTGGTGTGTAGCGGATGGAAATTTAGGCTTGGTTGGGAATTGCATATCACGTGCATTTTATGATTGCTATATTGTTACATTTGTATATGGGCTCAAGCCCAATTAAATGCTTATATGGTTTTGGCCCATGGACACTGTAAGTGGGTTACACACCGAGTTCTAAGTAACTCACCCGCTTTTCTTACCTTTCTCGTAATGATAATTGATGGAGGCTTGGGCCGGGGATGACTTCGTGGAGGCCATACTTCAAACGATGGTTTTATGAATTTTAAACTACTATTTAGTATTATTACTTAATTATTATTCGCGATGTAATAAGGCACAGAGTATGGTTTTTATGGATTTTATTTCGTGGATGGATTTTAATATGTTTTAGATACTTAAAGTGGACTATTTTAAGTTTATAAATATTTTCTTTAAATTACGTATAAAAAAAAAGGGGTTTCTTAAATATCACTATCTCGTAAAAATTTCGGTGAAAACTCTTTTATAAATTTCGTTTCCAAAGTCCTTTTGAACTTTTTTTTAAAATTTATTTAAAAATTTAACCAATTAATTCTCTGAGATCAAATTATAAACTCTTATTTTCTAAAATCATAGATTTTAAATTAACCTCGGTTTTTGATAAACTCCATCTCCAAAATAGTTTTTGAAGACATGTTTTCTTTAAATCATTAGATGACTAGATGTATATCCGATTTGTGTAGCATACCAAGTCTGGTCTTAACGCATAGACCGGGTTTGGGGTGTTACAATTAACATTTTACACTTTTAACCTAAACTTTTACATTTTATTCAATTTAGTCCCTAAACTCGAAACTTTCAATTCAATCACAAATTAACCCAAACAAGGCCAGCCTAATTTTATAAAATTCCCTTACAGCCCATATTTATCATAATTTTACATGAATTTCATGTAACTTTACTAATTTAGCAATTTAGTCCGTTAACTTTAAAATTAACCAAAATTACTTTACAAAATAGTCCTATTTAACTATCAAGCTTATAAATCTACCATCAAACTTCAAAAATATCACAAATTCATCAATGGCATAATTCAAAACATTTAACAATTTTACGAATAATCCCTAGGTTAGCTAGATTAAGCTACAACGATCTCAAAAACATAAAAAATACTAAAAATAGGCAAAAGAATTGCTTACATGCAAAGGCCGAATAACCTTGAAGGTTTGAATCTTTTATTTCTCTTAAAATGGTGGAAAGTTTTGTGGAAGAAGAAGAATGAATAGGTGATAATATTTTTTTCTTTTCTTTTATTATATTTTACTTAACATTTTAACATTAAAATATTATAAATTAACTTCATAATCATACCAAATCGTCCACTCAAAATAAATATGGAATATTTCCATTTAAAACCCTTCAATTAATCAATTGAACACATTTAGTTCATATAAACTTATAGCGATTAACTTTTGCAGTTTTTACGATTTAGTCCTTTTTCCTTAATTAACTATCAATTCCTCAAAATTTCTAGACCAAATTTCAATACACCTATTAAATCACTCTGTAAATATTTAATAAAAACATTTACGGCTCGGTTTATAGAAACGACATCTTGATACTTTATTTTCCAAAACCAGTTGACTTTGGGGACAAACCACTTGAACTTAACTATTCGTCCAAATAACAAAATTTATCAAATTAAAATTCAATATAATATTATATTTGACTCGTAAATATTAAATAATAATATTTACGGACTCACTCGTTGGATTTTTGGTCTTGAACCATTATTTTTGACACCACTGAAAATGAGTTGTTACATGTGAAATGTGATATGTGATGAAGGAGAAAGAGATATGTTTGTGATGCCTCCGATAGGGAAGCTATATTGCAAATCGGACTGGTAGGTCATGAGAAAACATGTTTACCTGAATTGAAATGATATGAGGAGTTAAGGGATGAAGTATATGCATGATAAACCATAATTTACACATATTTTAACCCCATGCATGGCTTATTTTTGGATGAATTTTCATTAGATTTGATGAATTCGATGCTCCTAATCCCTTAATTTCATGTTTTACACTCAGGAGAGCTTAGGGAGTCGAAAAGAACGAGAAACGGGCCAAAAAGGGACAAAATGGGCCTACCTTAGAAACCAACACGGCTGGGCTATCAAACACGCCGCGTGTGTTGCAGCAGTCGAATCGAACACTACTGGATCAACGTGCACCTGATGTAACATCCCGGAAAAGGGCCTATGCATTTTCGGTTTAATTGTACGCAGTAACATGTTTTATGTACTAAGAATAAATTTTGAACAATTTTGGAAACCTGAAAATGTATGGAAATGTTAAGTTAAAAAAAATGGAAAGTGAACATTTTTGGAAACTTGGAAATGGATGGAAATGATTCAAAATAGGAAAGTGCACATTTCTGAAACTTGGAAATGTAAGAAAATGTCAAGTTTACTGAGCCGAACGAAAAATTTTTGGAAACTTAGAAATGACTTAGAAATGTCGAGTTTTAAAGTTTAAAAGAGGAAATTAAGGCAAGGTGGCCTTAAAAGAAAAAGTTTGTGAAATTTGACACACAAACAGGCTTGGAAAAGTGGCCTGAAGATGCCACTTAGGGCCTCTGGAAATGGCGCCACATGCAAGGTGTTGGGCCTGGGTTCGAGTCACTTGGGAAGCAAATAAAAGAAGTTTTATTTTTGCTTCCGTAAGCTCGAGGTGGACGGCACAAGCCTTCTAGAAAGGAGGAGTTTTATTCTCTTTAATATTCGATTAATAAGGTGATAAATAAGGGATTTAATTTGGATTATTTTTGAAGAGATAATAAAGGATTATTCTCTAATTATTTTAAATTAAGAGATAAAGCTATCAAATAAAGAAGAGTGGTGGCCAAGTAAGGGATTACGAGGAGTAGTTTCGGCTATAAAAGGAAGGAAATAGGCTACTCATCAATTTTTCTTCCTCCTCCTCTCTCTCTACCGAATTTAGAGTGCTCTCCTCTCTTCTCTTCTCTTTTCTTTTGTCAAGCCGAATCTATAGTCCACCATTGCCAAAATTCTCAAGTTTCTTTTCCTTATTTTCGTGGAAACCAAATACCCCAAGAGAACCTCTAGTCGACTTCTCCATTAAATCCCAAAAGCCGAAATATTATCATCTAGTCATCAAGGTCAATTCTTTAAGGGGCTTTTAATAAGGGTGCTACCGATTTCTTAAAAAGGGTAAGATCCAAAGTTTGGTTTCAATTCTTTTATATTTTAAACCTATCTAAAATTTAGGGACTAATCTCTATTATGGATTTTGGCCGAGTTATGGAAGGGTGTTTTCGGGATTAAAGAAATTGTCAACTACAAGAAGGTATCTTTCAGAACTTCTAAGATCTAAGGTAAGTTATGAATACCATTCGGCCATAAGCTATATTATTATGATTTAATGTTAGATTGGATCTAACATGGGTACATAGGGATTTCGATGACAATAAAGAAGCAAGGATCCAATTCGGGATTTAAGATTTGGAAGGTAAGAACAAAGGTAAATTCGGCCAAGACCTATTTTAGTAGTAGATCTATTATTATGTGTTTTAAGCCGAAAACTATCCAATTCAAGGGATTTAGTGACTAGCCGATTTCAAAGGGGAAAATACGAGTTTCGGGATTTGATTAAATCATCAAATCGACACCAAGGTAAGCTTTAAGAATACAAATCCTACTAGGATTTGGTTTTCTAACCGAATAGGCTTTGTGCTAAATAGTAAGTGATTAATCAATTGTAGGAACTTGAGATCTAAGGCGATGGATCGATTTCGGGATTTCAAGTGAAGTGGTTAAGCAAATCGGTGTGTACCCCACACTACTTCTTAATATGTTTCATGGCCTGCTTTATTAAAATATGTGATATTAAGAATATGAAAGTGGCTAGGGTACCATGTTATGGTACTAAGTACTCAGTATGCGTTTCCGACTTCTACAAAGAATATGAAAAATGTCATTAGTAACATGAGAATATGATAAGAATGTGAACTCGCATATTTATGCATATCATCATTATATGGGGCATATGGGTTTGTTTGAAAGGGAAGTGAATGTGGTGACTTAAGACCACGAACACGGTGACCTAAGACCGTGATATCTGAAAGTGGTGACCTAAGACCACAGAATCTGAAAGTGGTGACCTAAGACCACAAGTGTCTGAACGTGGTGACCTAAGACCACAAATGCGGTGACCTAAGACCGCGATATGGAGTGTAGCGGAAGGAGGGTCGACTTAGTAGTCCCCACGGTGTACAAAAAGTTGGTACGCGGGAGTGTAGCGGATGGCTTATTAGGTTTGGGTTTGGGAATGCATCATAATTTGTATGCTATGATATGAATGCGTAACATTTGTATGCTGATTCTATTTTGATTTAGTGTTTGTGTACACATTGAGTCTGTTTGACTCACCCCGTTGGGGAATATTTTTCGGTGATGATCGGTGATGGACCTGGACGGCAAAACTTGTGGTGGCCATGCTCAACATGAAGTTTTTATTTTATGAACTACTATTTCTATTTAAGTACTTGAATTACTTGGAAATTATTTGATGTAATAAGGCCATAAGACCATAGTTGGATTGTTTTCCATTTATTTCTATTTATTATGATTATGAGTTTTACCTATTAAAGTTTAAGTAAAATTTTTAATATAAAGAATTAAATTCGTTTTCAACACAAGCCCAACCCAAAACAATTTTTTCAAAATCGCACAAGTTTTCTCTAGGTAACGAAAAGAATTTTGAAACCGGTTTACTTGAGGAACATACCAAATCTGGGCAAATCTCGTGGGCCGGGTTTGGGGTGTTTCAGTTTGGTATCAGAGCCCAGTTTGAAAACTCTCGGGCTGTGGGCCAAGGCCCAAAGCATTTTCAAAGCGAGCCCAAATGAGTTTTTTTTTGAAAATATTTTATGAAACAAGCAGGTTTTCCGGCATGGCACCTAAAGTCTCCGACCATGCATGATCCACGGTAAAGTACCCCTAACTATTTGTGTGATTATGTGTAATGAATATTAGAAGGGTAGAAAAGGAATGGAACGTAGAATAGCATGATAGGAACTTGAACCCTAGGACTAGTCTACTCAAACACAAACACATAAGACTTAAGGAACGTTAAACAAACCCATGGCTAAGTCACTAAGTTAGGGTGTGGTAACCCCGTGCGCATGTCTAGGATTGGATCCTAAGAGCACAGTATTTAAGCAAATCTAGTGACTCACCTCCTCTTCGCAGAATCCTACCGGTGCGTAGCCGGTTCACCCTAACCTGCAGGGCTCGATGAGGTGTGGCAACCTCTGTGCGCATGTCTAGGAATGGTTTCGGTGGGAGCTTGGTATTTAAGTAGTCCGCGTGACTCACCTCCTCTCCACTCGAATCTGCACTGTGCGTAGCTTTAGTTCACCCCCGACCAAGAGGACTCGGTCGGAGGCTAAACACAATAACTAAAACCCGAAGGGAATTAGCCGTGTTTTTATAAAAACAAAGAAAACCCTAGTTTTAGAATTCTTAAAACTTTCTTCTAAATTCATGAAAACCATCTTTACAAAATTTTCCGAAAGATTTCCGATTTATACAAAAATGCCCCTAGTGGTAAAATTACCAAAATACCCTTGGTTTATAAAATGACCAACTACCCAACAGCTTTTGCCAAAATTTCATTATTTTATCAATGTTCAAAACCCTAATTTGCAAATTATCAAAATACCTTGAATTTTGGAAATTTCAAAATTGCCCTAACTTATAAAATTACCAAAATGACCTCGATTTCCAAAATTTTTGCAACATCACCGTTTTGAAAAGTACAATTCTCAAAAAGAACCCTCAAAGTTTTGCAACCTTTGAAATATCCCCGATTTATAAGATTTTACAAATTTACCCCTACTTTGGAAAAAAATCACCGAAATACCCTAAATTTCAAAATTTTTCAAAATACCCTGAAATTTAAAAATACCAAAATACTTTGTGACAAAATCACCAAGGAACTTTTTCCTTTTGAAAAATTATGAAAATACCCTGTAGGGCAGAATTACGAAAATACCCCAGGTAGTGGAAGAAAAACAATAACAATGAAAACTACAACCTTTCTCCAATGAACGAGAGTTCATGATTGTTTGATGGATGTATGGATGAATGAATGGAAAGACTGTGTGCATACGAAAGAACCACTCCTAAAACTCTTTTCATAAAATTTCTTCATGGGTAATCAAGTGAAACAAAGACTAATTCATAAAACTTCTTAATCGGATCACGACGTTAGAAATGATCTCTAGAGGATGTGGTCGTCGTGGACGAGGTAGAGGAAGGATGACGGTGTCGTAACCCGTTAGATCGAGTCAAGGGTCCGACAATGAGATACCACCGCCACCACCACCCCACCGTTTGGTGTTGAAGCGCAAGCTCGGACGGGGATGATCTTTGTGTCGCAGTCCGTCTTTGCGAGTTTTGGAGTTGGTGGTCGGTGCAGGGAAAATCCGAACCCGTAAGTCCGCAGCTTGAGCGCTCGAGAGCTAATGGAGTCGAAATGTTTCGTGGAGTATCGGTGTGGCACCCGATTCACCGAGTAATCGTTGGAAGCAACAGAGCGCATCATGGATGAGCTTGACTTGACCCTGAGGAGAAGTTAAAAGGAATGGTGGCACTTTTACGCGATGAAGCGTATCGATGGTGGTGGATCGTTGTCGGATGGAGCCACGGCGAGGATCCGACTGGGAATATGTTAAGGAAGCATTTCGTAAGAAGTATGTGGGAACCGTATATCTTGATGAGCAAAGGAAGGCATTTCGGGCCGGTTCAAGGAACAAGTCCGTGGCGGAGTATGAGGTCGAATTCTGAGGTTGAGCCGATATGCTCGATGAGTAGTGGCAATCGAGCATGAGCGCATGTGTCCGCTTTTGAGGACGGGCTAAGGGATGATCTGAGATCGTTGATAGCACCGCATCGGGAGCGGAGTTTTCTCTTTGGTAGAAAAGGCCAAGGTGGGTGAGGAATCAAGGATTCTACAAAGCGTGCTATGGATAGGAATAGGCCCAAAAGAGGTTTTGGAACGTGCGGAAAGGTTCATAAGAGGCCTAGAGTTGATGGGCGCGAGGTCGCAAGTTGGTTCGTAAGGGCGGTATCAACCTTGTGATGTGTGTGGAAAGAAGCACTTATGAGAGTGCTGGAAGAAAACAGGAGGATGTTTTAGATGTGGGTCCAAGGACCATGTGATCAAGGATTGTCCTAAGCAATCAGATGAAAGCCGACCAACAAAATTCGAATAATGTTGGTCGACCGGTAGAAGAGGACCGCAACCTCAACGAGGTCGTGGTTTGAGTAACAGAGCTAATGGTGCTTTGGCAGAGGCCGTGGAACACAAGGCGCAGGTGTTGCTAATCTTGAGGCAAGGCAACCGTGTTTGGTTTATGCGGTTCACCGGAGGGAAGATGGAGACGCGCCGGACGTTATAACCGATATGTTGTTTATTTTTGACAAGCCCTATTTTTCTCTAATTGATGTGGGCTCGACCCATTCCTATGTTGCATGTAGTGTAGTGGAAACACTAGGCCTAGACTCGAACTCTCCGATAGGCGGATGATCGTAGTAAGCCCATTAGGCCAAATCTGTAGTGGTGGATAAGATCTTTCGGAGTGTACCCCTAGAAATTCAGGGAGTGAACTTTCGGGCTGACTTAATGGAGTTACCCTTCGGAGAATTTGACCTCATACTTGGGATGGACTAGCTAGTAGAGCATCGAGCCGTGTTGGATTCTGTGGCTAAACGAATGGAACTAAGAACCCCGGAGGGTGAGGTGATTATCACGATAGGAGAAAGAAGAAACTACTTGTCTAATGTAGTTTCGGCACTAAAGGCTGAAAGGATGGTTCGGAAAGGGTGCAAGGCGTTTTTAGCCTTCGTAAGTGCATTAGATGGAAAGGAGGAAGGAGTCAATGGAGTTAGAATGGTAAGGGACTTCATGGATGTGTTTCCAGAGGAATTACCAGGAATACCCCCAGATAGGGAGGTGGAATTTGGAATAGACTTGCTCTGGAACGCACTCTGTGTCAATCGCTCCATACCGAATGGCGCCAAAGGAGTTAGTTGAGCTCAAGGCTCAAATCAAAGAGTTGTTGGATCGTGGGTTCATACGACCCAGTGTGTCTCCATGGGGAGCACCGGTCTTGTTTGTGAAGAAGAAAGATGGGACTATGCGAATGTGCATAGACTATCGTCAGTTGAATAAGCTGACCATCAAGAACAAGTATCCTTTGCCAAGGATCGATGACTTGTTCGATCAGCTGAAGGGGGCCGCAGTATTCTCAAAGATAGACTTAAGGTCGGGATATCACCAGTTGAAGGTGAAGGAGGCAGATATCTATAAGACCGCTTTTAGGACAAGATACGGCCATTTTGAGTTTATGGTGATGCCGTTTGGATTGACAAACGCTCCAGTCGCGTTCATGGATATGATGAACCGAGTTTTTCAACCCTACTTGGATAGGTTCGTCGTTGTGTTCATCGACGATATTTTGGTGTATTCTAAGTCTGAAGAGGAGCATGATGAACATTTCCGAGTGGTGCTACAAGTGTTAAGGGAGAAGAAGCTCTATGCCAAATTCAACAAGTGTGGATTTTGGCTTAAGGAGGTGGCATTCTTAGGGCATGTGGTATCCGCAGAAGGAATAAGAGTGGATCCTAGGAAGATCGAGGCGTTGTTGGATTGGAAACCACCTAGGTCCGTGGTGAGATTCAAGTTTCTTAGGTTTGGCAAAGCTATTACGTAAGGTTCGTAGAAGGATTCTCGTCAATAGCCGCGCCTTTGACAAAGTTACTAAGGAAGGAAGTACCCTTTGAATGGTCTGATAAGCAACAGAAGAGCTTTGACAACCTTAAGAAGGTGTTGACGGAGGCTCCAGTGTTAATTCAGTCGGAGGCTGGGAAGGATTTTGTGGTGTACTGTGACGCTTCGCATACGGGATTAGGATGTGTGCTAATGCAAGAAGGAAAAGTAGTCGCTTATGCGTCTCGGCAACTAAGGCCTCATGAGGTTAACTACCCAACTCATGACTTGGAACCGCGCGAGTGGTTTTCGCCTCTAAGGTTTGGAGGCACTACCTCTATGGAGAAAGGTTAGTGATCTACACGCACCACAAGAGCCTTAAGTATCCGTTGACTCGGAAGGAGTTGAACTTGAGGCAACGAAGGTGGGTGGAGTTGTTGAAGGACTACGATCGCTCGATAGAATATCATCCGGCAAGGCGAATGTGGTAGCCGATGCCCTAAGTCGGAAGGTTGTGTCGGATCTAAGGGCTATGCTCGCTCACTTAAGTTTGTAGAATGATGGAAGCCTATTGGCGAGTTGCAAGTCAAGCCCACATGGTGAAGGAGGTGAAAGAGGGACAGCTTGGTTGATAAGGATCTAAGTGCTAAGTTACAGACAAGTGTAGAACGGGAATTAAATGATTATGGCGTTAATGATGAAGGAGTATTGTGTTACAAAGGAAAAGTCTCAGATGCCAAGGACAAGGAGTTAAGACAAAGGATTCTTTGGGAGGCGCATAGTAGCCCTTATGCTATGCATCCCGAGGCATTAAGTCATGCATGAGATCTAAGGGAACAATTTTGGTGGTCCGATCTTAAGCAAGAAGTGATCGAATTTGTGGGAAATGTTTGACGTGTCGCAAGTTAAGGCTGAACACCAAGTTCCATCGAGATTGCTTCAACCAATCGAGATTCTCGCAATGGAAGTGGGAGAGAATTACCATGGATTTCGTTAGTGGGCTTCCCTTACGCCTACTAAGAAGGACTCGGTATGGGTGATAGTGGATCGTTTGACTAAGTCCGCGCATTTCATCCCGTAAGAGTTGACTATTTCTCTTGTCGGGATAAGTTATATGTGGTGGAAATTGTGAGGTTACATGGTGTACCAAAGATCGATCATCTTCGATGAGCCCAAGGTTTACGTCTCGGTTACGGAGGGCACTTCATCAAGCTTTAGGCACTAAGTTGGACTTCACTACGGCTTTTCATCCACAATCGGACAGGCGGCAAATCGAACGAGTTATACAAGTGTTGGAGGATATGTTGAGAGGTCAGTGATGGATTTCCGAGGAAGTTGGGAAGACTATTTTCCTTTAGCCGAGTTCGCCTACAACAACGGCTATCGGGCTAGCATTCGGATGGCACCATATGAAGCATTGTATGGTCGGTGTGTAACTCCTACTTGTTGGACCGAGTTAGTGGTGGCCCAAGAGAAGGTTGAGATTATTCGAGCACGGTTAAAGGAAGCCTCGATAGGCGTAAGTCGTCTGCAGCACCTTAAGCGCGAAGGAAATAGAGTTTGAAGTGGGAGACCAAGTGTTTCGAAAGTCTCGCGTTGGAAAAAGGTAATGAGGTTCGGCCGCATGGGGAAGTTAAGCCCAAGGTTTATAGGGCCCTGCTCATCGAGTCTCGAAGCGAGTTGGAGCGATGGCATACCAATTGGAGTTGCCACAAGAGTTGCGGCAGATGCACGACGTATTCCATGTATCCATGCTACGTCGTTACCGATCGGATCCGTCTCATGTGGTCCTGTCGAAGTAGTAGAGCTAAGGCCAGACTTATCCTACGAGGAAGAGCCGATTCAGATATTGGAACGTGATGTGAAAGTGCTACGGAGGAAGCCAGTTCCTCTACTCACGGTGTTATGGCGCAATCATGGATCGGAAGAAGCTTCGTGGGAACCAGAAGAGGCAATGCGACAACAATACCCTCAATTATTTTAGTTAGAAAATTTCGAGGACGAAATTATTTTAAGGGGGGTAGAATTGTAACATCCTGGAAAGGGCCTATGCATTTTCGGTTTAATTGTACGAAGTAACATGTTTTATGTACTAAGAATAAATTTTGAACAATTTTGGAAACCTGAAAATGTATGGAAATGTTAAGTTAAAAAAATGGAAAGTGAACATTTTGGAAACTTGGAAATGGATGGAAATGATTTGGAAATGATTCAAAATAGGAAAGTGCACATTTCCGGAAACTTGGAAATGTAAGAAAATGTCAAGTTTACAGAGCCGAACGAAAATTTTTGGAAACTTAGAAATGACTTAGAAATGTCGAGTTTTAAAGTTTAAAAGAGGAAATTAAGGCAAGGTGGCCTTAAAAGAAAAAGTTTGTGAAATTTGACACACAAACAGGCTTGGAAAAGTGGCACAAAGATGCCACTTAGGGCCTCTGAAATGGCGCCACATGCAAGGTGTTGGGCCTGGTTCGAGTCACTTGGGAAGCAAATAAAAGAAGTTTTATTTTTGCTTCCGGAAGCTCGAGGTGGGCTGGCACAAGCCTTCTAGAAAGGAGGAGTTTTATTCTCTTTAATATTCGATTAATAAGGTGATAAATAAGGGATTTAATTTGGATTATTTTTGAAGAGATAATAAAGGATTATTCTCTAATTATTTTAAATTAAGAGATAAAGCTATCAAATAAAGAAGAGTGGTGGCCAAGTAAGGGATTCTGAGGAGTAGTTTCGGCTATAAAAGGAAGGAAATAGGGCTACTCATCAATTTTTCTTCCTCCTCTCTCTCTCTGAGAATTTCGAGTGCTCTCCTCTCTTCCTTCTCTTTTCTTTTGTCAAGCCGAATCTATAGTCCACCATTGCCAAAATTCTCAAGTTTCTTTTCCTTATTTTCGTGGAAACCAAATACCCCAAGAGAACCTCTAGTCGACTTCTCCATTAAATCCCAAAAGCCAAACTTTATCATCTAGTCATCAAGGCCGATTCTTTAAGGGGCTTTTAACAAGGGTGCTACTGATTTCTTAAAAGGGTAAGATCCAAAGTTTGGTTTCAATTCTTTTATATTTTAAATCTATCTAAAATTTAGGGACTAATCTCTATTATGGATTTTGGCCGAGTTATGGAAGGGTGTTTTCGGGATTTAAGAAATTGTCAACTACAAGAAGGTATCTTTCTAACTTCTAAGATCTAAGGTAAGTTATGAATACCATTCGGCCATAAGCTATATTATTATGATTTAATGATAGATTGGATCTAACATGGGTACATAGGGATTTCGACAAAAAGAAAGAAGCAAGGATCCAATTCGATTTAAGATTTGGAAGGTAAGAACAAAGGTAAATTCGGCCAAGACCTATTTTAGTAGTAGATCTATTATTATGTGTTTTAAGCGAAAACTAACCAATTCAAGGGATTTAGTGACTAGCCGATTTCAAAGGGGAAAATATTTAGTTTACGGGATTTGATTAAATCATCAAATCGACACCAAGGTAAGCTTTAAGAATACAAATCCTACTAGGATTTGGTTTTCTAGCCGAATAGGCTTTGTGCTAAATAGTAAGTGATTAATCAATTGTAGGAACTTGAGATCTAAGGCGATGAGATCAGATTTTGGGATTTCAAAGAAGTGGTTAAGCAAATCGTGTGTGTACCCCACACTACTTCTTAATATGTTTCATGGCCTGTTTTATTAAAATATGTGATATTAAGAATATGAAAGTGGCTAGGGTACCATGTTATGGTACTAAGTACTCAGGTACGTTTCCTACTTCTACAAAGAATATGAAAAAGGTCATTAGTAACATGAGAATATGATAAGAATGTGAACTCTGGCATATTTATGCATATCATCATTATATGGGGCATATGGGTTTGTTTGAAAGGGGAAGTGAATGTGGTGACTTAAGACCACGAACACGGTGACCTAAGACTGTGATATCTGAAAGTGGTGACCTAAGACCACAATAATCTGAAAGTGGTGACCTAAGACTACAGTAATCTGAATGTGGTGACCTAAGACCACAAATGCGGTGACCTAAGACCGCGATATGGAGTGTAGCGGAAGGAGGGTCGACTTAGTAGTCCCCACGGTGTACAGGTTGGTACGGGGGAGTGTAGCGGATGGCTTATTAGGTTTGGGTTTGGGAATGCATCATAATTTGTATGCTATGATATGAATGCGTAACATTTGTATGCCTGATTCTATTTTGATTTAGTGTTTGTGTACACATTGAGTCTGTTTGACTCACCCTGTTGGGGAATATTTTTCGGTGATGATCGGTGATGGACCTGACGAGCGAAACTTGTGGTGGCCATGCTCAACATGAAGTTTTTATTTTATGAACTACTATTTCTATTTAAGTACTTGAATTACTTGGAAATTATTTGATGTAATAAGGCCATAAGGCCATAGTTGGATTGTTTTCCATTTATTTCTATTTATTATGATTATGAGTTTTACCTATTAAAGTTTAAAAAAAATTTTTAATATAAAGAATTGAATTCGTTTTCAACACAAGCCCAACCCAAAACAATTTTATTCTAAATTGCACAAGTTTTCTCTAGGTAACGAAAGAATTTTGAAACCGGTTTACTTGAGGAACATACCAAATCTGGGCAAATCTCGTGGGCCGGGTTTGGGGTGTTTCACGGACAGACCACACGGCCGTGTGTGGCGAGCAGAAGTGAGCACGGTCTAAGGAATTGAACACGGTCGTGTCACACGGGCGTGTCACACGGGCGTGTCCCTGCTGTACATAAGTTTAATTCTATCCAGAAAAGGTTACTTGTGGGCCAAGAAAGGTGTTCCAAAGCCTATATAAACACCCTAGGGGGTGACCTAAAAGGGGACGCAGAGTAGAAGGCAGAAAATACTCGAAGACAGCCATTAGGAGCAGCTCGAAAGAAGGATGTCCATCAAGACTGAAGATCTCCCATCAAGTTCTTTAGAAGTTTTTGGGTTTTCTCATGTTTTGTTGTTTTTCCTATTCTATGATGTTTCCCTCTATCAGTATGAACTAAACTCCCTAAATACCTAAGGGGATGAAACCTATGATAGATCTTATTATTATTTGATTTATAAGTAAATACTTGTTCTTATTCTTAATTGTGAGTTCTTATTCTTGTTTTGATAATTTAGGTTATTGATTCAAGTCGAATGTGCTTATTAAGAGGAGTAAAAGTCCCTGTTTAAGAGTAGATCAACACAATTAAGCGAAGTTGATTGCAACCCTAGAAATAGGGCGACGAGAATCTGCCAGATTAGAGTCAAATCCAATAAGGGAATCCATAGATCGAGTTAATGCGACAATAGGGGTTTTAATTAGAAAGAGATTTCAATTAATCAACCTAGAGCCAGTTGTTTTTAGTCTTGAGAGAGATATTAACATAATTCAGGGATTTCTACGGATTAAGTCAAGTGAATAAATCATATGAATCAAAAGTAATAAGTGAAGTCTAGGTGGATTCTTCCTTAGGTATTGCCTCCATCACATAAGTTGTCTAAAAGTATTTTCCTAATTCATTCTTTGTCATGTTTTAATTAATTAGTTTTAGTTTAAAAAAAGAAATCACTCCATTTCTTAGGCTAGATAATAAGAATATAGTAATTACTAGTACTCTTGGTCCTTGTGGATACGATATTACCGATCTTACCATAACTATACTATATAATGATAGGTGCGCTTGCCTTTATTGTGATCATAGTTAGTTAGAGACACATCAAGTTTTTGGCGCCGTTGTCGGGGACTAAGATATTAGGAACACTAAATTTTTATTACTTTAGCCATTTTTATTTTATTGCAATTTATTTTTATTTTTAATTTTACTTTTATTAATTTTCTCTTTCTTGCTTCAGCGAGAATCTCTAGTTTATGACTAGAAGAAACTCATCAGACCTTTTTACTTTACGCGTGAGATTGAGAGTACAACTCACAGAAACCGAAGAGAGATAAGGCGAAGCTTACAATACATACAAGAAGAGTAAGAGAACGATATCACTAATACCGAGGAGATGGCTGATCCCCAGAATAATTCGCTACCTCCTGTGGTCACTGCAAATCTAGTAAATCAGAACCCTACTCCTCGCACTATGTATGATTATGCTAAACCTAATTTAACAGGAACTGAATCAAGTATTGTTAGACGTGCCATTGCTACAAATAATTTTGAACTGAAACCTAACACTATTCAGATGATTCAGCAGTTTGTTCAGTTTGATGGTTTGCAGGATGAGGACCCAAACAATCATTTGGCAAATTTTCTGGAATTCTGTGACACTTTCAAGATTAATGGCGTTTCTGACAATGTCATTCACCTTCGGTTGTTTCCCTTCTCGTTGAGGAACAAAGCTAAACAATGGTTGAACTCGTTATCACGAGGATCAATCACTACATGGGAACAAATGACCGCAAATTTTTTATTAGAATACTTTCCGCCGGCTAAAACGGCTAAATTGAGGAATGATATCTCTTCTTTTGTGCAGATGGATTCAGAAACGCTTTACAACACATGGTAGAGATACAAGGATTTGTTGAGAAGGTGCCCACACCATGGGTTACCTCTACGGTTACAAGTTTAAACCTTTTACAATGATTTGAACCCCTCAACTAGGCAACTAATAGATGCAGCCACCGGTGGAACCCTGAATAACAAAACTCCTAAAGCAGCTTACGAATTCATTGAAGAGCTGTCACTGAATAACTATCAGTGGCAAGTTATGAGGACGGTTAACAAAAGTCGCTCGGAGTTTTCAACCTCGACGCAGATGACAATGCTATCAAACCGGTAGAGCTTCTAAGTAAAAAAATTGATGGTTTATGTGGTTCTTCGCAGTACATCCAAAGGATGCGGTGCGATACGAATGGAGGAGGAATGAGCAATACAGAATATCCATCCTACAACTCTGGCATAGAAAGTGAACAGATGAACTATATGGGTAATAATTCTAGACCCCAGAATAATCCCTAGAGTAACACTTACAATCCAGGTTGGAGGAACCATCCCAATTTCTCATGGGGTGGTCAAGGAAATCATAGACAACAACCCCCTCTAGGCTTTCTACAGCAACCCTACCTACAAGAGAATAAGTCGAACCTTGAGGAGATGCTAACAAAATTCATCGCAATGTCAGAAACCCGTTTTCAAAAGACTGAAACAGCACTCAAAAATCAACAGGCATCGATTCAAGGGCTCGAAAACCAAATAGGCCAGCTTGCTAAGCTGATCTCAGAATGACCACAAGGTAGCTTGCCAAGTAATACTGAACCTAATCCAAGGGAGCAACTCAATGCCATCACGGTGTGCGACAACAAAGGGTTAGTAGAATCTGAATCTGAATCGAGGCAAGAACCCGTGGTAAGTAAAGGTAAGGGTAGGGAAAGCCACAATACACAAAAACCGGTAAGTAAAGAGTATGTACCTCGTGTACCATACCCTAACGCGATGAAGAAAGACCGCACAGATGAACAATTCGGTAAATTCCTTAAACTTCTAAAGAAATTACATATTAACTTACCGTTTATTGAAGCTCTTTCACAGATGCCCAATTCAGTAAAATTCTTGAAGGAGCTTCTCGCAAACAAGCGAAAGTTAGATGATGCGTCGCACGTAGAGTTAAACGCAGTTTGCTCAGCCATTTTACAGAATAAACTACCTGATAAATTAGAGGATCCAGGGAGTTTTACTATTCCTTATTTAATTGATAGTTTAAATGTTAAACATGCTTTAGCTGATTTAGGGGCGAGTATTAACGTCATGCCCTATAAAATGTTTAAGCAACTAGGCCTTGGGAAACCTAAACAAACTAGGATGAGTGTTAAACTCGCAGATAAAACTATTAGATTTCCTAGGGGAATTGTTGAGGATGTGCTTGTAAAAATTGATAAATTTATATTCCCAGTTGACTTCGTTGTTCTAGACATGGATGATGACAATGACACACCCTTAATTTTAGGGCGACCCTTTTTAGCAACTGTTAAAACTAGAATTGATGTTGGTACAGGTGAGCTCACACTTCGTGTAGGTGATGAAACGACCACTCTTCAGGCTCGTGACTCGGTTAGTAATAAAGGTGAATACATAAATTCTATTAATAACCATTCGGTTCAACCCTCTTTTCAGGAAGCACCTCGAAAATACACAACTGAGCCACATCCTAGTCCTCGTGCCAATAATGAAATAACTTACGAGGAGCGAAGGCTTCAGATCGATGAACTAGGCAGTGGAGGACACATGCCAAGGAGAAACCAAGAACACACGGTTTAAACCGAGGCAACTCCATGACGAGCTTAAAGGAAAAGCAAATCACTTCAAAGTTGGAGATCAGGTACTGTTAGATGCAACCGATCCTCGTGTTGCCACTTCTGAACCTAATGGAAGAACCCCTTTCACGGTACTTAATATTTTCCCATACGATACAGTCGAGGTAACTCATTCTCAATTCGGCACCTTCAAGGTAAATGGTACTCGTATAAAACCTTATCTTAATGAAATTGGTAGCAGGAATGAGGAGTTTCAACCACTCGAACCACCATGACTATGCGAATACGAGGAAAGTCTAGCTTAGGACTCTAAACAAGCGCTTCTCGGGAGGCAACCTGAGCACTTTCCCCATTAACACCCCTATTTTCATATTTAGCACTTAACTAAAATCTAACCAAATTAATAAGCACATGTTTCTCTACCACACGGCCTTGTACACGAGCGTGGCCGTGGCCGTGTGGCGACCACGAGGAGGCACAAGGGCGTGATGGAAACCGTGCTGTCAAGGACAAAATTTTTTATTTCCCAAAACACGGGCTGCGATAAAATGCCACGGCCGTGCGACGCGGCTGTGGTCGACTCTGACTAAGGAAGACGTGGTGCAGATAAATCCCCACAGGCGTGCCTTAAGATCGTGGGCAATACTGAGTGAATGATACGGGCATGCGACACGCCCGTGCCCTATAAGCCATGGTCGATACTGATCAATCAACATGGGAGTGTGACCCTCTACATGACCGTAGGAGAAATGAACGAAAAACAACACGGCCGTGTGACCTAACACGCCCAGGGCACACGGGCGTGGGCAGTGACCAGATGCCACGATTTCTATTTAAACCCCCTTCTTTTATTCACTTTCTTCCCCAATTTTTCTTCTCCCAAACCCTAGCCATCACACCCCTTTCTTTTCCCATTATCTTCTCCATTCATTTTCCTTTCCCCCTTTCCCTTATTCCTTCTTTACACTGCCACCACACTAACCACCATCCTTACCACCATATACAAATACTCGAGGCAAGACCAAGGCTACCATCCCCATGTTAAAAAAGCGAAAGGATCCTGGCACAGTCTCCCGTGCGCGACCACTCTACATAAGTTCATGCCGGCCGCTTCATTAATTCGACAAGACAAGGACCTTTGATTCCATTCATTTTTTCTTTTTCTTTTATTTTCATTTTTAAATTCTTTCATTTTATCTTTTTTGTCTTTAATTTATATTATTATATTTTGATTTCTTTAATTTAGGTTCAAGAGGCTATTACGAAACGACCCCACCACCACCGGAGTATCCACCACCCCTGCCCAACTTTACACCGTTTCTTTTCTTTGACTCCATCCAAAATTCAAGAAGTTTCACTTCTCTCCCTCTCTTATGATTTTCTTACTATAATGTCACTATTTATCTTTGTACATTGAGGACAATGTACTTCTTAAGTGTGGGGAGGTTATTGATCTCATTACCAGAAAATCCCTGAATTTTGTTTTGTTCTTAAGTAAATTTTCTCATATTACTAATTAGAATGAAACTTCTTTTGACTTATGATTTTTATTGATATGTTTTGGATTAAGTCATAAGTAATTGTGCATTGATGGCTTAAACTTTGAGATATTAGAGAATCAAGCATGATAAGTCTATTTTCAGAATTAAAATTTTATTAGGTTGTTTCCCTAAATTTAAATATTACTTTAAAGTTTGAAATTTGCAAGGTTGACATCAAAAACCATAATTTTTGTGATATTTTGAGCCTTTTAGAGCATATTCTTTTCTTGCTCACTTTATTGATTATAAGTGTGTCAATATTGATCTGTTATTCTAGAACTTGCTTCGATTATACATGTCGAGACCACACTTGTAACACCCCAAACCCGGTCAAAACGCTACGACCAAACCTGGCATGTCACAGGGAAGAAAACATTTTTGAGAACCGAGTTATTGTCATGAGTTGGGAAAAATCTTTGATTTTATAGAAACAGAGTTTGTATTGAGTGATCATTTGAAAACAATCTTGAATCTTAGCTTGAAAAGTTGAGTTGCTTGTTGTTATTAAAAACCCAATGTTAAATTACTCAATTGTAAAATCTTGAAAATCCCAAGTTCTTTAAATTTTGAAATCACCCATTTCAAACCGTATTAAACGTGTCTTAATAATCGATAAAGTAGAAGAAAATTTATAAAACAAGTAAAAACCAACCAACGTTTAAATGGCCTTATTACATTACCCAAAATCCAAATTAAAGAAAAATAACTCCAAATTAACTATTAAAGTAAAATCCAAAATATTATGCATGGCCACCTCGAGTCCACCTCGGCTCGTGTCCATGATCTAAGGATTACCTGTAAAGATTAACGGAAGGGTGAGTCACGAGACTCAATGTGTAAATCCCCGTCCAAAAGATATTAGGCCCTCACACGATTCATATGCAAAGTAAGTATGCCATGCAACCCAACCAACCTAGGCATCCATCCGTATCTCCCCGTGTCTACTCCAACATTTGTGGCACCTAGCCACTTTGGTGGTACTCTAACCACCGTGACAAAAGTCACAAATAATCATATGTGGGGCCAACCCACTTGTGGTACCTAACCACCGTGACAATCCCTTATATCAATACGTGGGGCCAACCCACTTTGGTACCAAACCACTGGGACGAGTCACAGAAATAAGATATATGTGGTACCTAACCACTGGTGGTTCCAAACCACTGAGACTTAGTCACAAATTGATAATATGTGGGGCCAAACCACTTGTGGTACCCAACCACTAGTGACAGTCTGAAAAGATCATGTTTCCTCCCTCTTCTCATTGTATCCCATTTTCATGTACATGCTTTACATTATGGTATGATCATGCTTAACGATTAATTAACATGGCACATTCAGGTTTCCATATATGCATTTATTGATAGAAAAACATAATAAACTTACCCGGAGTCCTCGCTCTTACCCATAAGGGTATTTTAGTGACTCAGAATGTCACTTCGGCTTTCAGACATACTAACAACTAACAAAATAACATATGAAGTGTGTGAGAGTTACACACCTGATAAAACGTAATATCACGCTCTCTACGTCGACACTATCGCTAATCGAAACCACAGCTATCTCCCTACGATTCTCGCTCGTGTTTTTACCCACAACCCGGTGGCAAATCCCAAATCACGACATCGCCGCTTCTTAAACTTAGGGGCTAGGTTTACGGGTCCAACCCCTCCTTAGAATTGCCGCATTCGAGTCCATGGAACAAATCTTGGTCGAAGACCGAGTTAAGACATAGGGTAAATGTGAATAGATTAACACGTTAGCGAAAAGATCTCCTTACTTAGATCGACAAAAGCCAAGCTTTAGGCTTGATCCACAAGTCAAGCGATTCCCGAAGTCTCCAAAGGAATGCGACACCCCTTCCACCTACATTCGGCCAAGCCCCCAAACATTAGGCCAATTAGCCATTCTCGCTTTGGCTCCCAAACCAAAAGAGAAGATAAAGATACGTAAGAAATCGCCACTAACCTTAACACAGAGATCCAGCTTATCACCTAAGAGGATTCGACACTAGCACAAAGAGAAGAGAAGATTCGCAAAGCAGGAAGAAGATGAAAGAGCCAAAAAGAACTACCAATAGAACTTAGGAGTTTTCTGGTTTTAGAAGTGATCAAAAGAAAAGATGAAAAGAGAAGGCCATGAAGATTTGGTTTGTAGAGAGAAATCAGAGAAGAGAACTTTGGATGGGGATATTCGGCTATTGCACAGAGAATGAAGATGAGAATGGAGTTAGGGGTTTTCGGCTTTGAAATAGAAAAAGGAAAAGAAGAAAAGATGAATAATAGATGCGGTTATGGTGCTCAAAGGACAACGAAGAAAAGGGAAAAAGGGTTTCTGCTTTCAGAGAGAACAAGAAGAAGAAGAAGAAGAAGAAAGAATCATGGAGAGTGTGAGTTAAGAGAATTTCGGCAATAGTGAGAGATTTGTGTTTCAGAGAAAAGAAAATAAGAAGAGAAATAAAACTCAAAACAAAAAGAACCCACTTGAACACCTTAGACACTTTCGGCACAAGGCAAAACAAACCACATTCGGCACCTACCTCCCAAACCCAAAATTTGCACAAAAATGACACTACAGGGTCCTATGGCCAATGTAAATTTCGGCACACTCCAACATAGGCCAAACTAATCCCCCCTCCTACACCAAACATTTGAATTTCGGCCACCACTTACACCCCTTACTCAATCCCTTGTGTTTCTCCTTAATTTTCTCCTGATCATACATTCAAACTTGTTTGAATAATTCAAACTCCTTGAATTACTCTCTTACACTTATTCAAAGATATTGACCCATTCAACACCCATCCACCGAGTCCATGCCGAGTGCAACTCTCCCTTGCCTTAAGTCAAAAAGAAATCCCCAAAAGGAATTCCCAGTAGCTCAACCAAGTCCCTCCAAATTCCCCGAGGCGTCACTTCCTGAGCTCTAAGTGGCGCCTCCTTGCCACTTTGTTTGAGGCACTCCTTTGTGTCATCCAACACAAACAATATCCCTTAAGGCCCAATTCACTAGCTTCCTAAAAGTGCTCAAAAGCAAATTTTCACCAAGACTCCGCTACTCCCTAACTCATTCCTGACCCTAAAGTACCCTAAACTAGCATGTCAAACATAGTATTCACATACAAACACATAAAATGAAAAGGCCCTAATTTAGGATGTTACGATTTCTACCCCTTAAAATAATTTCTACCTCGAAATTACCCGTCAAAAGAGTTGAGGGTATTGCTTTGCGCATAACATCCTCTGGCTCCCACCTGGCTTCTTCTGATCCATGGTTCCGCCACAACACCTTTACCAAAGGGACTGATTTCCTACGCAATACTTTGACATCCCGATCTAAGATCTGCATTGGTTCCTCCTCAATAGATAAGTCTGGGCTTACTTCAATTTCTTCTACTGGCACAACATGAGATGGATCCGAACGATAGCGTCTAAGCATAGAGACGTGAAATACGTCATGGATCTGACTCAACGTTGAAGGTAACTCGAGTTGATAGGCTACTGGTCCCACACGTTTCAACACCCGATAAGGCCCGATAAACGTGGGGCTCAACTTGCCCTTCCGACCAAATAACGCTTCATACGGCGCCATCTGAATACTCGACTGGTAGCTATTGTTATACGCGAATTCCGCCAACGGTAGAAATTCTTCCCAACTACCTCTGAAGTCTAAGACACAGCCCCTCAACATATCCTCCAGAATCTGAATTACCCTCTCCGACTGCCCATCATACTGTAGATGAAATGCTGTACTGAAATCTAACTTTGTACCCAAAGCTTGATGCAACGCCTTCCAAAATCTTGATGTGAACCTAGGGTCCCTGTATGAGATGATAGACACTGGTACCCCATGCAACCTTACAATCTCCGCTATATATAATCTAGCCAACTTCTGAAGAGAGTAATCCACACACACAGGTATGAAATGAGCCGACTTTGTCAACCAGTCAACTATTACCCAAACCGAATCCTTCTTAGTAGGCGTAAGGGGTAACCCACTAACAAAGTCCATGGTGATCCTTTCCCACTTCCACTGCAGAATCTTGACCGGTTGCAACAACCCCAAGGCAACTCGATGTTCTGCTTTACTCGCGACACGTCAAACACTTACCCACAAATTTGGTTACCTCTCGCTTTAAACCCGGCCACCAACACTGTTTCCGCAAATCCCGGTACATCTTACTACCTCTTGGATGCATAGCGTATGGACTGCTATGTGCTTCCTGAAGAATCTTCTGCCTCAACTCCACATCTTTTGGCATGCAAACCTTCCCATGGAAACATAAAACTCCATCATTGCTCAAGCTATACCCTCTAATCCACCATTCTCGCACTTGCAAAAATCGAGCGCCAAGACATCATCTACTAGCTGTTTCTCCTTAACCTGATTTACCCATGTCGGCTTCACTTGCAGTTTCGCCATCAAAATTCTGTCATCATACAAACTAAGGTGGGCAAACATTGCTCTTAAGTCTGATACAACCTTACGGCTCAACGCATCTGCCACTACGTTAGCCTTACCTGGATGACACTCAATCGAGCAATCATAATCCTTCAACAGCTCGATCCACCTTCGCTACCTTAAATTCAACTCCTTCTGAGTAAGGAGGTATTTCAAACTCTTGTGATCCGTGTAAACAATAGACTTCTCCCCATACAAGTAATGTCTCCAGATTTTCAGGGCGAAAACCACTGCAGCTAGCTCCAGGTCATGCGTCGGATAATTCACTTCGTGAGGCCTCAACTATCGAGAAGCATACGCTACTACTGTCCCCTCTTGCATCAGCACACATCCTAACCCTGTATGCGACGTATCACAATAGACAGTAAACTCTTTCCCCGCTTCAGGCTGAATCAACACCGGAGCTTAACTTCTCAAAACTTTCTTGTTGTTTGTCAGACCACACAAACGGAACCCCTTTCCATAACAACTTGGTTAACGGTGCTGCAATCAAAGAAAACCCTTCCACAAACCTTCTGTAATACCCCGCTAGACCAAGAAAACTCCGAATCTCTCGCCACGCACTTAGGTGGTTTCCAATCCAACACAACTTCAATCTTTCGAGGGTCCACCCTAATTCCTCACCGACACCACATGACCCAAAAAGGTAACTTCCCTTAGCCAGAACTCGCACTTACTAAAATTTGCGAATAACTACTTCTCCCTCAGAATTTGCAAAACCACACGAAGATGTGCATCATGCTCCTCCTCGGACTTCGAGTACACCGAATATCGCCTATAAACACTACGACGAACCAATCCGAATACGGGTTGAAAACCCGATTCATCATATCCATAAACGCTGGCAAAGCGTTGGTCAATCCAAACGGCATCACCAAGAATTCGTAGTGACCATAGCGAGTACGAAACACCGCCTTATGAATATCCACCTCCTTGACCTTAAGTCGGTGATATCCCGACCTCGGATCTATCTTGGAAAAGACGATGCTCCATTAAGTTGGTCGAACAGTCGTCTATCCTCGAGAACGGATACTTATTCTTGATCGTCAACTTATTCAACTGACGGTAATCAATACACATTCGCATCGATCCGTCCTTCTTCTTAACAAAAAGCACGGGTGCTCCCCAAGGCGATACACTCGATCGGATAAAACCCCGGTCTAACAACTCCTGAATTTGGGCTTTCAGCTCCACTAACTCCTTCGGTGCCATTCTATATGGGGCGATAGACACTGGCGCTGTTCTGGGTAGAAGGTCAATACCAAACTCAACCTCGCGATCTAGAGGCAATCCTGGAAGCTCTTCTGAAAAACATCAGAAAATTCCTTTACCGTTCGGACATCCCCCACAGTTGATTCCTTAACCTCCAAAGCACAAACATAAGCCACAAACGCCTTACATCCTTTCCTCACCATTTTCTCGGCCTTCAAAGCAGATACCACATTAGATAGGTAGTTCCTTCTCTCACCTATCACCACCACCTCTTCACCCTCGACAGTTCTCAACACCATGCGCTTGGCTGCATAGTCTAAACTTGCTTGATATTTTACTAACCAATCCATACCTAAGATCAAATCGAACTCCCCAAATGGCAGTTCCAACAGATCAGCCGGAAACACTACCCCTTGAAGTTCTAGGGGTACATCCTTATACAATTTATTCACTGCTATAGAGTGACCTAGAGGGCTAATTACAGTCATCTCCCTAGAAGAAGTCTCATAGTCTTAATTCAGAGTTCCCGCTATAGTATTAGCAACATAAGAGTGCATCGAACCAATATCAATCAAGGTAGTATAAGGCAACCCATAAATTAAGAACGTACCGGTTATGACGTCCGGTCGTCGCCTCCTCTCGATGCCTAGCCGCATAGACCAACCCAGTGCCGTCTTGCATCCGTATTCCCAAAGACCTCGCCAAAGTGCTCCATGGCCTTGACCAAAAACCATTACCCTCCGGCCGGTGGACCACGACCCCTCTGCGGTTGCTGACCATCTCTTCTGTATTGTGCACATCCTTGACCCTCAGACTATGTCCTAACTGGCCTCCGCGGGCAATCCCTTATCTGATGGTCCATCGACCCACACTCGAAGCATCCTTTGTTACCTGTCCAACACTCTCCTGAATGAAACTTCCCGCATCGAGCACACATCGCGGTGGCCATCGAGCAAAGAAAGAAGCCACGCTCGACTCGGCCTGCCTAATCTAGCCCTTTTCTGAAAACCCCCAGCAGACCCTGATGGCCCAAAACTCCTTTTATTCCTATTTCTGTCCTGATGCTCTTTCTCGGACTGCCTCACCTCCTCGGCTATCTTGGCCTTTTCCACATGGACAGTAAATTCCCTCTCTCGCTGTGGAGCAATCAACACCCGCAGCTCATCTCTCAACTCGTCCTCAAACCTAACACAGCACTCATGGTCCGTAGCCACAATACCCCGGGCATAACGGCTTAATCGTAAGAATTCGGCCTCGTACTCGGACACTGACTTATTCCCCTGAACCAGATTCAGAAACGCTTTACGCTGCGCATCCACATAACTAGACCCAACGTGCTTCTTCTGAAATGCCGCTTTGAAGAAATCCCAGGTGATATCATCGCCATCGCACCACCCCGATCGTGAGCCACCACCGATAGGATTCGGTCCAAGAAGAGACACGATCCCTTTCAACTTCTCCTCAGCCGTGAAGTCAAGATCATCCGTTATGCGCTCAGTCGCCTCTAACCAGTATTTAGCTGCGTTGGAGGCTACACCAGAAACACCCCTAAACACTTCCGCTCTATTGGCTCGGAGTCGTTCAAACACAGATTTCCGAACCCCCATACCCATGCCTGCTCCAAAGAACTCTCTCAAGACCCGTAGCATCGCTTGAGACACCGCGTCGTCTCCACTCGCTTGGTCCGAAACTCGGTTCCACTTCTTTGGCGGTGGCGGCACCTCATTCTCTCCGACCCATGGCCGACCCTCTACCGGTTTCGGAGCACACGCAATCTTACCCTACCACGACCACGCACGCTACGCCCACTTCCCCGAGTGCTCATGACTAACGCTCACGATTTAACTGATTTAGGAAAATTTTATGAATTAGCTTCCTCCATCGCTTATTACGAACTGTCTTATGAGTATATATTCGAGTAATTTTTCCGCGAGTACGCACATTCCTACAAAGCTTCAATCTCTAAAGTAGGGTTTTCTAATACTAGTAATCCTATCTCGATACAATCATAGCACAAAATAATTAAATCATACAATCAATAATTAGAAAACTTACCATCACGGATCGGCGTCGGAGACTCAGGTGCCATGCTTCCCAAAAACATGTATTTCATCGAAACCATTTTGCAAACCCTCTATTGAAAAATAATTTGGGCCTTATACCCACAGCCGAGCTTTTGAATCTGGCTCTGATACCACAATTGTAACACCCCAAACCCGGTCAAAATGCTACGACCAAACCTGGCATGTCACAGGGAAGAAAACTTTTTTGAGAACCGAGTTATTGTCATGAGTTGGGAAAAATCTTTGATTTTATAGAAACAGAGTTTGTATTGAGTGATCATTTGAAAACAATCTTGAATCTTAGCTTGAAAAGTTAAGTTGCCTTGTTATTAAAAACACGAATGTTAAATTACTCAATTGTAAAATCTTGAAAATCCCGTTCTTTAAATTTTGAAATCACCCATTTCAAATCGTATTAAACGTGTCTTAATAACTGATAAAGTAGAAGAAAATTTATAAAACAAGTAAAAACCAAACCAATGTTTAAATGGCCTTATTACATTACCCAAAATCCAAATTAAAGAAAAATAACTCCAAATTAACTATTAAAGTAAAATCCAAAATACTATGCATGGCCACCTCGAGTCCACCTCTCGCCCAGTATCCGCCAGCCTAAGGATTACTGTAAAGATTAACTAAGGGGTGAGTCACCGAGACTCGATGTGTAAATTCCCGCCTAAAAGATATTAGGCCCTCACACAGATTCAAATGCAAAGTAAGTATGCCATGCAACCCAACCAACCTAGGCATCCATCCGTATCTCCTGTGTCTACCCAACATTTGTGGCACCTAGCCACTGGTGGTACCTAACCACTGGTGACAATCCCTTATATCAATACGTGGGGCCAACCCACTGTGGTACCAAACCACTTGGACGAGTCACAGAAATAAGATATATGTGGTACCTAACCACTGGTGGTTCCAAACAACTAAGACTTAGTCACAAATTGATAATATGTGGGGCCAACCAACTTGTGGTACCTAACCACTGGTGACAGTCTGAAAAGATCATGTTTCCTCCCTCTTCTCATCGTATCCTATTTTCATGTACATGTTTTACATTATGGTATGATCATGCTTAACGATTAATTAACATGGCACATTCAGGTTTCTATATATGCATTTATTTATAGCAAAACATAATAGACTTACCCGAGTCCTCGCCTTACCCACAAGGGTATTTTAGTGACCTAACGCCACTTCTGGCTTTGGACATACTAACAACTAACAAAATAACATATGAAGTGTGTGAGAGTTACACACCTGTAACACGTAATATCATGCTCTCCACGTCGACACTATCGCTAATCGAAACCATAGCTATCTGCCTACGATTCTGTTCAGAAGTCAGCCCACAACCCGGTGGCCAATCTCGAACTGCTGACATTGCTCGCTTCTTAAACTTAGGGGCTGGGTTTACGGGTCCAACCCCCTCCTTAGAATTACTGGCATTCGAGTCCATGGAACAAATCTTGGTCAGAAGACCGAGTTAACACATAGGGTAAATGCGAATAGATTAGCACGTTAGCAGAAAAGATCTCCTTACTTAGATCGACAAAAGCCGAAGCTTTAGGATTGATCCACAAGTCAAGCTAATCCCGAAAGTCTCCAAAGGAATGTGACACCCTCTTCCACCTACATTCGGCCAAGCCCCCAAACATTAAGCCAATTAGCCATTCGGCTTTGGCTCCCCAAACTGAAAGAGAAGATAAAGATACAGAAGAAATTGCCACTAACCTTAACACAGGAGATCCAGTTGTCACCTAAGAGGATTCGGCACTAGTACAGTAGAAGAGAAGATTCAGCAAAGCAGGGAAGAAGATGAAAGAGCCAAAAAAGAACTACCAATGGAACTTAGGAGTTTTCGATTTTAGAAGTGATCAAAAGAAAAGATGAAGAAGAGAAGGCCATGAAGATTCAATTTGTAGAGAGAAATCAGAAAAGAGAACTTTGGATGGGGATATTCGGCTATTGCACAGGGAATGAAGATGAGAATAGAGTTAGGGGTTTTTGGCTTTGAAATAGAGAAAGGAAAAAGAAGAAAAGATGAATAATAGATGCGGTTATGGTGCTCAAAGGAAAACAAAAAAAAAAGGAAAAAGGGTTTCGGCTTTCAGAGAGAACAAGAAGAAGAAGAAGAAGAAAAAAGAATCATGGAGAGTGTGAGTCAAGAGAATTTCGGCAATAGTGAGAGATTTGTGTTTCAGAGAAAAGAAAATAAGAAGAGAAATAAAACTCAAAACAAAAAGAACCCACTTGAACACCTTAGACACTTTCGGTACAAGGCAAAACAAACCACATTCGGTACCTACCTCCCAAACCCGAAATTTGCACAAAAATGACACTACAGGGTCCTATGGACAATGTAAATTTCAGCACACTCCAACATAGGCCAAACTGATCCCCCCTCCTACACCAAACATTTGAATTTCGGCCACCACTTACACCCCTTACTCAATCCCTTGTTTTTCTCCTTAATTTTCTCCTGATCACACATTCAAACTTGTTTGAATAATTCAAACTCCTTGAATTGCTCTCTTCCACTTATTCAAAGATATTGACCCATTCAACACTCATCCACCAGAGTCCATGCTTTGAGTGCAACTCTCCCTTGCCTTAAGCGCCAAAAAGAAATCCCCAAAAGGGAATTCCCGCAGCTCGAACCAAGTCCCTCCAGCTTCCCTGAGGTGTCACTTCCCTGAGCTCTAAGTGGCGCCTCCTTGCCACTTTGCTAAGGTACTCCTTTGTGTCATCCAACACAAACAATATCCCTTAAGGCCCAATTCAGCTAGCTTCCCTAAAAGTGCTCAAAAAGCAAATTTTCACCAAGACTCCAGCTTACCCCTAACTCATTCCTGGACCCTAAAGTACGCTAAACTAGCATGTTAGACATAGTATTCACATACAAACACATAAAATGCAAAGGCCCTGATTTAGGATGCTACAACACTTTTGATTTGATATACTGAAATGATAAAGGCACCTAGGATTTAACCCACTTACTCCATAATAAGGCTACCTTCGTAATTAACCCCTAGTGAACCCATTTGATCCTAATCAACCGTTTCTTGATATACCACTAATATTAAACCGAAACCCAGTTATTAGATTTTTTATTCCCATTTTCTTGACTCTTCTTTTGTTGAGATTTGATTTGATCAGTTGCCTAACTACATTCTTTATTTCAGTGGTTAAATTCATCTTATATCATATACTTATTCTTATTCTAAAAAAAAAGAGTTGGAAATTTATTCATTATTAGTTCTTTGTTATTTGAGCTTAAGCAGTTAATTTTACATTTTGAAAAGAAGCTCGTGTTATTAGTGATAAGTTTTTAATTGATGTAATTATCCAGTATTAGTCCAATTTTTCTAGTTAGGTAAATTGTCAATTCGATATCGATTCTAACCCTCTAATTCAGCCTTTATCCACACCTGTAACCCAAGCCCATTACAACCCTTTTTAAGACCTTTTGATTTGTATATCATCTCATTTTATAGTAGTTGAGATTTGATTTTCATGCAAGCCTATGGGATTAACTTTTCATTTTTGACTTTTGAGTGCATAAATTGAACCTTAAACACTTTGAGTGATTTGAGTGAATCTTTAGTGAGGATGTCAATTCTTGTCGATTTTGAATTAAAGGTGATTATTTAGGTAAGGGGAAACACCTATGTCTTTGTGCTATAAAAATTTTGACTTGGATTGTTTGAATTTTTAGAACTCTTTTAGTTGAATTATCAATGTATGAATTATCTGTGAATTATGATGATACATTATTGATGAGAATTATGAATTGAGGAAGTTAATTCTTATTGTGAGTTGAGGATTTTGCTTGAGGACAAGCAAACGCTTAAGTGTGGGGATATTTGATAAACCATAATTTACACATATTTTAACCCCATGCTTGGCTTATTTTTGGATGAATTTTCATTAGATTTGATGAATTCGATGCTCTTAATCCCTTAATTTCATGTTTTACACTCAGGAGAGCTTAGGGAGTTGAAAAGAACGAGAAACGGGCCAAAAAGGGACAAAATGAGCCTACCTTAGAAACCAACACGGCCTGGGCTATCAAACACGGCCATGTGTTACGAGCAGAATCGAACATGGCCTGGATCAACGTACACGAATAGACCATACGGCCTTGTGTGGTGAGCAGAAGCGAGCACGGTCTAAGGAATCGAACACGGACGTGTCACACGGGCGTGTCCCTGCCGTACCTAAGTTTAATTCTATTCAGAAAAGTTTACTTGTGGGCCAAGAAAGGTGTTCCAAAGCCTATATAAACACCCTAGAGGGTGACCTAAAAGGGGACGCAGAGTAGAAGGTAGAAAATACTCGAAGACAGCCATCGGGAGAGCTCGAAAGAATGATCTCCATCAAAACTGAAGATCTCCCATCAAGTTCTTTAGAAGTTTTTGGGTTTTCTTATGTTTTGTTGTTTTTCCTATTCTATGATGTTTCCTTCTATCAGTATGAACTAAACTCCCTAAATACCTAAGGGGATGAAACCTATGGCAGATCTTATTATCATTTGATTTATAAGATAAATACTTGTTCTTATTCCTAATTGTGAGTTCTTATTCTTATTTTGATAATTCAGGTTATTGATTCAAGTCGAATGTGCTTATTCAGAGGAGCAAAAGTCCCTATTTAAGAGTAGATCAACACAATTAAGCGGAGTTGATTGCAACCCTAGAAATAGGGCGACAAAAATCTGTCGGGTTAGAGTCAAACCTAATAAGGGAATCCATAGATTCAGTTAATGCGACAATAGGGGTTTTAATTAGAAAGAGATTTCAATTAATCAACCTAGAGTCAGTTGTTTTTAGTCTTGAGAGAGATATTAACATAAATCATGGATTTCTATGGATTAAGTCAAGTGAATAAATCATATGAATCAAAAGTAATAAGTGAAGTCTAGGTGGATTCTTCCTTAGGTATTGCCTCCATCACATAAGTTGTCTAAAAGTATTTTCCTAATTCATTCTTTGCCGTGTTTTAATTAATTAGTTTTAGTTTGAAAAAAGAAATCACTCCAATTCTTAGGCTAGATAATAACAAGATAGTAATTACTAGTACTCTTGGTCCTTGTGGATACGATATTACCGGTCTTACCATAACTATACTATATAACGATAGGTGCGCTTGCCTTTATTGTGATCATAGTTAGTTAGAGACACATCAATGCATATGAATACAACTGATTGATATAATTATGAATCTGAATTTTGGATATGAGTCTGGCACAAGTATAGGTCATATGGAAAACGTGTGCATTGTATTAAGATATGGATAAACGGGCAGATAGTGCCCTCCCATGTGTCCTGTTAAGTTGACAAATTGAGTCCATCAAATAATTGTGAATGCCATTGGCGTATTATGTTTGGCATGTCTAAACCTCTTCGAAAGGTTGAGTATCATTACGAGTACTAATGCTTTTCTACCAATAGTATCCTTGTATATCGTTTATGTTCCCTTTATAAATGGAACTCACTAACTTCGTTTGAACTTACTCTGTTAACCTTTCCTTCTCAGGCATGTTGATTGAAGAAAGAGATTTCGTAGAAGGGACTATGCCATAGTTACTATTGGTAGGGAACCACTTGCCTATTCCTGTATCATGCATGATCTTTTGGAAAGGTGGCGTGTAGATATGTCAGTAATCAAACTTTTATTAATTTATAGCTTTTGTTAAAACATTGTTTTATGGGAACTTTTACATCTATAAATATAAGTTTAATTCAAAGAATTATGGTTTACGAGATTGTCTTTTAGGCGAATATGCCAAACTATTTTGAATGATGTTTAACTGCTAATGATGCACTTGAAACTTTTGTATGGGAAAATAATTTATCTTACGTTTTAAATAACTCTGTCAACTTTTATAAGGCTTTAGCCAAATGTTTGTTTGAAACTATTTTACTTGGCGTATAATTGATTTGATTGTTTTGTTATTGTTATATTGGGGTTTTATGCCAAATTCGAGGTATACACCAATACCTCATTACTTTTAAAATTTTCAAGTATTTTTGTCAAATTCATTTGGCTTTTAAGTTGTGACACATCATACTCGAATCTGATAATCGGGTCGGGTGTGGGTGTTACAATACGAATTGGCTTAACTTGTACTTGATACATTATCTTGATGACACCATCACTTATTTAATTGTGTATCTTGGAGAACAATTCAACGTGCTTGACTACCTTGGATTTATCATAGACGACCCAAAAATAGGAGATTACACATTTGAACTATTCGCATTCTTGCCCATATAAGGCTTCCAGTAATGGGATTCCATACTTTCTCATTGGTCAAGTTTCAATAAACCTTGGTTTGAAACTTCAATTAATTTTATGGGTTTATCTAGATTTGTAAAGGTTCAAAATAGTAATTATGTTGCATTAGATAGGTTTATTAAAGCATTTTATGTTGGGACCGCCGGTATGCCCCATGGTGCAGAGGGAAAAAATATTCCGGTGATCCACTACCAAGGATCAATGTACGCGGAATGAATCGGGTTGAAAAATGGTTGAAAATGCACCTTCTTTATTGAAAACATTGAAAGGATGCTACTGACTTGATGTTGATTCCAAGCCACAATGAAAACGTCTCGGCCTCTGTAACACCCCAAACCCGGCCTAGAAGTTAGGCCCGAATCTGGTGTGTCACATGGAAGTAAAAACCATCTTTGCGATTATTAAAAACTTGCTTGAGAAATACAGCCTCTTTGTTAAAACCAAAA
Source organism: Gossypium sturtianum (assembly GCA_025698515.1). NCBI lineage: Eukaryota > Viridiplantae > Streptophyta > Magnoliopsida > Malvales > Malvaceae > Gossypium > Gossypium sturtianum. The sequence continues at coordinate 88,324,322 of CM046950.1, read as the reverse complement.
ACACTTAAGCAATTGTTAACTACTTGAAAACATAATAATCTTTAAAAACCTTTTCGTTTGCGGAAGCATATTTGAAATAAACAATTTACGAAAATGTGACGTTTATAAATAGAGTTGCGTAAGCATTTTGAAAACGCTATGAAACATAGATCAAATACAAGTATTTTGAGAGGTTGTTTGATAAATCGATAATCGAAACTAATGATCTTACAAAATCGTGACTTTTGAAAACGACGTTGAAAATTCGAAAGAGAATCCAAGTCTTTTGAAAATATCGTTAATAGTTCGAGAGAAAATATCCGTGTTAAAAATATTTGTAAAAGTTTATTTTGAAATCCATTTGTTAATCGATTTTGGAAACCATTGTTTAAGTTTTTAGAAAATTCCCCTTTTTAAACAATTTAAGAAAAATAATAAAAACATCCCAACCAAAAAGCAAAAATAAAAATAGTCCAGAGGCCTTATTACAACATTTAACCCAAAATAGTAAAGTAATAAAATAAACGAGAAAGAAGTCTAAAGTCCAAATAAACCATTTCTGAAGTATGGCCTCCCTCGAGTCATCCATAGCCCAAGTCCATATCATCAAGCATAACCTACAAGGGTTAAGAGAAACGGGGGTGACTTACAAGAACTCAGTGTGAAATCCCCTTACCATTATTCATTGGGCCGGAACCCAATTAGCAATATTTCGGGCCTAAGCCCATTTACAACAACAATAATGTATCAAATATAATATGCATATGATATGCAATTCCCAAACCAAACCTAGTTTTCCATCCGCTACACACCACCCGTACCAACCAGCACACCTGTGAGGAGCTTTAGTCACCCACCCCGCCAACACACCAAACGTAGGCATTAAGCCATTTATATCAGATTTGTGGACAAGCCACCAGATTAACAAAATTTACATGGCATTGCCATTTTTCAGATTTGTGGTAGAGCCACAAGATTTATGTAGCAGAGCTACCAGAACTTCTCTTCATCATTATCCCATCCCATGCAAATCATGTATATAATGCATAACAAATCACAATATAATAACAGTAATTTATTCGGATATTTATTACAAAATTATGGCCCATTATAACAATTAATCAAAAGGCCCATTAAGCAAAATATCATATTTGGCCCATTTAGCAAAATATCAGATTAGCCCATATAGCAAAATATCAGATCGGCCCATTTATCAAAATATCAGATTGGCCCATTTATCAAAATATCATATTGGCCCATTTATCAAAATATCAGATTGGCCCATATAGCAAAATATCAGATTGGCCCATTTAGGAAAATATCAGATTGGCCCATTTAGCAAAATATCAGATTGGCCCATTTAGCAAAATATCAGATTGGCCCATTACTCAATATGTCCTTGCGGCCCATAAGCAATTTCGTATTTTGGCCCTTTAGGAAATTTCCATAATTCGGCCCGTAACGGCAATTTCGTAATTCGGTAATTTACCCACTAAGGGTAATTCGGTAATTTCGCAATCCAGACTTAACTACTAATTTGGGCATAACAATTTAAAACTGTCCATCCGCGTCGTACTGACTAAATTGACTATAACTTGAGTTAGAAATCTCAAAATCTAAATCCGTAAATTTTCCTTGAAACTAGACTCATATATCTTCTTACTACAATTTTTCCAGAATTTTTGGCTTAACCAATTAGTACAGTTTATTCCTTGAAATTTCCCTTGTTTCACTGACCAACGATTCTGACCTCTCTTACCCAAAATTCAAATATCTCACTGTACAGTTTTCATATATTTCTCCCACTTGTTTCTATTGAAAATAGACTTACTAAGTAATCTGTAAATATAAACTATAACTTATAATTCACTTTGTACAATTTTATACGATTTTTCCAAGACAGATCAGGGAACCACAAAGTCATTCAGAACCAGTCTCACTCAAATTAACATATCTCAGAATATAAAAATCCTTTTCCTTCTCCGTTTCTTCCATATTAAAATAGACACAGTAAGATTTAATTCGATATCTTATTCACTTTCTAATTTCATTTCTCCTATTTTTCGTGATTTTCCAAAAACACGTCACTGCTTCTAACCTAAACTGTTTTATTACAAAATACGATTACCACTGCGATCATACGCACGCCCGAGTGATCACGGATGCCGGTTTTTGGTGTTCTTCGGTTTTTTGACCGATTCATAGAATATTTCATACAAACTTTCAGAGAAGTGTGAGATTACACATCATTTCAGATATGTATACGAAAGGTACGGGATTACACACCTGATTTTGATTTCCTGAAGAACCACTCATCGATGACCTAGAACAATACCAACCAAAAGTTAGCCTCGGATTTCCAAAAGATTTCGTATCACTTACACTTGAATCACTTACCACTATGTCTGAAGGTAGAACATATCGAGTGATTTTGTCCCTAAAACATAATCGATTAGTCGAAACTTCGATCCGATTAACACAATAACCGAGTAGTGATATCGAATGGACTATGAAAAGACTCCTTACCTTAATCGATGATAATCCCAATTCCCACCAATTGACTTATGACTTGAGATGATTAGGCAATGATGTGGTATTCGGCCAATCCACTGGAATACTACAAATAAAAGATTATCAAGATGTGAGGGAGTAAGGGGGAACACCATTTCGGTTTTAGAATCAAGATGAAACAACTAAATAATGAGGGACTCTCATTCGGCTAAAGAGAAAAAGAATGAAAAGATTTGAATAAAAACACTTACCCGGTTTAATCAAGAAAGAAAAACCCAACTTGGAAGACGGAGAAGATGATCAATTAGGCTAGGTGGTTTCGCAAAACAAAGAAAGAAAAGTACTCACTAATGGCTTTAGAGTTTCGGCAATCAAGAAGAAAGAAGAAGAATTTGTTTAATATCAACTTGAAGTTTCGGCTATCAAGGAAGATGGACAAAATATGAATATGTGACCAATCCAAAGAGAAGAAAAAATGCACTATTGTGCTAGAAGATTTCATGAAGAGAGTAGCAATTTGGGAGAAAATGACACAAAGTTGCAAATGGGATTTTTGGCCAAAACAATACCAAACCTTACCAAAAGCCAAAGTAAAATTTCAGCTACCTATCTACCCCCAAAACCGTCCACATGCATAGCCATAAGGGTCAAAATTTTGCCAACCATACTTTCCATAACATTCTCCATGAAATAAGCCACTTGTTCCCCTTACTTGCCTTTTCCTTTTGATTCCTTTCCCCAACCTCAACCTTTCCTTAATTCCTTTAGCCACCATACCAAAAATAAAGAAGTCAACCTTGCCATATATATACCTTGGCCGACACTAAGGAAGGAATGCAAAATAAAAGTCAAAATTGCACACAAAGGGATTCAAACCTCTTCCTCAAGGTACTACATGTGGCGCCATAACCCTTTTACCAATTGCTCATTTATGCTAGCAATTTAATCTTTTATTTCCATAAGCCTTGATGCCACTTACTATCTCTCCTTAATAGGCTTAAACACAAAATTTTACTAAGGCCCAACTTGAACCCGGAACTTCATAGAAACCTCGTAACTTTCCAAAATTACCTTCTTAATAAGTCCAACTTGAAATAATGCCGTTCTCTTGTTCTCAAAATTTTAAAACGCTTCTACGCTCAAGGCCCAATGGGCCCAATAGGTCCAATTCTACTAGGCCCAATTTCAGGATGTTACAGCCTCTATGTAGTCCACTTTGTCAAAAATGAACAATCACTTTCTCTTGAACTTTTCAGAAAGAATTAAAAACGGTTGCTAGACCTTTATTTTATTAAGTTGGTAACCTTAACACACAAAGGGATTATCATCCTTTTATCCTCTTTGATATCACATATTAAAAAAGAAAATAAGGATTATTCCCTAATTAATAGGGAAGGCAAATGAAAAGTTAGAAAAATGAATTATATACTTTCCAAAAGAATATAAGATCATTCCCTTATTAACAGAGAAGGCAAATGAAAAGTTAGAAAAATGAATTATATACTTTCCAAAAGAATATAGGATTATTCCCTTATTAATAGAAAGTTAGAAAAATGAATTATATTCTTTCCAAAAGAATATTAATTTCCATGTATTTTATATTTTGACCAAAATTAATTAATATAACTATTTATATTAATAAGTTTAGTAAAATATATACAATTAATATTTTGTATGAATCAAATGATAAGGTTAAAGTTCCAACAACAATAAAACATGCAAGGAAATTCTCTGAAATCTGGTGAAAATATTCTTCAACTGGAAGTCGACGATGGAGATGGGTCTCCGATGGAGACTGATCGCACCACTAAGAAAGTTCGGTTTAAAGAAGACATATCTGAGGAAGATACGAATATGATGGTGGAATCCGTTTCAAGCCCCAAGATATCCTGGAAGGATAAACTTCTGGGGATTAATCCAGGCGCATCTGACGAGGAAGAGTTGGATCTTTGCAGAGGTGTCACCGATGAAGATCTCAAATTCTTGGAGGGAGATATCCAAAGATCGGTAGTAAACGGTATTCCTGCCATTGCTTTCTCGGAGAGGATTCCACAAATTCTTTTCAAAGAAATGAGTTAACAGTGGTTGTTAAATTACTCGGAAGAAATATCAGGTATGGGGCTCTCTCTAACCGAATCAACAGTTTATGGAGTCCATCCAAGCCATTCCATCTCATGGACATCGAGAACGGGTATTACTTGGCTAAATTTCACTCCATTGATGACTATTCTAAAGTCCTAACTTAGGGCCGTGGCTGGTATATGGCCAATATCTAACAGTCCAACCTTGGACAAAAGAGTTTAGCCCTTTACAACCTTATCCAAGCGTGGTTTTGGCCTGGATACGTTTACCAGGACTTCCGGGATTTCTATATAAGAAGAAAATTCTTGAATAAATAGGAGGGACTATTGGGAAAGTTGTTCGTTTAAACCTCAATACAGACAGTAGAACTAGAGGCCGCTTTGCTAGGATGGCCGTCTACATCAATTTAGACAAGCCATTGACTGGCCAAGTACTAGTAAACGTCATGAAACAAAGGGCAGAATACGAAGCACTGTCGACGATTTGCTTCACTTGTGGGAAGTATGGTCACACGAAGGAATTATGTCAGTCGGTGCAAACAGAATTCTTACCGAAAAAACCCAGTCGACGGTCAAATCGACAGAGGTAGAGAAAAGGGATGAGATCGAAATTTACAGACCTTGGATGGTGGTAGAAAGGAAATCTAAGAATTCACGGAGCAACAACCTCCCCAAAAGAGACAATAAAGGGAAAGAAATTTTAGGCTCCAGATTTGAAGCTCTAACGGATACGGGGAATAATGGGGATTTAGAAATATAGCAAAATAAAAGGGAAGAGGAGAAGATTACCAATTTTTGGGTCAATCCAAAAGCTGGATTAAATGAAATGAAGCAACGACAGCTTTATCGGGATAGACCCAAAAGCATTAAAATCTCACAGCTGATGGGCACAATTATTAACAGTGGAACGTTGGAAAATGATCTGATGAATTCTCAGCATTCGGCTTCCTCTAATGAAGCAGCAAGCCAAAATTCCAACAATGAAGGTAATGGACGTGGAGCAGGAGGCCCACCTTCAATCAAAGCTTTAAAAGGCCCATTAAAGGATGCAACATAGCCCAACAAGGTGCCGGGCCTGATAAGTGCAAACGCAGATTTTTCCCTCACCGAAACAGGAAGCACCCTCTTACATCCATTTATTTCTGATTTAAATTCCAATTCGTTTAATGATTCTGCATTATCATTTGGGAATAATGCCACTTTTTCGCTTTTTCACAATTCAAGTATTAATCAAATTTTTGATAACCAGGAATTAAATGCTAACGGTGGTCAAGTGATGGTAGTCAAGTCTGGTACGCCAACGCTGAACATGTCTGTAGCTAAGACGACCGTTCCTCTTGGTGAGCTAAAAAGCAATAAGCACACGGTCGTTTCTTTCAAAGAGAAAGGACCAGCCGATGAAGTGAACAAAAATCGGACATCCGAGAAATTAATGGGACCTAAGGAAGGGAGTTTTCGGGCCACTAGGAAAATAATTAAAAATACGCATGGGAAGGGGAATAATTTTAAATTTAAAAATTCCTCTAAAATTCCTTTGAGTGATTCTATTACTAAGCTGGCCAAGTCTGTCTCCATGTTTAAGAAGGCGGATTCAGATGCACCTGTCCCAAACACTGGTAAAACAATTTAATTTGTTTGTGTATGCAGATTTTATTTGATCCTTGAATTTGTGTTTTTGGTGTGTCTATTTTCTTGCCTTAATTTCTTATGAAATTTAATCTATCTATATTTTCTTCGAAATTTCAAGGATGTGCAACTAGCAAATTTCTCCAAGTTTTCTGTGATTATAATATTGAATATAAACCTGACATTGTGTGTCCTTTGGAACCGAGATTCAGTGGTCAAAAAGCCAATTATATTATTGACAAATTGGGATTTGATAACTCTCATCGCATTGAGTCTGTTGGCTTTTCAGGAGGCATATGGGTTAGATGGAAGGATAATATCTCCATCAGTATTATTCATAATCATCCCCAATTCACGCTCCTTCGTATTCAGGGCATTACTATTAATGATGGTTTTTTTTATTTTTGTTGTCTATGGTAGTCCTAACAGAACTAAAAGGAAATCTCTCTGGAATGATTTAATGGAGGCTCTACCCCAGAATCCCTCACCATGGATGGTTTTGGGTGATTTCAATGCTATTCTCTCCCCTCAGGACAAAAAAAAATGATCATTCAACAGGTAAGAGGTGCAAATTTTTCGTAACTTTGTTGATTCTTGTAATCTGCAGGATCTTGGATTTATAGGACCCTTCTATACTTGGCAAAGAAGAAATACGTCCAAGCGTTTGGATAGGGCTCTGGCAAATGATGCTTGGATTTCTGCCTTTCCACATTCTCTCGTTTACCATCTTCCTCTTATCAAATCAGATCATAGGCCTATTCTTCTCAAAACTAATCTTGAGCTCAGCGTTCCAAGAGGGAGACCGTTTCGATTCCTTGTAGGGTGGACAAAGCACGCAAATTTTAAGGAGCTGGTTTTAAACAGATGGAGATACTCAGGTAACATGGCTAAATCGTTATCTAATTTTACCTCACATGTCAAAGATTAGAACAAGTCCACCTATGGCTACATAGGCATTCGTAAAAAATAACTTCTAAAATCTCTTGGGACCATTCAAAAAGCCTTGGATCAGTCAAATTCCAGAAGATTAGCGAATTTGGAGATGGATGTCCGAGATGAGTTGGAAAGTGTGCTTAACCATGAGGAGCTCTTATGGAGACAAAATGCCAGGTGTGATTGGCTCCAATTTGGGGACAGGAACACCAAATTTTTTAATAGTCGTACGATGCAAAGGAGGAAATTTAATCAAATTTTGGCTTTACGTACTAGTAATGGGGAGTGGTGTTCAGAGCAGGCTATTCTCAGGGACGAAGCCGTCAAGTTTTTTGAGAATCTTTATGGAGAAAGTCCAAGGCCCATGTATGATATTCCTATAAATATCTTTTCCAGTCTTAAGGAACAGGACATTAACTTTATCAAAAAGCCGATTCTTAATGACGAGATTAAGAAAGCCCTTTTTGATATGGCTCCACTGAAAGCTCCGGGGACTGATGGATACCATGCGCATTTCTTCCAAAGTCAGTGGGACCTAGTTGGATGAGCGGTTTGTGAGTGGGTCCAGGGTATCTTTGCTGGTAACAAAATTGAGGAGGAGCTTAACAACACTCTTATTGTTCTTATCCCAAAGAAGGATCGCCCGGAAGATTTTAGCCAATGTCGGCCAATTAGCCTTTACTCAGTTATGTATAAGCTGGTGATGAAGGTGATTGCTAATAGATTCAAAGTGGTGTTTCCAAATTTCATCTCTCCAGAACAAGCAGGGTTTATTGCGGGGAGGAACATATCTGATAATGTCATCATTGCACAGGAAGTCATCCACTCCATGCGTAGTAGAAAAGTTGGTAAAAATTGGATGGCCATTAATTTAGACTTGGAAAAAGCTTATGACAAGGTCAGCTGGGAATTCATCGATGCCTCACTTGTCACAGCCGGAATCCCCGATGGGTCTTAGAAAGGTTATTATGAACGCTATCTCCTCCTCCACTATGCAGATTCTTTGGAATGGAGTACCATCTAGATCGTTTAAGCCTGTAAGAGGAATCCAACAGGGGTGTCCTTTATCGCCTTATCTTTTTGTACTTTGTATGGAATGGTTAGGGAATTTTATCAGGTCAGAAATGGGAATTGGTAGATGGCATCCTATTCGGTTATCTAGACCGGGTCCGGCTATATCCCACCTTTTCTTTGTAGATGATCTTATTATTTTTAGTAAAGCAGAGATGGACCAAGCTCACTTGTTAAAGGATATTCTTAGACGATTTTGTGACCTTTCTGGTAATAAAATTAGCACAAGGAAGAGTAATATGTTTTTCTCAAAGGGAGTTGATACCAGCTTAGGGGATCGGATCAGCCAGTTTTTTGGGTTCCAGAAAGTTCTTAACCTTGTAAAATACTTGGGGGTACCTCTTCTTCATGATCGTGTTACTAAAAGTACTCTGAACTTTGTGATTGAAAAGGTGAGAAGCAAACTCCAAAATTGGGACGCTCGGAAACTTTCCTTTGCAGGGTGTGTTACCTTCGCTCAATCGGTCCTTCTGGCCATTCCTAGCTACTTTATGCAGTCCTTAGTAATCCCAAAAAGGGTATGTGATGAGATAGAAAGGATTGCAAGACAGTTTATTTGGGGGGATCAGTTGGCAAACCAAAATCAGCACTGGTTAGATGGGAGTCCATTTGTCAGCTCAAGACTTGTGGAGGGCTTGGTTTTAGACATCTACAAGACTATAATAACTCTTTCCTCATGAAAATTGGTTTTAATCTTGTCTCTCAGAAGGACGACTTATGGGTACGAGTGCTTCGTTCGAAATATGGCTGGAAGAGTCAGTTACCGGTGTCTATTCATAAAAGCCATTGCTCTCATCTTTGGAGATCTCTTTCTAAGGCGTGGCCTCTCTTTCGCAAGAATCTCTTGTGGTCTGTTGGGAATGGTGATACAATACATGGATGGAAAGACAATTGGATACCTAATGCTGAGACTCTGATGTCTTATGTTCCAGTTCATGGTAGGTTCAATTTGGATAGCACTCTGAAGGATTGGGTCCTCCAGGATGGTTCCTGGAATATAGACATGCTTAGCATTTGGCTACATGATGCCATAATTAAGCGCATAATAAGTATTCCACCGCCTCATCCTGCTGGTGGTGAGGATAGAGTCATTTGGGCGCCACTGAGTCAGGATCCTTCTCTATCCGCAGTGCTTATCGGACATTAAAGGAAAATTCTTGGAGACTCAAAGATGATATTTGGAAGCTTATATGAAAGTACCAAGGACCTTAGAGAGTTCGCCTTTTCCTTTGGCTTGTGGCCAATCAGAGACTACTCACTAATTCAGAGAGGACCAGGAGAGGGTTTAGGAAAAGTAGTGCGTGTCCACGGTGTGGACATGACTTGGAAGACATCATGCATGTCCTTCGGGATTGTCCGACTGCCAAGGAAGCTTGGACGCTCGTAGTCCCCCCAGAGAAACAATCCAGGTTCTTTTTTGACTCTATACAAAATTGGTTATCAACTAATCTCTCTTGTCATCTTAAGTTGCATGACAAAGGAATTACTTGGTCGTGTCTTTTCGGGATACTAGCCTGGAGAATTTGGAAGAACAAGAATCTCTTCATCTTTCAAAACATTGACTGGACGTCGCTTGAACTTATTAAATCCTCCCTCAGTTGGGCACAAAACTTTGAAGCCTTCATCACGGGATCTAAGGCCAATGTAATTCCCTCGGAGAATCAACAGCATTGTTCTGACAACTGGGTTTATTTATTCTCCGATGGAGCAGTGGCGAGAGACTCCAGAAATGCTGTAGCAGGTGGAGTGGTTCGAGATCGGGATGGCAACTGGGTTCTAGGATATACGCATTATTTGGGAAATTGCTCACCGGTGGAAGCAGAACTTTGGGGTATCCTGGATGGTGTGTTCATTTTAATAAATAAAGGTTACAAGAGGATCAAAATTTGATCTGATAATCTTGAAGTGGTAAGGGTTTTGTCCACGGAGATTATGGCGGATTCTGGAATTACACTAATCAGAAGAGTTAAAAGACTTATGCTCTCTGAATATCAATGGGAAATTAAGCATATTCCCAGGGAGTACAATTTAACAGCAGAGCAAATGGCGAAGATTGGGCTTTCTTGGCAGACTTCGCTCTGGATATTTGAAGCTCCGCCTGATACGGTGGCTACGGTTTTTCAACATGACAAAGCCTTTAATGTCTCTTAGGAGTCCTTAAGTTGTTATTTGTTTTTTTCACCAAAAAAAAATTTGTATGAATCAAATTCATATATTAATTATATTTTTTCCAAAAAGAATATTAATTTCCATGTATTTTATATTTTGATCAAAATTAATTAATATAACTGTTTTTATTTATAAATTCGGTAAAATATATACAATTAATATTTTGTATGAATCAAAATCATATATTAATTATATTCTTTCCAAAAGAATATTAATTTCCATATATTTTATATTTTGACCGAAATTAATTAATATAACTATTTATATTAAGAAATTCGATAAAATATATACAATTAATTTTTTGTATGAATCATATTCATATATTAATTATATTCTTTCCAAAAGAATATTAATTTCCATGTCTTTTATATTTCGACCGAAATTGATTAATATAACTGTTTATATTAATAAATTCGGTAAAATATATACAATTAATATTTTGTATGAATCAAATTCATATATTAATTATATCTATGTTCTCTATTTGTGTACAACAAGTTTGTACATAAAATGTGTTTAATATTTAACTATCAAATTAAATTAATTCAACAATTAATTTAATTCATGTGACAACTAAATACAATACCAAATGTTTATGGATTCTGTTCGTTTCAACTATAGGGTGTGACCTTGTAGGCTATTGTAAGCAATGAGTGGTATCTAGCAATGCATCATTGCCACCCAAATTAGAAGAAGTTGTGATTCGACACAACTTTTCTGTGATAATCTTTTTATGTATTATATCATTTTATCCTTAATGTCTAGATTGGACACAAGTCATGCAATAGTCACACTTGTATAGTCCAATCTCATATTTCTTGATTTTCCGAGCAGACTACAATAAACAAATAAATGTGATATCTCATATCAACTTATTCGAGCATGACCATGCATTTCTAGTCTCACTCCATTAAGAGGCCTAAGATATTGCTCCCATTATGTAGGAGGGATAAATTCTTTCTTGATCAACCTTATCCCACTACATGGATTGTAGTATATCCAACATTAGTCTTTATAGTACAACCTATTATAGTAGACGTTTTCACTGTATCAAAATATACAACTCACGATGTTAGGACAATGATGATCTCAAGTCTAAGGATCATATACATTGTAACACCCTATACCCAGCCTGGTCACCAAGCCCAAATACGGGATGCCACCCCATCGTCTCATGTCATATACAACGAGTGAAAGTTCATTCTAAAAGAAACGTATTTCATATTATCATTCATTTATGTTTTAAGTCAATTATATTTGTTAGTTATCAATGATGCATGCTAACCATACATCATATAGTCGTATAATAATACATAGACATGCATAAGGTCCACTTAACAAAATTTCCAAAACTTGTCCGTAGGTATCGATACTAACACTTGGGTATCGATATTTTCCTTGTAACAGTTCGGTTTAGACCCTAGTCGGAACAGTGGTTTCGGGACCACAAATCTGAGTCATAAAAATATTTTAATATTATTTTCTGTGTCTATGATATGTGTCTAAGCATGTAAAAAATTTCTGTGAATTAATTTGTCTTATTGGGTGCTTAATTTGATAAAATGACTTAATTGTGAAAGATGTTAAATTAGCATGCTATAAGTTAAAAGTACTTAGGTGTCATGTCTTTATTAAAATGAAGTCCTTATATTGAAATATAACCATTAAATAATGATATGGACGGTTATGGCATTGAATTATATAAGTTTTATATGTTTATTATAAGGTTAAATAAGTAAAATATGTATTAAAGCTTTTATAATAAAACAAAATAAGCATGATAGTGGATTGTTCATCCATCTATCACCGAAAATACAAAAGAAAGAAAAGAAGAAAAGCTTGTTACATTCGTTCATGGTCTATGCATAATCGGGTATGTGTTTTTGATTAATTTTTGATAATTTCTACGTTTTTGTAATCGTTGCTTTGTATACTTCAAAACCCATGCCTCAATTTTGAGAATTGATGATGTTTTTGAAATGAGCCCTTGATGAATTCATGAGATTTATGATGTTTGAGGATGAATTATGAATGATATGTGATAGATTAACAAGTCTTGTCTTTGAAGTTTTGATGAATTTGAGTATTTTGGACTTAATTGAAAAAATATAATTTTGAGGGACTAAATTGAGAAATAAATGAAATGTATGTATTGATATGATCATAGTGTGTATTCGACCAAGCATGGGTATAAACAAATTTGGTGTGTTTTGTGATTTTGTGAAATAGGGACTAAAATGTCCAAATGTGAAAATGTGAGGGCTAATTTGTAAATTGCCCTAAATGTGTGTTTTTGGATTGAATTAAATGGTTTGGTGAATAAATGGATTACATTTGAATATGTATAGATCAAGAACCGAAAAAAATGAACTTAGATCGCAGGAAATCAAAAGTTATTGAATAGCCGTTTATCTCCGTTCTTCCCATCCGAGGTAAGTCGGTATACAAATAAATGTATTTGAATTGACTTCTTTATGCATATATGAAATTTGAGTTGCTATGAATAATGTTCAAGTTGGAATGTATGTGAAATCCGAGGATATATCAACAAGTTATAAGTGTTCGAGAAGTCCCGAACGAACCTAGGAATAGATAGGATTAACTATGTCATGACATAGGCGTCTGTTATGTGATATCATGTAAGACCTCGTCTGAGACGTTGGCATCGATTCGAGATTTCGTGTAAGACCATGTCTGGGACGTTGGCATCGATATGAGATTTACGTGTAAGACCATGTCTAGGACATTGGCATCGTATTGATTCGTGTAAGACCCTGTCTGGGACAGTGGCATCGATATTTTGGTTACATGTAAGATCACGTCTGGGATGTTGGCATTGTACGACTATTCTGAGCACTCTGAGTATCCTATTTATTTCTGGATGGTTCAACAGGCAAGTCTGAGAAACGAACGACTATGTGATTTGCATATCTGTTTCAGGTACGTTTGATATGTACACATTGTGTGTATAAGAAGGTAAGTATATTCATAAACTTACCTAGATGAGTGATCTATTTGAATATGAGAATGTAAATGTGTTACATGAATGGACAAGCTATGATCCAACAAAGTATATGGTGATATGCTAGATTGAAAGATGAATGGCTAAGTAAATGTGCCAAGAAAAATTATGGCTATGCAATTGAGCTATTAGTGAATTCATATTAATTATATGTCTTGAATGCTTTTATGTTAAGTTTATTTGTATATGGCTTACTAAGCTTTTGAAAGCTTACTTTGTGTGTGTTTGTTCTATTTTATAGATCGTCAAAGCTACTAAAGGCTCGAGACCATCGAGGATCGTCATCACACTACCTAAGCTCATTTTTGGTACCTTTTGGAAATGTATATATTAAGTATGGCATGTATAGGCTAGTTGTTTTGGAAATGTGTTGAGATAGGTATATATAGCCATGTGATATGGCGAGATAAGTGATTGTGTTTTGGTATATGATGCTATGCCATATGATAATCGTTTTGGCATGATTATATGCCTATGAAATATTCAAAATTCTGGTAAGCAAATTGATACTATATGAGCACATATTTAGTCAATGAAATGGTTATATGAATGGTAAAAATGTGGATGTATCATGCTTGGATATATATGTGTTTTAGTTGTGCAAATTGGTATGAAAATTAACATGTTTAGAAATGAGATTGAATGTGAAGTTTTGTTGTTTATTGGACATGTTTATAGATGTCAATTGTGCATGAAATGAATTGGTATATTGCTTGTAGGGATGACCCTTGTGTGGGTGGCAATTTGGCCTTGAAAATGGCCAATATTTGCCTACACGGTTGAGCACACGGGCATGTGGCTCGACCGTGTCCCTCCTAGTTGAAATTCAAAACAAGTCAGGATCGACCACGGGCTGGACACACGGGCGTGTGACTGGCCGTGTGGTGAAGTCAGTAGCGACCACGAGTGAGGCACACGGGCGTGTCCACGACCGTGTGGACAAGTCAATATGTATGCCCTATTTTGACACGGCTTAAACACACGGGCGTGTGACCTCTGTAACTTAGAAAAAGTTTTAAATTTCTGAGAAATTTCATATGTGTTCGGTTTAGTCCCGACCCTATTCTAAAGCATGATTAAGGTCTCGTTGACCTATAAAAAGGGACACTTTGATTGCGTTTGATGAAATGTATTATGAATTGTCCGTAAAAGTTTCTGATTTATCCGGTAATACCTCGTAACCCTATTTCGGCGATGGATACGGGTTAGGGGTGTTTCATTTGGTTGGTATCAGAGCTACGATTTAGTTAATTCTTGGACTAACGTAGCGTGTAAGAGTCTAGCTATACATGCCATATATCTGAACTGTGATAGTGTGATGAATCCTGACATGTAAAATGTGATTTTCATATAGTAATGGATCCCGAATGAGCCGTAGCTGACAATGTAGAAAGCAATGTGCCTGCTCCCGCTCAAGGGACAGCGCCATCTGATTCAAGACCGGCTACGAGCGGTCAAGAGTTAGAAGCTAAACAAGCTTTCTTCCAAATGAAGAGTGAGTGGTTCACTCAGTTCATGAGAAATAATCTGACTGTTTCACAATCTCTGCCCCCGCCTAATCCCCCTCAGACATTTACTATGCCTCCGACTATGAATCTGAATCTGTTGAATAAGCCTCCAGTTGATAAAATCCGCAAGTATGGGGCTGAAGAGTTCAGGGCCACCAACGACGACGATGCCGAGAAAGCCGAGTTTTGGTTAGAGAATACCATCTGGGTATTTGATGAAATGTCTTTGACTCCAAAAGAAAGTATTAAATGTGTCGTATCTTTGTTACGAGACGCAGCCTATCAATGGTGGCAGACTTTGATTTATGTTGTTCCGAAAGAGCGGGTCACATGGGATTTCTTTCATATTGACTTCCAAAAGAAATACATTAGTCAGAGATTCATTGATCAGAAACGGAAGGAATTCCTGGAATTGAAATACGGCTGCATGTCTGTCACTGAATACGAACGAGAGTTCGTGAGGTTAAGTCAGTATGCTCAGGAATGTGTATCGACCGAAGCAATAATGTGTAAGAGATTTGAAGATGGCCTAAATGAAGATATCCGTTTGCTTGTCGATATTCTGAAGATAAAAGAGTTCGTTGTGCTTGTTGATCGAGCGTGCAAAGCTGAAGCACTCGGGAAAGATAAAAGAAAAGCTGAGTCTGAAGCTAGAGATGTAAGAAAGAGATTTCTGAGCAAATCATTTCAGTCTACTTCAAAGAAATTCCGAGATGAGCAAAGTTGTTCGAGAGTTAATGTGGGACATTCTAGTAGAGATCGAGCTAGATTACAGTTGAGTTCCAAAGCTCCGGCAACTTCAATGGCAAGTGTTAGAAATGTCTGATCTGAGCAACCTGATTATAAGCATTGTGGTAAAAGACATCTGGGAAGCTGTAGACTGAATGATCGAGCTTGCTTCAGATGTGGATCATTAGATCATTTTATCCGAGACTGCCTAGAGTCTGTTGAGCAAGAGATTGATCAGAATTCGAGATCTGATAATGTTCCGACAAGAGGCAGACCTTCTCGAAATACAAGAAATGTTAGTGGTAGTTAGAGAACGGCAAAAGACATTATTGTGAGATCTGATGCTAGAGCTCCTGCCAGAGCGTATGCAATTCGAGCTCGTGAGGAAGCTTCATCTCCTGATGTTATAACGGGTACATTTACTCTTTACGATACTTCTGTGATTGCATTGATAGACCCTGGTTCTACTCATTCGTATATATGCATGAACTTGGTAATCAGTAAGACTTTGCCTCTAGAGTCTACTGAATTTGTTATTAGAGTATCGAACCCCTTAGGTAAAAGTGTCCTGGTTTGCAAAGTATGCAAGAATTGTCCGTTAATGTTTCGAGATATCTACTTTCCTGCTGATCTGATGCTATTACCATTTGATGAGTTTGACATGATTTTGGGAATGGACTGGTTGACATTGCATGATGCTGTTGTAAATTGTAAAAGAAAGACCATTGATTTGAGATGTCAGAATGATGAAATAGTTTGGATTGAGTCTAATGATTTGACTGGGTTACCTATTGTGATATCAGTGAAGAAAGCTCAGAAATATATGAAGCTTATTTTGCTTATGTAATTGATTCAAAAGTAACTGAAAAGAAAGTTGAATCAGTGCCAGTTGTTTGTAAGTTCCCTGGTGTGTTCTCTGAAGAATTACCGGGATTGCCTCCGATACGCGAAGTTGAATTTGGTATAGATCTGTTGCTTGCTACAAATCCTATTTTGATAGCTCCGTATAGAATGGCACCTACGAAATTAAAAGAGTTGAAGTCTCAGTTGCAAGAGTTAACCGAAAGAGGGTTCGCAAGACCGAGTTTCGCACCTTAGGGTGCTCCTGGTCTGTTTGTGAAAAAGAAAGATGGCACGATGAGAATGTGCATTGACTATCGTCAGTTGAATAAAGTAACTATAAAGAACAAATATCCTTTGCCCAGAATTGATGATTTATTTAATCAGCTAAAAGGAGCCACTGTGTTTTCAAAGAAAGATCTGAGATCAGGATATTACCAGTTGAGAGTAAAAGATTCAGACATTCCGAAAACTACTTTCAGAACAAGGTACGGGCATTATGAGTTTTTAGTTATGCCTTTTGGACTAACGAATGCTCCTGCTGTTTTTATGGATCTGATGAACAGAATTTTCAGACCGTACCTAGATCGATTTGTTGTTGTATTCATTGACGACATTTTGATTTATTCACGGGATGAAACTGAACACACTGAACATCTGAGAATTGTGTTGCAAACTCTGAGAGAAAAGCAATTATTTGCGAAGTTCAGTAAACGTGAATTCTGGTTGCGTCAAGTCAGTTTTCTGGGACATATTGTATCGGCCTCTGGAATACGAGTTGATCCGAGCAAGATTTTTGCTATTCTGGAATGGAAACCTCCGAAAAATGTGACCGAAGTCCGTAGCTTTCTGGGACTCGCTGGTTATTATCGTCAGTTTGTAAAAGGATTCTCGATGATAGCTACTCCGTTAACTAGATTACTTCAGAAAGATGTGAGATATGAATGGTCCGATAAATTTTAGAAAAGTTTTGATCGATTGAAAACTCTGTTGACTGAAGCTCCAGTTTTGGTACAGCCAGAATCAGGCAAAGAGTTTGTTATTTACAGTGATGCTTCGTTGAATGGTCTAGGATGCGTACTGATGCAAGAAGGCAAAGTTATAGCTTATGCCTCGAGACAATTGAAGCCGCATGAAAAGGACTATCTGACACACAATCTTGAGCTAGCTGCAATTGTATCCACATTAAAGATTTGGCGTCACTACCTCTTCGGTGAAAAATGTCACGTGTTTTTAGATCATAAAAGTTTGAAATACCTGATTACTCAAAAAGATTTGAATCTGCGACAGAGAAGATGGTTAGAGCTGTTGAAAGACTACGAGCTTGTGAAAGATTATCACCCGGGTAAAGCAAATGTCGTAGCCGATGCATTGAGTCAGAAGTCATTATTTGCATTATGTACAATGAATGCTCATTTAAACATGTCTGATGATGGTTCAGTGCTAGCTGAATTGAAAGCGAAATCGTTGTTTATACAACAAATTTGTAATGCTCAAAAAGTTGATAATGAAATGATAGCAAACCGAGCTCAATGTGATTCGAACTCTGATTCTGAATTTTGAGTTGATGTTGATGATTGCTTGAGATTTCGAGATCGATTATGTGTTCCGAGAAACTCAGAATTGATTCGGTTGATTTTAAATGAAGCTCATAATAGTCGCCTAACCGTTCATCCGGGAAGTACGAAGATGTACCACGATCTGAAGCAACATTTTTGGTGGTCTGGTCTGAAACGAGACATATTTGACTTTGTGTCGAAATATTTAGTTTGTCAGCAAGTTAAGGCTGAACATCAGGTTCCATCTGGTTTGTTACAACCAATTCTGATTCCCGAGTGGAAATGGGATAGAGTGACGATGGACTTTGTTTCTGGATTGCCTCTAACTCCGAGAAAGAAAGATGCAATTTGGGTTGTAGTAGATCGATTGACGAAATCCGCCTATTTTATTCCGATGAGATCTGATTACTCATTTGATAAGTTAGGTGAGCTTTACATTTTTGATATTGTGAGATTGCACGGGGTGCCGCTGTCTATTGTGTCTGACAGAGATCCAAGGTTTACATCACGATTCTTGAAGAAATTGCAAGATGCTTTAGGTACAAAATTGCATTTCAGTACCGGTTTTCACCCGCAGAGGGATGGTCAATCCGAGTGGATTATTTAGATTCTTGAGGACATGTTGAGATGTTGCATCCTTGAGTTTAACGGTGTGTGGGAACAGTACTTACCACTGATTGAATTTGCATATAATAATAGTTTTCAATCGAGCATCAAAATGGCACCTTATGAGGCTTTGTACGGACGAAAATGCCGAACACCTCTGTATTGGACTAAGCTCAGTGAAAATAAGGTACACGAGATTGATTTGATAAAAGACACTGAACATAAAGTGAAAGCGATTCGAGATAGTTTGAAAGCAGCGTCTGATCGTCAGAAGTCCTATGCAGACTTGAAATGAAAAGATATTGAATTTGAGATTGGTGACAAAGTGTTCTTGAAAGTGTCTCCGTGGAAGAAAGTACTCCGATTCGGACACAAAGGCAAGTTGAGTCTGAGGTTCATCGGGCCGTATGAAATTATAGAGCGAATTGGGCCAGTTGCATATAAATTATTGTTGCCCTCTAAACTAGAAAAGATTCATAATGTATTTCACGTATCGATGCTTAGACGATACCGATCTGATCCGTCACATGTGATTGTTCCATCTGAAATTGAAATCTGATTCGATATGACTTACGAGGAAGAACCGATCCGTATATTAGCTCGTGAAGTGAAAAAGTTGAGAAAGAAAAGAATTCCGTTAGTTAAAGTATTGTGGCATCGACACAGAATGGAAGAAGCTACGTGGGAGCCTGAAGATTCAATGAGACAGCAATATCCGAATCTGTTTAACGGTAAGATTTTCGGGGACGAAAATCCCTAAGGGGGAGAATTGTAATAGTTCGGTTTAGACCCTAGTCGGAATAGTGGTTTTGGGACCACAAATCCGAGTCATAAAAATATTTTAATATTACTTTTTGTGTCTATGATATGTGTCTAAGCATGTACAAATTTTTTGTGAATTAATTTGTCTGATTGGGTGCTTAATTTGATAAAAAGACTTAATTGTGAAAGATGCTAAATTAGCATGCTATAAGTTAAAAGTACTTAGGTGTCATGTCTTTATTAAAATGAAGTCCTTATATTGAAATATAACCATTAAATAATGATATGGACGGTTATGGCATTGAATTATATAAGTTTTATATGTTTATTATAAGGTTAAATAAGTAAAA
The DNA here is from genome assembly GCA_025698515.1 of Gossypium sturtianum. NCBI lineage: Eukaryota > Viridiplantae > Streptophyta > Magnoliopsida > Malvales > Malvaceae > Gossypium > Gossypium sturtianum. The sequence continues at coordinate 88,304,576 of CM046950.1, read as the reverse complement.
TATGTATTAAAGCTTTTATAATAAAACAAAATAAGCATGATAGTGGATTGTTCATCCATCTATCATCGAAAATAAAAAAGAAAGAAAAGAAGAAAAGCTTGTTACATTCGGCCATGGTCTATGCATAATCGGGTATGTGTTTTGGATCGGTTTTTTATAATTTTTACGTTTTTGTAATCGTTGCTTTGTATACTTCAAAACCCATGCCTCAATTTTGAGAATTGATGATGTTTTTGAAATGAGCCCTTGATGAATTCATGAGATTTATGATGTTTGAGGATGAATTATGAATGATATGTGATAGATTAACAAGTTTTGTCTTTGAAGTTTTTATGAATTTGAGTATTTTGGACTTAATTGAGAAAATAGAATTTTGAGGGACTAAATTGAGAAATAAATGAAATGTATGGATTGATATGATCATAGTGTGTATTCGGCCAAGCATGGGTATAAAAAAAAATTGGTGTATTTTTTGATTTTGTGAAATAGGGACTAAAATGTCCAAATGTGAAAATGTGAGGGCTAATTTTTAAATTTCCCTAAATGTGTGTTTTTGGATTGAATTGAATGGTTTTGTGAATAAATGGGTTACATTTGAATATGTATAGATCAAGAACCGAAGAAAACGAACTTAGATCGTGAGAAATCAAATGTTATTGAATAGCCGTTTATCTCCGTTCTTCCCGTCCGAGGTAAGTCGGTATACAAATAAATGTATTTGAATTGACTTCTTTATGCATATATGAAATTTGAGTTGCTATGAATAATTTTCGAGTTGGAATGTATGTGAAATCCGAGGATATATCAACAAGTTATAAGTGTTCGAGAAGTCCCGAACGAACCTAGGAATAGATAGGATTAACTATGTCATGACATAGGCGTCTGTTATGTGATATCATGTAAGACCTCGTCTGGGACGTTGGCATTGATTCAAGATTTTGTGTAAGACCACGTCCGGGACATTGGCATCGATATGAGATTTGCGTGTAAGACCATGTCTGGGACATTGGCATTGTACTGATTCGTGTAAGACCCTATCTGGGAAGTGGCATCGATATTTTGGTTACATGTAAGACCACGTCTGGGACGTTGGCATTGTACGACTATTCCGAGCACTCTAAGTATCCTATTTATTTCTGAACGGTTCAATGGGCAAGTCTGAGAAACAAACGACTATGTGATTTGCATATCTGTTTCAGGTACGTTTGATATGTACACATTGTGTGTATAAGAAGGTAAGTATATTCATAAACTTACCTAGATGAGTGATGTATTTGAATATGAGAATGTAATTGTGTTACATGAATGGACAAGCTATGATCCAACAAAGTATATGGTGATATGCTAGATTGAAAGATGAATGGCTAAGTAAATGTGCCAAGAAAAATTATGGCTATGCAATTGAGCTATTAGTGAATTCATATTGATTATATGTCTTGAATGCTTTTATGTTAAGTTTATTTGTATATGGCTTACTAAGCTTTTGAAAGCTTACTTTGTGTGTGTTTGTTCTGTTTTATAGATCGTTAAAGCTACTGAAGGCTCGGGGCCGTCGAGGATCGTCATCACACTACCTAAGCTCATTTTTGGTACCTTTTGGAAATGTATATATTAAGTATGGCATGTATAGGCTAGTTGTTTTGGAAATGTGTTGAGATAGGTGTATATATCCATGTGATATGGCTAGATAAGTGATTGTGTTTTGGTATATGATGCTACGCCATATGATGATGGTTTTGGTATGATTATATGCCGATGAAATATTTAAAATTGTGGTAAGCAAATTGATGCTATATGAGCACATATTTAGTCAATGAAATGGTTATATGAATGGTAAAAATGTGGATGTATCATGCTTGGATATATATGTGTTTTAGTTGTGCAAACTGGTATGAAAATTAACATGTTCAGAAATGAGATTGAATGTGAAGTTTTGTTGATTATTGGACATGTTTATAGTTGTCAATTGTGCATGAAATGAATTGGTATATTGCTTGTAGGGATGACCCTTGTGTGGGTGGAAATTTGGCCTTGAAAATGGCCAATATTTGCCTACACGGTTGAGCACACGGGCGTGTGGCTTGACCGTGTCCCTCGTGGTTGAAATTCAAAACAAGTCAGGATCGACCATGGGCTGGACACACGGGCGTGTGACTGGCCGTGTGGTGAAGTCAGTAGCGACCACGGGTGAGGCACACGGGCGTGTCCACGGTCGTGTGGACAAGTCAGTATGTATTCCATGTTTTGACACGGCTTAGACACACGGGCGTGTGACCTCTGTAACTTAGAAAAATTTTTAAATTTCTGAGAAATTTCATATGTGTTCGGTTTAGTCCCGACCCTATTCTAAAGCATGATTAAGGCCTTGTTGACCTATAAAAGGGACACTTTGATTGCGTTTGATGAAATTTATTATGAAATGTCCGTTAAAGTTTTTGATTTATCCGGTAATACCTCATAACCCTATTTCGGCGACATATACGGGTTAGGGGTGTTACATTCCCTAGGTGGTATTGATATTACTTGGAAAAACAATACCAAACTTGCATTCTATTTCTTGACCAAAATCCCAAAGTCTCAAAAATTATTGGTACCTGTCATGAAATATCGATAATTTGAACCCGAGTATCGATACTCAAGCAAAGGCATCGATATCAAATCTCTAATTCGACTTCCTGTATGTTTCAAAACACAGAGGTATCGATTTTACCACACAAATATCGATACACCTGCTCCAGACCTAAAAAATGCAACATACATAAACAAATAATCCATTCCCATTTAGTTTCTAAAAATCATGCATCATATAATTAGACAAGTAATTATCCAACGGCTAAAATTCGACAATTCAATATGTTAAAAACGTGTCCAAGCTAGAAACACCATGTGATGCGTGCTCGTACTCATGGATTCAATTACAAGACGCTGAATTTCCCGATCGTCTAATTTCAGTATCATTTCAAGTTGAAATTCAAAATGAAATTGTGACTAATGGAAAATAGGTTGAATGAAAACAACCAAGAAGGTTTCGAAAGGATGACTCGTACGAATTAAACACTTAAAAAGAACCAATGATATAAATGATCGTGACCCAATTTCTATATAGTGAAATAACAAACAAGTCTTTGAAGAAGAAGTAAACTGTGACACACTATTTCGCAAAATAGGAACCAATAGTGTGTTAGAACGCCACACTTTAGAACAAAGAAAGAAAGTATGGAAGTGATAAGTTCAGAAAAGAAAGGGTTTGACGCCACAAGGAGAACCTTGATAAGTCCAAGTAAGTTAGACCAAAAACAAAGAGATAGAATTCTCACACAAAACTTAGAAAAATTCAAATTCAACATTCATTATCTAACAAAGGCTCTTTTCACAAATTATTTATAGGTAGCATTGTGACTATTCGAATGCCTATGTGAGTCCTTTCATCTTCAGCCATTAACTAGTATTATTACAAGCAATAATTTCATTTTTAACTCTTGTAAGGAAGCCAATGAGTCATGTCTCTTCATTGGAATCTGATGTAGTTGAAAAGGCATGTCAATTCTCCTTAATGAAGACTTAAAGTATCCTTAATGTGTTTGATTGATGTCCTTTCAGCTCCCTTGTAACCACATGATAAAAGCCTGTGTAACATCCTCTTAAATGGCACCATGATGAAGACTTAAGACTCCAAAAAGGTGCAGACTTGAAGAGTCTCTTTTGGTCCATTAAACGCCTTCTTAATGTTCTTTTAAAAGCTTTGAAACTGTCCAACTTTGAAGAGTCTTTAATCATATGAAAAGTCACTTGCAAAATAGATATTTAAGATTAAATAATAACTTAAAACACTAATAAAAACAACATATTTAATAACACTCATGCACGTGAATTAATTGAACATGCAATTTAAATTACCTTATTTAAAATGAAAATAAACAGACTTTAATTTATGCATTAAAAAGTAACAGCCAAATTAAATAACATACTTATATAAACAAACTGAAACATATCTAACAACTAGGATGCTTAAATGCATGGTCTAAGATGCTAACTAAATGAACAAATGAGTTACTTAATGCATGACTTAATTTAATGATGCAAACTTTAATCAACATGGGAGTTACATAATGCATGTCATAATTTATGATGCAAACTTAACTAACATAAGAGTTACATAATGCATGACTTTATTAAATACAGAACACATAGTGCATGTCACAATTAAAAGATGTAGATTAATAATGCAAGACATTAATTAAAGATGCATATCATAAACAAGACATAATTAAAAGCTGTAAAATTAATTAAACTAAACAAACAACCACATGCAAAACATTGCATGGACTTGGGACGTTATTTTGGGTCCAATAAGGGTTGGACGTCTCATGTTCAGCCCAAACTTGCTGAACCAGGCCCATCATCGCCTCTTTAAACTCCTTTAATCTAGCATGTGTTATAAACTCGATGAGAATTTCAATTGGATACTCTCTTGAAATGAGCAACTTGGAAATTGGTCCGCTTAATGAACTCGAATGCACTTCAATCGTTCCCGTGCATGTATCACCATGCCATCATCAATGTTTATAACCTAAGCATAACCATAACTCTTAAACCTTATAAACAGAAGCTATAACCAGCAAAATGTCTAGAAAATAACATATCCATAAACAAGTCTATCACATTGCCTTTTCGCCAAAACATAAATAATTAAAGAACACCTACAGAATAACACAAAATTGGCTTGGATCACCTCTCGGAAACCACATCGCTCGCACTGACACACAACTAATCTGCAATAGGTAAAGAAGGGAGTGGGTGAGCTTAACAAGCTTAGTGAATGGTTAGAATAACCACATCACAAACATGTCATCATGCATCCTCAAGGCAACCATTTATAAGTAAAATTAAAATAGTCCTATGTCTAGTATCATAGAGTACCTATCCATGCATTGTCTACTAGTTCATCTACACAGCATTCACATACTCATGCATACATATATCATGAAAAAAACAAATTTAATCAAGAATATATCACAATTCACACAAGTCACATATAATGATAAATTGACAATATAACACATACTCCATTAAGCATAAAACATGTTCCACACAGTTACATATAATATGATAGATTGACACTTGAGTTATGAAACATATAGTAAGCTTTATCATCACTCATCGGATACACGGATCTCCAACACACCAAACATAGACTCATAGAGTCAAACATGTCCCAAAAGTGTAGCATAAAGCTAACACTCTCCTTATTTCCCTTCACATGTCCCGTTTAATGGAGCTTAGCTCACATTCCCTTATCCCTCCAACATATCCCAGGGTCTCAACGCCCAAAATCACTGTACATATAGGTGAGTACTCAATCCTATGTCATGCCAACTATATCCAATGGTTTCAAAATCAGAAGGCCAAAATATCCAAAATCAATCACATAACACTTACCGATTATCCGTGCACTATCATTGCATGTGATCATCTTTTGCAAAACACTATCACTGTCATATAACATACATATCATGTATACATTTGCATCTTTCACAACAGTTACCATATCCACGTATCACACATTTGAGCTTCTCATATAAGCATAAATCCACAAAGAAAATATAGATACAAGAAATCTTACACTCGAAATTTAGAGTAGGGGTTTAGGCTACTACTAAATTTCCAAATAACACATGTCTACGAGCAGTGATTCCAAACACTCACCCCTATGCTTTCGCTAAGAAGTTGAAAGCTCAAACTAGCTCTTCCTTTAACTTGTAGAAGGCTCCAATGAATCTGAGGCTCTACACACAATAACCATACAAAATTCACAATCAAAGAGTAGCCAAAAACTCACTTAAACCAACTAAAACATCAACCTATTCTAAGTTCTTATGTAACCAAAATTTAACATAACAAACTTATAATGCTCATAACTCGGTCTACGGTTAACCTTTTCACCTAAAACGAATTTCGTTCGCCTAATTAGTCATCTATGTGTAATCCTCAACCCTTAAACCTTTGAAAACTACCCAATTCATGGTATCAAAATCTTTCGACATCTTTCCGGCAATTTTCACAAAATTCATTAAAACATAAGATATCATTAACAAAACTTCAAGGTAAGTTTAGAAACCTTCTAATCATTACAAAACTAGTTGAAAAACACTTCAAAACCACATTTTTACTCAAAATCTTAAAATCCACCATTAAAGTCCCGATTTTTGGGTTTTATTAAAAAATTGCGATTCAATGGCTAATACTTAAAATTTAAGGACCAGATATCATTAAAAACTCATAAGAATTTGAAACATTACCTTAGATGGATGAAAATTGAACTTTTGATGCAAACCCAAGAAATCCCACATTTGGAGAAGAGATGAAATCTATGGAGTTTTAGGTGTTTTTAAAGTGATTCTTTGAGGGTTTAAGGCTTGGGTGTTGAGAGAAATCAAAAGCTTATAGTTTCGAGATCAAAATCAAGTGGTTTAGTGTTGGGAGATGATGTAAGCATGCCCGGGAGCTCAACGAATTCGAGCCAATACCCTATCGAGCTTCTTAAAAACCCAATGACTCGAGCTCGAGCTAGGCAATTCCAAGAAGTTGTTTCAGCTTTATTCATTCAACTTTGGAGTGAAAACAAGCTCGTTGTTAATGGAGAAGCTCGGGCTAGCTCCTTAAAGACTCCTTGCACCTTAGTGCAATCCGAATTCAACTCATTTCTAGCTCCCCGAGCTCCACTCAGCTCTTGAGCTTATTTCAGCTCGTTTGAGCTCAATTTAGTTTCATTCCAGCTCATTTCTTTTATCATTTAAATAAATTAAGTATTAGTTTTAATTTATTCAATTTGATATAGCTCATGACTGAATTCCCTAGCTCAAATTAGTTCATTAATTGTTTTCACATGTTTTGAGCTTGCTGAATTTAATATGCTAGCTAAGTTCATATTAATTGAGTTTTAATTTAATTATTATGTTTAATATGTCTAGATGATGTTTTATTAAGGTTGAGCTGAATTCATGTTTGATTTAGTGTGTTTAATGTGTTTTTAGGTTCAGCCGAATGTGAAGATGTATTTAATAAAAGGTTCATGTACGGCTTGGTGCAAAGTATGGAAGGGTGCATGCACAATTGAGGTTCAATAGATGGCATTTAAAGGAGCACATGTATTTGGGACGTTGATGCAAGAGGGAGCTTCTGAATGTTCATGTATTTGAAGATTCATGGACCGTATTTATGGAGGAACACACATTGGGACTTTTCGTGCATGCTTCATGCTTATTCAAGATGACCATTCAAGTATTCAAGGCATATTAAAGCTTCATTCGACCAAGGGATATGTAGGAGCATTAAAGGGCTGCACATTCATGGAATTAAGGTTTTTCTTCAAGGTTAAGAATGCATGAATACATCAAGTGAAGCAACATGATGGTTCGGCCAATTCATGCACCATCTTCAAGCATGAACCGAATTTTAATGCTTCATTTATGCCCATAGCCGAATCTAGACAAGCCTTTGAGATACCATACATCCATCAACATTCAAGCTGATTTTTACTTAATCAAGAAGCTGTCCATTGAAGAACCAATCAGCTAAATTTAGACAACACCATTAGTGATTTTATTCTAGATTATTCTAGCCTATTCCATAGCTGAATGCTTAGCTCTTAAGTCTTGTTATTTTTTTCCAATCGGCTAGCCTATGTAATGCTATAAATACTTAGCACATTGGATGTAATGTAGACTTTTGCCATTTTATTTGAATGAAACTTTGTTTCTGTGAGGTTAACTTCCTCTCAATTTTGTACGAGTCTCGAGTGACTTATCTAGCTTGCTAGTGACTTATCTAGCTTGCTAGTGGTGTCTATCGAACTTGTTTTGAACCAATGTCTTCATATTTATTCAAGTTTTCAGTTTAGTTCAAGCAAGGAAATCTGACTACATTACATCCCCGAGGAGAGAAGGTTCGTGTTGCGAGAAAACGGTAAAACCAATCCTCAAATCCATAATCTTAAAGGGAAAGAAGGTTTGGTTTCCGAAGAATTAAAAACATCTCTAATTTGTTCAAAAAGTGATGAAATCTGTGATGATGATGAGTTTGTTGAAAAAGTGAAAGAACATTGGTCACTGCTAAGCCTAAATATGCAAAACTTGAATCGGTTAAGTGGTAATATCTTAACATACAAAAAGCTTCGTTCAATTGACTGTGGGCATAAAATTTGGCATTTACCTTCTTGCGTAGATCATGATTGTTCCGGCCGAATGATACTAGGCCCACATGTTTACTCGAATGAATTCTTGTTGACTTGTGGTTACTCATTTAAATTAATTCATTCACTTGATGAAACTTTGCTTGGCGAGGATGTAACAAATCAGTTTGGTTGTTTGACTTGTGTGTGTTCGAATCCATACGATCGAGTGAGATATGGAGTAAGTGCCTATTTGAATGATCTTCTCACATCCTTTGAATTACCTCCCATGACTAGATCATTGGTGAACTTCGAAAATCAGGTTGGAAAAGTAAGACTCAATTTTTACTTAGCATTCGGTCATCAACCATCTGTTCTTAAACCAAAAAGGATAGGTTCATCATCAGCTTGTTCTTTTATCAATCGTTTGCTCTGTGACGATATTGATTTGTTTCTTTGTCAAGTGTTGACTTTCTTTCAGATGTACGAAAGCCCCTTCACCCCAGTCATCCAAGTAGAGTTGAGTACGAAAGAATGTTATCCATGGAACAAACGACTCAGCTTAAGGACAAGTCGCTTTGAAGAAGGGGGGAATGATGTGAGCACGCCCGGGGGCCCAGCGAATGCAATTTTTGATCCTCTCGAACTCCCCAAATGTAACACCCCAAACCCGTCCTAGACGTTACGACCGAATCTGGCATGTCACATGGAAAGGTTAAGACATAATTTCCGCATTCGTTTGAAAACATCGAGTTCTGTTGCTTGTAAAAGTTAACAAATTGCGTTTATGACTATCAAAAATAAGAACAACGTTGCTACTGTTGCTAGTGATGTTATTATCACAGTATGATTTCCCAAAAACTTGTTTGAATTTGAATTTAGCTTCATTGAATGTTTGGAAAAGTGATACTTTGAAAATTATTTCCAAGTTTAAGAGAACCCAGTGTTTAATAAATTTCTAGTTTGAGAAATCGTTTGTTAACATTTTGAAAAAACAACTATTAATATCTTAGAAAGAAAATCCTGTATTTTAGGTTTATTAGAGAATAATAACCAAATTAAAAAGTAAAACCAAAATAAATCTCAAAGACCTTATTACAAAGCATAAACCCAATTTTAAAATAAAACTTAAAGTAAAGTAAAACGAAATTTACTAAGTAACGTCGTATGGCCACCCTAGAGTCCACCACGGCTCCAAATCCTCACTACTGGGAATTACCTGAAAAATTAAGCAGAGGAGTGAGTTACGAGAACTCAGTGTGTAACCCCCTAAACGAACATTAACTGGCCTAAGCCCATTCAGATACAAATTGGGCCCTTGCCCTTACGAAATCAAATTGGGCGAAGCCCTTCCGGAAACGAACTGGGCCGGAGCCCTTTTTACATGGTAAAACACATAAAAGCATGCAATGCAATGCAACCCAGCCCAACCTAAATATCCAACCGCTACACACCACTCGTTCCTGCCAAAACACACCGGTGGGGATTTCTACAATCAACCCTCATCCGCTACACACCATCGATGGCAGTCACGCTGCTCATCGCCGAAATTGTGGCAGTGCCACCGAAATAATGTGACAGAGTCACCGAAATATGTGGCAGAGCCACTGAAATAATATGACAGAGTCACTGAAATATGTGGCAGAGCCACCGAAATACACTTCCCATTTCATCAATATCATATCCCAACCCCATGAAACATATCATGACATAGTAATTTAGTGCATGCATGAACATACCAATATAACGGATTGTCATAATACATAGTCATGCTAAATTAACCCAACAGGGTTCAATCATAGATTTACTCACCTGGCCCATTTCTAACCTCACCTGCTAGGGAATCTCATAGTTTACTCAATAGGGTATTTCGGCTTTTAGCCGACTAACAGAATAATACATAGCAAACGAGTAAGAGTGTGAAGTTACACACCTGATTACGTGAAGAACTATACACTCCTGATCGTCGTCACCTATGTCAACACATTACAAAATTAACTAACAAATGGAAAATCTTTATTCCAAAACTAGCCAAACGATTTACTAACACTTACCCTCACTATCACGAACAACTACGATCTATCTATTCAGATCCGATGTCGCCCCTCTTCCACAAACCGGTGGGAAATCCTGGACCGCTGACACCCTACGTCATTTGAACTTGGGAGCAGAGACTCCGAGTCCACTCCCCTCAGGCTCCCTTAACGCAACCTTCTCAGCTTGACTAGCCCCCGCCTCCATGAAGAAAGTCTTGATCAGTAAAGTACTTTCAGAGAGAAACTATGGTTGGCTAACAAAAAGGCTTGGCTATGGCAGAGTAGAACGAAAAGGAAATAATAGTGAAGAAACTGAAGAGATGACTTCCTACCATACTTGCCAAAGTGGCTCGGTTCTATCCTCTTGACGAAATGCCCCTGGTTCGGCAATAGACCCACAAAGGTTCTGACTTCCATGAAGAAATAACCACGATTCCGAGTGAAGATAAGTACTTAGATTTGGCCTAAAAAGAGAGGAGTTAAAGGATGACTGCTTTGATTCTTTAGAAGAGAGAGAAGAGAAGAAAAACATACGAAGAGAGAAACCCCTTACCTTGCAACAAGCAAAACCGATTGAAGAGGGACCTTCGGCAGACAAAAGGGATCCTAGCACTGTGCTTCTTGATGTTCGGCTAAATAGCAAAGGATGAAAGAAACGGATTTAGTTGACACAAGAAAAGATTCGGAGGAGAAACAAATAGTAGAAGGTAGTGAAAGAGAGAAAAGTTTCGGTTAACTTGAAAGAAGAGGGAGAAGGTGATGAGAGTTGATGAGAATGGATGAAGGGGGAAAAATGCACAAGTGGCCACTCTAAGATTCGGCTAATACTAAAGAGACAAGAAGAAGAAGAAAAGAAGTAAGAGTGTGCTGTGGTTTTGGTAAAGAAGAGGTGAAGCAAGATGACCGAAATGCAAAAGAAAGGAAGAACTTCTAAAATGGATTTCGGTTTTACTCTTCTCTCAAATGACACTTGAAGAATGACACTCCCACATCCACTTATGACCGAATGTTGAAAATGCCTAAAGAACAAAGGAAAAACGGCATACACCTACTAGCAAAAACCGAGAATGCTCCCTAGGCACCTTTCCCACTTTCGGCCAAACACTTCACACACCCACACCCCACGATTCTCTCCTTGATTTCCTCCCCCACTCACTCTCCATCCACCATTTGAAATGGTTGACCAAGTCCCCCCCACAATCTCCTCAACACCATCCATTCAAACCCGTTTGACCCATTCAACTCCTCCCTTGGTAGAGTCCCAGCCGAATACCACCTCTTCTCCACCTTGAGCACAAAAATAAAGCTCCCTGTTCCAGCAGATGGGATTCGAACTCCTTCCCTCTCTTCTCTACTAGTGACGCCACATCCACTCCACCTTGAGCTCACTTGTGCTAGCAATTTACCAACATTTTCTCTTAAGCCTTGCCGCCAACAGCCTTCCCCCCTTAAGTGCCCAAAAAGCAAAATTTTACCAAGGCCTAGGCTCGACCCCGAGCCTACCCAGAACCCCCGAACACCTCCAAATAACAAGCTTAGCTAGCCACACACATAAAATAATGCAAAATGCAGGACCCCTAATTTTAGGATGTTATAGTTCTACCCCTTTAAAGAAATTTCGGCCTTGAAATTTACCTGGTCAAAAGAGGTGAGGGTATTGCTGTCGCATTGCCTTCTCCGGCTCCTACGTGGCTTCCTCTGAACCATGATTACGCCACAACACTTTGACCAATGGAACCAACTTCCTTCTCAATACCTTAATATCTCGGTCCAAGATTTGCACTTGCTCCTCTTCAAAAGACAAATCCGGTCTTACCTCAATTTCTTCCACTGGCACCACGTGAGATGGATCTGAACGATAGCGCCTTAGCATCGAAACATGGAATACATTATGTATCTGACTCAAATCTGGGGGTAACTCAAGCTGATAAGCCACTGGTCCCACACGTTTCAACACTCGATAAGGCCCGATGAATCTGGGGCTCAACTTGCCCGTCCGTATAAATCTTAAAACCTTCTTCCAAGGTGAGACTTTCAAGAAAACGCGATCCCCCACTAAAAATTCTATCTCCCTACGCTTCAAATCCGCATACGACTTCTGTCTATCAGAAGCTTCTTTTAATCGGTCTCGAATCAACTTAACCTTTTCCTCCATCTCTGGATCAATTCCGGACCCAATAACCATCGCTCACCTAACTCTGTCCAATAGGTAGGGGTACGACACCTACGACCATATAACGCCTCGTAGGGTGTCATCTGAATGCTGGACTGATAGCTATTATTATACGCGAATTCAGCCATTGGCAGGTAATCTTCCCAACTACCTCTAAAGTCAATCACGCAGCCCCTTAACATGTCTTCCAGAATCTGAATTACCCTTTACTCGACCATCGATCACATGGGTGAAACGTCAGGTCTTTGAAATCTAGCCTTGTACCCAAAGCTTCATGTAACGCCTTCCAGAACCGTGATGTAAACCTAGGGTCCCTGTCTGATATGATAGACACTGGTACCCCATGTAACCTCAGAATCTCTGCTACGTACAGCTTGGCCAACCTCTACAATGAATAGTCGGTACGAACCGGTATGAAGTGCGCGGACTTAGTCAATCGGTCAACAATTACCCACACTGAATCTTTCTTAGTAGGCGTTAGGGGTAACCCACTAACAAAGTCCATCATTATCCTCTCCCACTTCCAAAGTGGAATCTTCACTGGTTGCAGCAACCCCGAAGGCAACTGATGTTTCGCCTTCACTTGCTGACATGTCAAACACCTACTCACAAATTCGGTAACTTCCCGCTTCAGGCCAGGCCACCAATACGATTCACGTAAGTCCCGATACATCTTGCTTCCACCGGGATGTATAGCGTATGGGCTACTATGCGCTTCCCGCAAAATCATCTGTCTCAACTCAGAGTCCTTCGGCATACAAATTCTTCCACGGAAACACAATACCCCTTCATTATTCAACCCAAAATCCACTGTTTCCCTACTTTCCACTTGCCGAAGTCGAGATCCAACGATTCATCCATTGATTGCTTTTCCTTAATCTGACTTATCCATAACGATTTCACTTGAAGTTCCGCTAACAATCTGCCGTCTTCGTAAAGACTGAGATGAGAAAACATTGCTCTCAAATCTGATATCACCTTACGACTCAACGCATCCGCCACCACGTTAGCTTTACCCAGGTGATACTCAATTGAGCAGTCATAGTCTTTCAGCAACTCCATCCACCTCCGTTGTCTTAAATTCAACTCCTTCTGGGTAAGGAGATATTTCAGACTCTTATGGTCGGTGTAGATAATCGACCTTTCTCCATACAGATAGTGCCTCCATATCTTTAGGGCGAACACCACCGCAGCTAACTCCAAGTCGTGAGTGGGATAATTCACTTCATGTGGCCTTAGTTGACGAGACGCATATTGATCGCTGTAAATCAGAGTTTTAAAATTTATAAAAGAATGATCGAACCTGGAAACTAACTCTGACAATGAATAAAGGCAAGTGCACCTATCGAATAGTAGTATAGTTTAGGCAAGATCGGATTGTCGAACCCAAAGGAACTAAAAGTACTAATACTCATCGTCTTTTTATTATTTAGCCTTAATATAAAGTGATGGTTGTTTAAACTAAAACTAATCTACTTACAAAGCTAAGACGCAAAGACAAAAAGAATGAATTCGGGAAATAACTTTTGGGAAAACTCAGTTGACTCAAGCGATACCCTTAGGAAGAATCCACCTAGAATTCACTTGTTATCTAACCTTGAACCATATGATTTATTTACTTAGTTTGATCCGTGAGACTCCCTAACGTATATTAAACCCTCTCTCGAAGTGAATAATGTCTAACCCTAGGTTAACTAGTGGAAATCTCTTTCTCTTATAGTAACCCTCTAGAATAGCAGTAAATCGATCTGTGGACTCCCATATTAGGTTTCACCCTAATCCGGCAAAATCTCGTCACCCTATCTCTAGGCGTGTGATCAACTCCGCTTAATTATGTTGGATCTACTCTTAGGCAGGGTCTATTCCTCCTCCACCTAAGCACATTAGATTTGGATTAAGTTCACACAATTAAGAACAAACTAAGTTATTATCATATAATTCAAAAAATCAAATAACAAGATTCACCATAGGTTTCATCCCCTTCGGGTATCCGAAAGTTTAGTTCATAATAATAAAAGAAAAAATCTCAAGAGAAAAGATAAAATAAAACATAAGAAATCCCTAAAACTCCCTGAAGGAATTGAAGGAGAGATCCGCCGTCTTGAGTAGAATTTTGGCTTCTTGAGATGGATCAACTAGCTATCTTCGAGTGATTCCCACAAATCTGACCTTTTCGGCTTGGCTTCTTGGCTTAGCTCACCGCCCCTTTTCAGCTGGTACCTAGGGTGTTTATATAGGCTTTTGGAATGTGTTTCTTCGTCCCTAAGTATCAAAATCCGACTGAAACTCTTCTTTGCTACGACAGGGGCACGGCCTTGTCACACGCCCGTGTGGATTATCTTCAAACTGTGTTCAGATTTCTTTAGTGAGGCACGGCCGTGTGAATCGGGGTCAGGCCGTGTTCTAAAAGGAAAGGTGGCACGGCCGTGTGGCTGAAAGTCCAGGCCGTGCTGATTTTGGGGTTTGGCCTGAATTGGTCCATTTTAAGCTCGTTTCTCGTTCTTTTAATCATCGGGTGCTTTCCTGAGTATAAGTCATGAAAAGAAAGGATTAAGAGCACCTTTTTACATAAATTGGGGCTTAAATCATCCAAAAGCATACTAAATGTGGGCTTAGAATATGTTACTTTTACGGTTTATCAAATACCCCCACCCTTAAGCTTTTGCTTGTCCTCAAGCAAAATTCTCAACTTACAATTAAAACAAACTTTCCATGTTTCATAATTCCTATCAACAATGTTTTATCATAATTTATAGATAATTTATACATGGATAATTCAACTCAAAGAGTCCTAAAGATTCAAACAATTCTAAGTCATAGATTTGTAGCACGAAAATATAGGTGTCTCCCTTCATCTAAATAATTACCTCTGATTCAAAATCGACAAGGATTGACATTCTCACTAAGGATTCACTCAAATCACTCAAAGTGTTTAAGGTTCAGAGTTAAGCACTCAAATGTCAAACATGAAGAGCTAATCCCATAGGCTTGCATGAAAATCAAATCTCCACTACTGTAATATGAGATGATACACAAATCAAAAGGTCTTTAATTAGGGTTGTAACGGGGCTTAGGTTAAAGGGTGTGGATATAGGCTGAATTAGAGGGTTAAAATCGAGATTGACCTGACAAATTACCTAACAATAAACTGAATAATAAGTAGTTACATCAAATGAAAAACAAATAAAAATACGAGCTTCTTTCTAAAGATGTGGATTTCACTATTTTAAGCTTATCAGACATAAACTGAACTAATACTGAATTACATCAACTGAAAATTCTTAATACTAATAATTTGAGCTTTTTCTTCAATAATTGGAATTTAAAATATATAAGCTCTTTAAATCACATAACTAATAATGAATATACTTCATTTTTTTTAAGAACAAACTAAATACATAGTGAAAATCATAATTAGGCAACTAATCAAATCAAATCTCGATATGAGGGTAGTTACAGGGAATGGTGATAAAAACAAAGGGTTTTGGGGTAATATTAGTGGTTATGTCAATAAAAAGGGTTGTTAGGTTAAAACGGGGTTCACTAGGGGTTAGTTATGGAGGTAGGCTTTTAGCGGAGTAAGTGGGTTAAAACCTAGGTTCCTTCATCATCTCTGTATATCAAATCATAGGTGTGGTCTCGACATGTATCATTGATGCAAGTTCTAGAATAACAAATCAATGTTGACATACTCATAATCAATAAAGTGAGCAAGAAAAAGAATATATGCTCTATAAGGCTCAAATTCTCACAAAATTTATGGGTAATTTGATGTCAACCATGTAAATTTCAAACTTCAAAGTAATATTCAGATTTTGTTCAACAACCTAACAAATTTTTAATTTCTTGAAAAATTAGACTTATCATGCTTGATTCCCTAGTATCTTCAAATTTAATTATCAATGCACAATTAACTATAACTTGATCTAAAACATGTAAATAAAAAAAAGCATAAATCACCAGAAATTTCATCCTAATTAGTAATATGATGAAGTTACTTAAGAACAAGGCATAATTCAGGGATTTGAGAATAATGCAAAAAGTTTAAGTACTATTACCCCCCCCACACACTTAAGACGTACATTGCCCTCAATGTACAAAGTTATGTAATAAATCATGTAATCTAAATCAAAAGAGAAGGGGAAAGTAACACTTCCTGAATTTTCGGATGGATTCCTTGAGATGAAGGATGTGGTATAGGATGACTTATGTATTTAGTGAATTACTCCTAGTGATTTGTTTGTGTATAAGGAGTGCGTGGTTGAGACTGCAAAGTCATTAGTTAGATATTTTAGCGATGTAAATAATTGTTAGGCATACTCGAAGGTTAGATAGCCAATGATAATCATAATAATTTGTAATGCATATAGAAAAAGTTCAGCTTAAGACAAGTAAAGATAGATAAAAAATGCAAACAAAGATTAGATAAAAGGGCTCAAAGGTCCTCGTCATCGGCCGGTCCTGTAACACCCCTAACCCGAGACCATCTCCGGAACAGGGTTAAGAGGTGTTACCGATCAATCAGAACATTTAACATCTAATATTTCCGACACAAAGTCAATCATCTTAAATCTTATTCAACTACAAACATAGTGTCCCTTATCGAGGTCTATATAACCTCATTCACATGCTAAAGAGGGGTCGGGACTAAATTGAAACACATACAGAAATTCACCGAGATTTAAATCTTTTCTAAAATACAGAGGAGACACGCCCGTGGGAGGAGGCCGTGTGCCCTCCACGGCTACTAGACACCCCTGTGTGTCCATCCGTGTCTACATACTGTCTATTTCAACACGGTCACTAGGCACGCCCGTGTGCCCGTTCGTGTCTATATACTGACTATTTTAACACGGTCACTAGGCACGCCCGTGTGCCATAACCGTGTAATACTAGGCTATATTCTGCCAATTTACCCTCGGTCTTAGGCACGCCCGTGTGCCTCAACCGTGTGACATTATAGGCCATTTACAAGGCCAAAATGCCACCCACTTAGGATCAAACCTACAAGCAACACATACCAAAACATATCATGAACATGAGGCAACCAAAAACTTATCAAAATGACCATTCAACTTATGCATTCAATTCCCATTCCAACCATAACAAATTCAATAACAAAACTTATCTCATCACAAGCATAAAACATTCAATATCAAACATCATTCCTTCTCAATTTCATTAACTCATAATAGCATTTTACCAACACAAAGTTACTATTCATAAGTCAACTCCTCAACCCACAAACCATACCAAAAGATGCATCACATATATCAAGTTCATTCTAGCTAAACTAGCACATATCTAGCCATATCTCATGGCTACTTACAAACATCAAACATGATTCAAATGACCAGCCTATACATGCCATATTTAACTATATCCATTGTTCCAAAATACCCCAAAATAGATTTTCCGATTGTGTGACCGAGATACTGACGATCCCCTGATCCGGGCTAGCTTTACTGACACTGCAATGCAGAGAAACAAATCACACAATAAGCTTTATAAAGCTTAGTAAGTTCATAACATAATACAATTATCATATCAAAGTAAACCAATGTATAAAATAAACAATCACATAGGTCTATTATCTCATATTCTTGCCTTCTCATCCATAGCTAAAATAATTATTTCCTCAATCATAACTCGATTATACTCATCAACCACAAAGGTTCAATACGTACCTTAACCACACATAGTTATTAAACATCCAAGCTATTCAATGCTCGATATTATCTGCCGATCATCCTTTAGTTTTCATTCAATTTGATCGCACACTCAGTGCTATATACATGCTCGTAGCATATTTGTCATCGCACACTTAGTGCCTAATCTTTTAACCGACTTATCTCGGTAATGCACACACAAATGCAATACTATAAGTCGTAGCTTTCATATCATCGCACACACAAAGGCCTTTCATTTCTGCTTTGATTTACATTTTCGCACACTCGCCACCATCACTAAATCTTGCACATAGCATCTCAATTTCATACTCAAATACCTATTCAATTCATAGTACTAAAACATATCTCATTAACATGTATTGTATCCGAACTTACCTCGGACGTCGACTATCGATACGATTGATTAATCGAGTACTTTATCTTTGCCTCGATCTCGATCTGAACCTCTTCTCTCTTGGTCTATACATATTCAAATTCAATCCGTTCAATCACTAACTCATTCAATTTAGTCCACACACACACATTTAGGCATTTTACAAAATAGCCCTCACATTTACACATTTCGACACTTTACTCCCTAATTCACAAAATCATCAAATTCATCAAATTCCACCTAGCACAAGCTTAGCCGAATTTTACTAGTGTCTATACAAGCCCATACATCTCATTTATTTCACAATTTAACCCTTCAATTTGCTATTTTCACAATTTAGCCCTAATTAACTAAATTCATCAAAAATTTAAGAACAACACATGTTCATTAAACACATATCTTTCATTTAACACCAACACTCATTATAAAGCTCATCCTTTCATCAATGGTACATTTCATAGACATCATCAATTCATAAAATTCAAGCATGGGTTTTGTAGAGCACAAAGCAATGATTACAAAAACGTAGAAATTATTAAAAACCAAGCTCAAACATACCTTAATTCAAGCTTAACCCTAGCCGAAATTTTCAAAGCTTTTCTTCCTTCTTTTCTTTTCTCATTTTCGATTGATATAAAAAAAGATGAGCACTCTTTTTCCATTTGTTTCATTATACATTAACTTAATAATTAAATACCAACTTTGCCCTTTTATAAGTCATATAAAACAAATACATTTTAAGGCTAGTTTGTCATTTAACACCCCACTATCTTAAAAATGGTTCATTAAAAACATAAGGCCTCTTCCTTAAAAAGCCATCAACATTTAAGTACTTATAATTCAGCACATAGCTTTTACACCTTATACAATTAAGTCCTTTCTCTTAATTCGACACACAAACAATCAAATTATCACACAGAATTTTCACACAGGCTATTTCACATACTATTCACACAAAAAATATCATTAAAATATTTTTACGACTTCAGATTTGTGGTCTCGAACCACTCTTCTGACTAGGGTCTAAACTAGGATGTTACAACTCTCCCCCTCTTAGGGATTTTCGTCACAAAATCTTACCGTGAATAGTTGTGGATGTTGCTCTCTCATAACGCTCTCGTGCTCCCACGTAGCCTCTTCAATTCCATGTTTGTGCCATAATACTTTCACTAAGGAAATTCTTTTGTTTCGCAATTCTTTAGTCTCTCGTGCAAAATTCAGATCGGTTCTTCACTATACGACAAGTCCGATTGAATCTCAACCTCGTGAGGAGCAATCACATGGGACAGATCGATGCTGCACTGGCCAAGCATTGACACATGAAACACGTTATGAATCTTTTCTAACTCTGGTGGCAATCTCAATCTATAAGCAACCGGCCCGACTCGTTCAGTAATCTCATACGGTCCGATGAACCTCGGACTCAGCTTGCCCTTTTGGCCAAATCGAAGTATTTTCTTCCACGGAGATACTTTCAAAAACACTTTATCACCGATCTCAAATTTGATATCTTTCCGTTTCAAATCTGCATAAGACTTCTGACGATCTGAGGCTGCTTTCAAACTATCACGAATCACTTCCACTTTCTGTTCAGTCTCTTTTATAAGATCAACTCCGTGAATCTTGTTCTTACTCAGCTCAGTCCAATATAATGGGGTTCAACACTTTCGACCATAAAGAGCTTCATATGGTGCCATTTTAATGCTAGATTGAAAACTGTTGTTATACGCGAACTCAATCAATGATAAATGCTTTTCCCACGCACTTTCAAATTCTAGTACAGAACATCTCAGCATGTCTTCGAGAATCTAAATGATTCGTTCGGATTGACCATCCATTTGTGGATGAAAAGCAGTACTGAAATGCAATTTCGTGCCTAAAGCATCTGTAATTTCTTCCGAATCGCGAGGTAAATCTCTGATCTCTGCATCGACACAATAGATAGAGGTACCCCATGCAATCTCACGATCTCATCGATATATAATTCAGCCAATCTATCAAGTGAATAAACTATTCTCACTGGAATAAAGTGAGCTGACATCGTCAATCTATCAACTATCACCCAGATCGCATCTTTCTTGCTCGGAGATAAAGGCAACCCTGACACAAAGTCCATCGTAATTCTCTCCCATTTCCACTCAGGAATCATAATCAGTTGTAATAAATCGGACGGAACTTGATGTTCGGCCTTAACTTGTTGACAAACTAAACACTTCGACACAAAGTCAGAAATATCTCTTTTCGTACCATGCCACCAATAGAACTATTTCAGATCATTATACATTTTGGTACTCCCCGGATGTACAATCAAATGACTATTGTGAGCTTCATTCAAAATCATTTGAATCAACTCTGAATTTCTTCGAACACAAATCCGATCTCTGACTCTCAAACAATCATCACTATCAACTCGAAATTCCGATACAGTATTTGAATCACACTAAACTCTTTTTGCCAATAACTCATTATCAATCTTCTGAGCATCACATATTTGTTGTAAAAACAACGGCTTTACTTTCAATTCAGCTACCACCGCACTATCATCACACAGATCTATCTGATTACTCATAGCTCTCAAAGCGTATAACGATTTTCGGCTTAAGGCATCAGCTACAACATTAGCCTTACCCGGGTGGTAATCTATCACAAGTTCATAGTCTTTCAATAACTCTAACCATCTTCTCTGCCGCAAGTTCAAGTCTTTCTGAGTCATTAAGTACTTTAGACTCTTATGATCAGTATAGATGTGACATTTTTCCCCGAATAGATCGTGACGCCAAATCTTCAATGCGAACAAAATCGCAGCCAATTCAAGATCATGCGTTGGGTAGTTCCTTTCATGCGGTTTTAACTGTCTTGAAGCGTAAGCAATGACTTTCCCTTCTTGCATCAGCACACAGCCCAATCCATTCAACGACGCATCACTGTAAACTATGAATTCTTTGCATGATTCGGGTTGAATCAAAACTGGTACTTATGTTAACAACACTTTCAACTGCTCAAAACTTTGCTGGCACATTTCTGACCACTCAAATCTAACATCTTTCCGTAACAACTTTGTCAATGGAGTCACGACCATCGAGAAACCTTTCACAAATCGTCTATAATATCCCGCTAATCCCAGAAAACTACGGACTTTAGACACATTCCTCGAAGGCTTCCATTCTAAAATAGCAGAGATGTTACTCGGGTCAACTCGTATCCCAGCAGCTGATACAATATGTCCCAGAAAATTGACCTCATGCAACCAAAATTCACATTTGCTAGACTTTGCATACAACTGTTTCTCACGCAGAGTTTGTAGTACAATTCTCAAATGCTCGGAATGCTGCGTCTCATCTCGCGAATAAATCAAAATATCATCAATAAATACCACAACAAAGCGATCCAAATACGGTCTGAATATCCGATTCATCAGATCCATAAACACTGCAGGAGCATTGGTTAGTCCAAAAGGCATCACTAAGAATTCGTAATGTCCATACCTCGTTCTGAAAGCAGTTTTTGACACATCAGATTCTTTAACCCTCAATTGATAGTAACCTGATCTCAAATCTATCTTAGAAAATACTGTAGCTCCTTTCAGCTGATCGAACAAATCATTGATACGAGGCAATGGATATTTGTTCTTTATCGTCACTTTGTTCAATTGTCGATAATCAATACACATTCTCATAGTTCCATCTTTCTTTTTCCCAAATAACACAGGAGCTCCCCAGGGTGAGAAACTCGATCGTGCAATACCTCTATCAGTCAATTCCTGTAACTCAGATTTCAACTCTTTCAATTCGGTTGGGGCCATTCTGTATGGAGCTATCGAAATAGGAGCAGTTCCCGGCACTAACTCAATACCAAATTCCACCTCTCGAATTGGAGGTAATCCTGGTAACTCTTCAAGAAATACATCTGGAAACTCACAAACCATAGACACAGATTCAACTTTATTTTCCGACACCTTTGTATCTATCACGTACGCCAAATAAGCTTCACAACCTTTTCTCACATATTTCATAGCTTTCCTCGCAGATACAACAGCTGGTAATCCCTTCATTTCACTGGATTCAATTCGAACTAGCTCACCGTTCTGACTTCTCAATTCAATACTCTTTCTTTTACAAGTCACAATGGCATTATGCAGAGTAAGCCAATCCATACCTAGAATTATGTCGAATTCATCAAAGGGAAGCAACATCAAATTAACCGGAAAACATATATCACGAAACATCAATGGGCAATTCTTGCACACCTTATCCACCAAAACACACTTGCCTAAGGGGTTCGATACTCTAATCACAAATTCAGTAGACTCAACAGGTAGAGTCTTATTCAATACTAAGTTCATACACACATAGGAATGGGTTGATCCAGGATCTATCAATGCAATGACATCAATATCAAATAAAGTGAAAGTACCGGTGATGACGTCTGGAGATGATGCTTCCTCTCGTGTACGTATAGCATAGGCTCGGGCAGGTGCTCTCGCTTCTGATCTCACAGCTGTGTCATTTGTCCATCTCTGACTTTCACTCACATTTTTAGTGCTTCTGAGTGGTCTACCCCTAGCTGTCACATTACTCGGTCTTTCATTCTGAACATTTTCTTCTTCGACCATCTTTGGGCAATCCCGAATAAAATGATCTGGGATCCACATTTGTAACAAACTCTATTGTTGTACTTGCCCCAGCACTCTCCAACATGTCGTCTTCCACACTCTCTGCACTCAGGCTTGTTACTCTTAACACTGCCAACACTTGATTCATTCGGAGCTTGAATTCGTGGACCAGTACTTTGTTTCAAACGATCTCTACTTGGATGTCCAAATGAAGCATTTGAATGGTTACTTGCATCTCTGTATCTCTTAGTAGAAGGTTGACAAAATTTATTCTTCGATCTCTTTCTTTCATCACGAGCTTCTGAATCGGCTTTCTTCTTTTCCTTATTGAGCTTTTCAGCTTTACACGCTCTTTCAACTAACACAACGAATTCATTTATATCGAGTATCCCAACCAATAGCTTGATGTCTTCATTCAATCCCTCTATGAAACGTTTGCACATAGTAGCTTCGATCGAGACACATTCTCTCGTATATTGACTCAATCTTACAAATTCTCGCTCGTACTCGCAAATGAAAAACCGCCCTGCTTTCAATTCTAGAAACTCTTTACGTTTCTGATCAACGAAACGTTGACTGATATACTTCTTTCTGAACTCAGCTTGAAAGAAATCCCAGGTGATTCTCTCTCTCGAAACCACAGATATCAACATTTTCCACCAGTTGTAAGTTGTGTCTCTCAACAAAGAAACTGCACACTTAATGCACTCATCAGGATTCAATGACATCTCATCGAATACTCTGATTGTATTCTCAAGCAAAAACTCAGCTCGCTCAACATCGTCATCAGATGTGGCCCTAAACTCCTCAGCCCCGTATTTTCGAATCTTATCTACAGGTGGTTTATTCAATCTGTTCGGGTCTACAACTTGAAGCACAACAGGTACTTGCGGGGGTGGAGGTTGTGGAGTAGTCAGATTTGTTCGAATGAACTCCGTAAACCATTCACTCATCATACGGAAGAAGGCTAGCTTAGCCTCTCCTCCCTCACTACCTTCATTCGGTCTAGATGTGGTCGGCCGCTATCCTCGAGCGGGCAGCGAGCGCATTACTCTCTCGTCGTCGACAAGAATCGCTCGATCGGGATCCATTACTATAAGAAAACACATTTTCAATCACAAGATTCATCACACTATCGCAATTTCATATACGGCATGTATAGCTAGACTCGCACGCACTACGTTAGTCCGAGAATCGACTAAACCGTAGCTCTGATTCCAATAACATGTAACACCCCTAACCCGAGACCATCTCCGGAACAGGGTTAAGAGGTGTTACCAATCAATCAGAACATTTAACATCTAATATTTATGACACAAATTCAATCATCTTCAATCTTATTCAACTACAAACATATTGTCCCTTATCGAGGTCTACATAACCTCATTCACATGCTAAAGAGGGGTCGGGACTAAATTGAAACACATACAGAAATTCACCGAGATTTAAAACTTTTCTAAAATACAGAGGAGACACGCCCGTGGGAGGAAGCCGTGTGCCCTCCACGGCTACTAGAAACCCCCGTGTGTCCATTCGTGTCTACATACTGTCTATTTCAACACGGTCACTAGGCACGCCCGTGTGCCCATTCGTGTCTATATACTGACTATTTTAACATGGTCACTAGGCACGCCCGTGTGCCCGTTCGTGTCTATATACTGACTATTTTAACACGGTCACTAGGCACGCCCGTGTGCCATAGCCGTGTAATACTAGGCTACATTCTGCCAATTTACCCACGGTCTTAGGCACACCAGTATGCCTCAATAGTGTGACATTATAGGCCATTTACAAGGCCAAAATGCCACCCACTTAGGATCAAACCTACAAGCAACACATACCAAAACATATCATGCACATGAGGCAACCAAAAACTTATCAAAATGACCATTCAACTTATGCATCCAATTCCCATTCCAACCATAACAAATTCAATACCAAAACTTATCTCATCACAAGCATAAAACATTCAATATCAAACATCATTCCTTCTCAATTTCATTAACTCATACTAGCATTTTACCAACACAAAGTTACTATTCATAAGTCAACTCCTCAACCCACAAACCACGCCAAAAGATGCATCACATATATCAAGTTCATTCTAGCTAAACTAGCACATATCTAGCCATATCTCATGGCTACTTACAAACATCAAACATGATTCAAATGACCAGCCTATACATGCCATATTTAACTATATACATTGTTCCAAAATACCCCAAAATAGATTTGCCAATAGTGTGACCGAGATGCTGATGATCCCCTGATCCGAGCTAGCTTTACTGACACTTCAATGCAGAGAAACAAATCACACAGTAAGCTTTATAAAGCTTAGTTAGTTCATAACATAATACAATTATCATATCAAATTAAACCAATGTATAAAATAAACAATCACATAGGTCTATTATCTCATATTCTTGCCTTCTCATCCATAGCTAAAATACTTATTTCCTCAATCATAACTCGATTATACTCATCAACCACAAAGGTTCAATACATACCTTAACCACACATAGTTATTAAACATCCAAGCTATTGAATGCTCGATATTATTTGCCGATCATCCTTTAGTTTTCATTCAATTTGATCGCTCACTCAGTGCTATATACATGCTCGTAGCATATTTTTCATCGCACAGTTAGTGCCTAATCTTTTAATCGACTTATCTCGGTAACGCACACACAAAGTGCAATACTATAAGCGTAGCTTTCATATCATCGCACACACAAAGGCCTTTCATTTCTGTTTCGATTTACATTTTTGCACACTTAGTGCCATCACTAAATCTTGCACATAGCATCTCAATTTCATACTCATATACCTATTCAATTCATAGTACTAAAACATATCTCATTAACATGTATTGTATCCAAACTTACCTCAGACGTCGACTATCGATACGATTGTTTAATCGAGTACTTTATCTTTGCCTCGATCTCGATCCGAACCTCTTCTCTCTTGGTCTATACACATTCAAATTCAATTCGTTCAATCACTAACTCATTAAATTTAGTCCACACACACAAATTTAGGGCATTCTACAAAATAGCCCTCACATTTACACATTTCGACACTTTAGTCCCTAATTCACAAAATCATCAAATTCATCAAATTCCACCTAGCACAAGCTTAGCCGAATTTTACTAGTGTCTATACAAACCCATACATATCATTTATTTCACAATTTAACCCTTCAATTTGCTATTTTCACAATTTTGCCCTAATTAACTAAATTCATCAAAAATTCAAGAACAACACATGTTCATTAAACACATATCTTTCATTTAACACCAACACTCATTATAAAGCTCATCCTTTCATCAATGGTACATTTCATAGACATCATCAATTCATAAATTTCAAGCATGGGTTTTGTAGAGCACAAAGCAACGATTATAAAAACGTAGAAATTATTAAAAACCGAGCTCAAACATACCTTAATTCAAGCTTAACCCTAGCCGAAATTTTCAAAGCTTTTCTTCCTTCTTTTCTTTTCTCATTTTTGGTTGATATAAAAAAAAAGATGAGCACTCTTTTTCCTTTTGTTTCATTATACATTAACTTAATAATTAAATACCAACTTTGCCCTTTTATAAGTCATATAAAACAAATACATTTTAAGGCTAGTTTGTCATTTAACACCCCACTATCTTAAAAATGGTTCATTAAAAACATAAGGCCTCTTCCTTAAAAAGCCATCAACATTTAAGTACTTATAATTCAGCACATAGCTTTTACACCTTATACAATTAAGTCCTTTCTCTTAATTCGACACACAAACAATCAAATTATCACACAAAATTTTCAAACAGGCTATTTCACATACGATTCACACAAAAAAATATCATTAAAATATTTTTACGACCTCAGATTTGTGGTCTCGAACCACTGTCCGACTAGGGTCTAAACTAGGATGTTACAACTCTCCCCCTCTTAGGGATTTTCGTCCCCGAAAATCTTATCGGTGAATAGTTGTGGATGTTGCTCTCTCATAACGTTCTCAGGCTCCCACGTAGCCTCTTCAATTCCATGTTTGTGCCATAATACTTTCACTAAGGAAATTCTTTTGTTTCGCAATTCTTTAGTCTCTCGTGCCAAAATTCGGATCAGTTCTTCACTATACAACAAGTCTAATTGAATCTCAACCTCAGTAGGAGCAATCACATGGGATGGATCTGATCTGTACCGTCGAAGCATTGACACATGAAACACGTTATGAATCTTTTCTAACTCAGGTGGCAATCTCAATCTATAAGCAACCGGCCCGACTTGTTCAATAATCTCATACGGTCCGATGAACCTCGGACTCAGCTTACCCTTTCGGCCAAATCAAAGTATTTTCTTCCACGGAGATACTTTCAAAAACACTTTATCACCGATCTCAAATTTGATATCTTTCCGTTTCAAATCTGCATAAGACTTCTGACGATCTGAGGCTGCTTTCAAACTATCACGAATCACTTCCACTTTCTGCTCGGTCTCTCTTTTATAAGATCAACTCCGTGAATCTTGTTCTCACTCACCACACCAATACAATACAATGGGGTTCGACACTTTCGACCATAAAGAGCTTCATATGGTGCCATTTTAATGCTAGATTGAAAACTATTGTTATCGCGAACTCAATCAATGATAAATGCTTTTCCTGTGCACTTTCAAATTCTAGTACACAACATCTCAAAGATGTCTTCGAGAATCGAATGATTCGCTCGGATTGACCATCCGCTTGTGGATGAAAAGCGAAATCGAATGCAATTTCGTGCCCAAAGCATCCTGTAATTTCTTCCAGAATCGTGAGGTAAATCTCGGATCTCTATCAGACACAATAGATAGAGGTACCCCATGCAATCTCACGATCTCATCGATATATAATTCAGCCAATCTATCAAGTGAATAATCTATTCTCCCTGGAATAAAGTGAGCTGACTTCGTCAATCTATCAACTATCACCCAGATCGCATCTTTCTTGCTCGGAGATAAAGGCAACCCCGACACAAAGTCCATCGTAATTCTCTCCTATTTCCACTCAAGAATCATAATCGGTTGTAATAAATCGGACGGAACTTGATGTTCGGCCTTAACTTGTTGACAAGCTAAACACTTCGACACAAAGTTGGAAATATCTCTTTTCATACCATGCCACCAATAGAATCTGCTTTGAGATCATTATACATTTTGGTACTCCCGGATGTACAAATCAAATGACTATTGTGAGCTTCATTCAAAATCATTTGAATCAACTCTGAATTTCTTGGAACACAAATCCGATCTCTCGAATCTCAAACAATCATCACTATTAACTCGAAATTGATACAAACATTTGAATCACACCAACTCTTTTTGCCAATAACTCATTATCAATCTTCTCGAGCATCACATATTTGTTGTAAAAACAACGGCTTTACTTTCAATTCAGCTACCACCGCACTATCATCACACGTATCTATCTCGATTACTCATAGCTCTCAAAGCGTATAACGATTTTCGCTTAAGGCATCAGCTACAACATTAGCCTTACCCGGTGGTAATCTATCACAAGTTCATAGTCTTTCAATAACTCTAACCATCTTCTCTCGCCGCAGTTCAAGTCTTTCTTAGTCATTAAGTACTTTAGACTCTTATGATCGGATAGATGTGACATTTTTCCCCGAATAGATAGTGACGCCAAATCTTCAATGCGAACACAATCGCAGCCAATTCAAGATCATGCGTTGGGTAGTTCCTTTCATGCGGTTTTAACTGTCTTGAAGCGTAAGCAATGACTTTCCCGTCTTGCATTAGCACACAGCCCAATCCATTCAACGAGGCATCACTCAGAAACTATGAATTCTTTGCCCGATTCAGTTGAATCAAAATCGTGCTTCATAACAACACTTTCAATCGCTCAAAACTTTGCTGGCACATTTCTGACCACTCGAATCTAACATCTTTCCGTAACAACTTTGTCAATGAAGTCGCGATCATGGAGAAGCCTTTCACAAATCGTCTATAATATCCCGCTAATCCCATAAAACTACGAACTTCAGACACATTCGTCGAAGGCTTCCATTCTAAAATAGCAGAGATTTTACTCGGGTCAACTCGTATCCCAAAGAAATGATACAATATGTCCTGAAAAATCGAATTCCCATGCAACCAAAATTCACATTTGCTAAACTTTGCATACAACTGTTTCTCACGCAGAGTTTGTAGTACAATTCTCAAATGCATAGCATGCTGCATCTCATCTCGCGAATAAATCAAAATATCATCAATAAATACCACAACAAAGTGATCCAAATATGGTCTGAATATCCGATTCATCAGATCCATAAACACTGCAGGAGCATTGGTTAGTCCAAAAGGCATCACTAAGATTTCGTAATGCCCATACCTCGTTCTGAAAGCAGTTTTCGGTACATCAGATTCTTTAACTCTCAACTGCTAGTAACCTAATCTCAAATCTATCTTAGAAAATACTGTAGCTCCTTTCAGCTGATCGAACAAATCATTGATACGAGGCAATGGATATTTGTTCTTTATCGTCACTTTATTCAACTGTCGATAATCAATACACATTCTTATAGTTCTATCTTTCTTTTTCGCAAACAACACAGGAGCTCGCCAGGGTGAGAAACTCGGTCGTGTAAAACCTCTATCAGTCAATTCCTGCAACTAAGATTTCAACTCTTTTAATTCGGTTGGGGCCATTCTGTATGGAGCTACCGAAATAGGAGCAGTTCCCGGCACTAACTCAATACCAAATTCCACCTCTCGAATTGGAGGTAATCCTTGTAACTCTTCAGGAAATACATCTGGAAACTCACAAACCATAGACATAGATTCAACTTTCTTTTCTGACACCTTTGTATTAATGACGTAAGCCAAATAAGCTTCACAACCTTTTCTCACATAGTTCATAGCTTTCATCGCAAATACAATAGCTGGTAATCCCTTCATATCACTGGATTCAATTCGAACTAGCTCACCGTTCTGACTTCTCAATTCAATACTCTTTTTTTTACAATTCACAATGGCATTATGTAGAGTAAGCCAATCCATACCTAGAATTATGTCGAATTCATCAAAGGGAAGCAACATCAAATTAACCGAAAAACATATATCACGAAACATCAATGGGCAATTCTTGCACACCTTATCCACCAAAACACACTTGGCTAAGGGGTTCGATACTCTAATCAAAAATTCAGTAGACTCAACAGGTAGAGTCTTATTCAACACTAAGTTCATACACACATAGGAATGGGTTGATCCAGGATCTATCAATGCAATGACATAAATATCAAATAAAGTGAAAGTATCGGTGATGACGTCTGGAGATGATGCTTCCTCTCGTGTACGTATAGCATAGGCTCGGGCAGGTGCTCTCGCTTCTGATCTCACAGCTATGTCATTTGTCCATCTCTGACTTTCACTCACATTTTTGGTGCTTCTGGGTGGTCTACCCCTAGCTGTCACATTACTCGGTCTTTCATTTTGAACATTTTCTTCTTCGACCATCTTTCGGAAATCCCGAATAAAATGATCTCGGGATCCACATTTGTAACAAAATCTATTGTTGTACTTGCCCCTGCACTCTCCCACATGTCGTCTTCCACATTGTCTGCACTCAGGCTTGTTACTCTTAACACTGCCAACACTTGATTCATTCGAAGCTTGAATTCGTGGACCAGTACTTTGTTTCAAACGATCTCTACTTGGATGTCCAAATGAAGCATTTGAATGGTTACTTGCATCTCTGTATCTCTTAGTAGAAGGTTGAGAAAATTTATTCATTGATCTCTTTCTTTCATCACGAGCTTCTGAATCGGCTTTCTTCTTTTCCTTATTGAGCTCTTCAACTTTACACGCTCTTTCAACTAACACAACGAATTCATTTATATCAAGTATCCCAACCAATAGCTTGATGTCTTCATTCAATCCCTCTATGAAACGTTTGCACATAGTAGCTTCGATCGAGACACATTCTCTCGTATATTGACTCAATCTTATAAATTCTCGCTCGTACTCAGTAACAGACAACTAGCCCTGTTTCAATTCTGGAAACTCTTTACGTTTCTGATCAACGAAACATTGACTGATATACTTCTTTCTGAACTCAGCTTGAAAAAATTCCCAGGTGATTCTCTCTCTCGGAACCACAGATATCAATATTTTAGACCAGTTGTAAGCCGTGTCTCTCAACAAAGAAACTGCACACTTAATGCACTCATCAGGATTCAATGACATCTCATCGAATACTCGATTGTATTCTCAAGCCAAAACTCGGCTCGCTTCAAAGATCGCCATCGGATGTGGCCCTAAACTCCTCAGCCCGTATTTTCAATCTTATCTACAGTGGTTTATTCAATGCTCGGTCTACAACTTGAGGCACAACAGGTACTTGCGGGGGTGGAGGTTGTGGAGTAGTCGGATTCATTCGAACGAACTCCGTAAACCATTAACTCATCATACGGAAGAAGGCTTGCTTAGCCTCTCCTCCCTCACTACCTTCATTCGGCCTAGATGTGGCCGGCGCTGTCCCTTAAGCGGGAGCAGGCGCATTACTCTCTACATCGCCAGTAACTGCTCGATCGGGATCCATTACTATAAGAAAACACATTTTCAACTGTCAGCATTCATCACACTATCGCAATTTCATATATGGCATGTATAGCTAGACTCGCACGCACTACGTTAGTCTGAGAATTGACTAAACCGTAGCTCTGATACCAATAAAATGTAACACCCCTAACCCGAGACCATCTCCGAAATAGGGTTAAGAGGTGTTACCGATCAATCAGAACATCTAACATCTAAAATTTACGACACAAAGTCAATCATCTTCAATTTTATTCAACTACAAACATAGTGTTCCTTATCGAGGTCTACATAACCTCATTCACATGCTAAAGAGGGGTCGGGACTAAATTGAAACACATATAGAAATTCACCGAGATTTAAAACTTTTCTAAAATACAGAGAACACATGCTCGTGGGAGGAGGCCGTGTGCCCTCCACGACTACTAGACACCCCCGTGTGTCCATCCGTGTCTACATACTGTCTATTTTAACACGGTCACTAGGCATGCCCGTGGGCCCGTTCATGTCTATATACTGACTTTTTTAACACGGTCACTAGGTACGCCCGTGTGCCCGTTCGTGTCTATATACTGACTATTTTAACACGGTCACTAGGCACGCCCGTGTGCCATATCCGTGTAATACTAGGCTACATTCTGCCAATTTACCCACGGTCTTAGGCATGCCCGTGTGCCTCAACCGTGTGACATTATAGGCCATTTACAAGGCCAAAATGCCACTTATTTAGGATCAAACCTACAAGCAACACATACCAAAACATATCATGCACATGAGGCAACCAAAAACTTATCAAAATGACCATTCAACTTATGCATTCAATTCCCATTCCAACCATAACAAATTCAATACCAAAACTTATCTCATCACAAGCATAAAACATTCAATATCAAACATCATTCCTTCTCAATTTCATTAACTCATACTAGCATTTTACCAACACAAAGTTACTATTCATAAGTCAACTCCTCAACCCACAAACCATACCAAAAGATGCATCACATATATCAAGTTCATTCTAGCTAAACTAGCACATATCTAGCCATATCTCATGGCTACTTACAAACATCAAACATGATTCAAATGATCAGCCTATACATGCCGTATTTAACTATATACATTGTTCCAAAATACCCCAAAATAGATTTGCCGATAGTGTGACCGAGATACTGACGATACCTTGATTCGAGCTAGCTTTACTGACACTGCAATGCAGAGAAACAAATCACACAGTAAGCTTTATAAAGCTTAGTAAGTTCATAACATAATACAATTATCATATCAAATTAAACCAATGTATAAAATAAACAATCACATAGGTCTATTATCTCATATTCTTGCCTTCTCATCCATAGCTAAAATACTTATTTCCTAAATCATAACTCGATTATACTCATCAACCACAAAGGTTTGATACGTACCTTAACCACACATAGTTATTAAACATCCAAGCTATTCAATGCTAAATATTATTTGCCGATCATCCTTTAGTTTTAATTCAATTTGATCGCACACTCAGTGCTATATACATGCTCGTAGCATATTTGTCATCGCACACTTAGTGCCTAATCTTTTAACTGACTTATCTCGGTAACGCACACACAGTGCCAATACTATAAGCCGTAGCTTTCATATCATCGCACACATAGTGCCTTTCATTTCTGTTTCGATTTACATTTTTGCACACTTAGTGCCATCACTAATCTTGCACATAGCATCTCAATTTCATACTCATATACCTATTCAACTCATAGTACTAAAACATATCTCATTAACATGTATTGTATTCGAATTTACCTCGGACATCGACTATCGATACGATTGATTAATCGAGTACTTTATCTTTGCGTCGATCTCGATCTGAACCTCTTCTCTCTTGGTCTATACACATTTAAATTCAATCCGTTCAATCACTAACTCATTCAATTTAGTCCACACGCAGTCATTTAGGGCATTTTACAAAATAGCCCTCACATTTACACATTTCGACACTTTAGTCCCTAATTCACAAAATCATCAAATTCATCAAATTCCACCTAGCACAAGCTTAGCCGAATTTTACTAGTTTCTATACAAACCCATACATCTCATTTATTTCACAATTTAACCCTTCAATTTGCTATTTTCCCAATTTAGCCCTAATTAACTATATTCATCAAAAAATCAAGAACAACACATGTTCATTAAACACATATCTTTCACTTAACACCAACACTCATCATAAAGCTCATCCTTTCATCAATGGTACATTTCATAGACATCATCAATTCACAAATTTCAAGCATGGGTTTTGTAGAGCACAAAGTAACGATTACAAAAATGTTAGAAATTATTAAAAACCGAGCTCAAACATACCTTAATTCAAGCTTAACCCTAGCCGAAATTTTCAAAGATTTTCTTCCTTATTTTCTTTTCTCATTTTTGGTTGATATAAACAAAGATGAACACTCTTTTTCCTTTTGTTTCATTATAAAATAACTTAATAATTAAATACCAACTTTACCCTTTTATAAGTCATATAAAACAAATACATTTTAAGGCTAGTTTGTCATTTAACACCCCACTATCTTAAAAATGGTTCATTAACAACATAAGGCCTCTTCCTTAAAAAGCCATAAACATTTAAGAACTTATAATTCAGCACATAGCTTTTACACCTTATACAATTAAGTCATTTCTCTTAATTCGACACTTAAAAAATAAAATTATCACACAAAATTTTCACACAGGCTATTTCACAAACTATTCACATAGAAAATATCATTAAAATATTTTTACGACCTCGAATTTGTGGTCTCGAACCACTGTTCCGACTAGGGTCTAAACTGGGGTGTTACAGGTCCTGCGGTGGTTCTGCTGATGAGATGTGGAGGTGATGGCATATCTATTGGAGGGTAGCCTCAATCCCATCAAACTGTCCCGCTGTGTCAGTGAACTGCTGAGTGCAATACCGCTCAAACTGTGTAAAGTGTGCCGAGAGATCTGATAGTGAAGCTGCTGTTTGAGAGGGTCGTTGGGCTGGGACTGGTGCCTACTGTGGGACATCGTCAGTAAGGTCCTCAAGTTCTTCTGTGTCAGTGGAAGGGGCTAATCGGTATTGGGGAGGATCAGTCCCACGACGGTGTTTAATCATCCTCATATGCAGCATCGTCTGAATGCCCTGAGGTGCCATTTGCCCAATCAGTATGAGGGAAGAGCTCTGGGCATCGATTTCTAGGAGGCCGAAGTGTCGGGCTAATCGTGTGATATAAGGGCCCATCGAAAGAATCCCTTTCCTGTGTGACTCTGTCTGGTGCTGAATCGCACAGGCAATAAAGTAGGTGAGGTAAAAAACGTGTCCGTTCGACATGCAGAATAAGTAATAGGCGTCGTGTGTATTCACCACGCCGGTGCTTTCGCATCTTCCTGTAATTGTGTGGGCCAAAATGGAGTGGATGTACCTCAGAGGTGGGGTCATAGCTGTCACTTTGGAATGACTGGGATCGTAAGGGCCTTTTCCTATCTCGTACCAACAGCTTACAGGGGTTCAATGAATATGGCAGTGTAGTTCGGAGAGGTCATGCTCTTCTACAAATTCCTCGGTGTACAGTCCCAGTGCGGCTCCAAATTGTGGCATGTTGAGTTATCGTATGGTACCTTCGAGACGAAATTGTATTGTTCTTGGATCATCAAAATTTGCCATCACAGTCTGTAGTTGGAAAGTAGAACAAAGTTCTAATGTGAATTCCAAATATGTCGGCTCTATGATTGTGAAGAATTTATCCCACGGCTCGGTGGTGAGTAAGGCTCGAACATCGTCTGCGAGGCCGACTTGTTCTAAAGCGGTCCAATCGATACGTCTACCGGTTCTGAGCGATCGTTCTTGTAGTGCCTTAAATCAATCCTCTTGGATTCCCTTGGGAAAACATAGAAATTGATGGCGCACTTCGGTGGAGGCACTTACGGAAGATGAGCCCGGTCCCTTTCGTTTCTTAGAAGTGCCGACTGCTGTTCACTTTTCTCTTGACGTCGTCATTTTACCTGAAAATTGGTAATATTAAAGTAAAATGTTTTCAAATGCAATTCAATCGTATTATTATTTCAAATATCTAATGCAAATATTTCAATAAAGTAATCAAGTGAGTTTTGCAAGAGATAACTTTAAAGAATAATTAACACAAATAGGGGAAGAAAAACTAAATGAATAATTATACTAATGTAACATCACAAGCAAACATTCAACTATAATTTCTCCTAAGGTTCAAGAGATACTAGTTCTAATTAGTAAAGTAACAATTAGTAAATAGATGTAAGTAAAGAAATAAAGGGTACCAGCAGTGGTTTTGGTAGTGTTGTGGTCTGAACGACGGAGCACGGGTTGAGCACAGGCGTGTTCTGTATTTTTTGGTGGTGGCGAGGGTGTGGGTTTTGTTCGACACGGGCGTGGCTGCGTTATTGTATGGGTATTTGAGAGGGGGAACAGTGGAGGGGTTTTGGGGGTCACAATATGGTTGATGGTGGCCTGATTTTGGAGGAAAGGATTTGAGAAAACTGATTTAGGGTTGGGGTTGGGGGAGATGAGCGATTGAGTCTTTTAAATAGGGGTGAGAGGCACGAGTAGGGGCCACGCCCGTGCTTGATTTTAATACGCCCGTGTTTTTCGTGATTTTTAAATTTAATTTTTTTTGGTGCATTCAGGTATTTTGCCACGGCCGTGGGTAACAGGGCACGCCCGTGTTTTTATTCACACGGTCATGTAGAACGGGCGTGTTCTACCCATGTTGACAAGTCAGTATGTTGGCACGGTTTGGTGGCACGGGCGTGTCTTACCCGTGCTTGACAAGTCAGTAACCTCGCACGGGTAGTTAGCACGCATGGACCGTATCGCGGCCGTGTTGGGAAAAGAAATTCTTCTCTGCTTTTGCACGCCATCGCACGCCCATGGTTCGTCCCCTGTCTTCCACACGACCACGGGCACGCCCGTGTGTAAGGCCGTGTGGTCTAAAATCTACGCTTTTATTAGACTATTTTAGTAGGGGGTTAGATGCAAAAAAATTTAAAAAAAATTTAAAAAAAACAATGATAAGAATAAAATTTGTTAATGAATTAGTGCTCGGGTTGCCTCCCGAGAAGCGCTCGTTTATAGTCTTAGGCTAGACTTACCTGTTTTCATTTCTAAAAGAAGGCTCACGGAGCTGAAACTCCTCTTTCATATCTCTAAAATTTTCACCATTATAGATTTTGAGTCGGTGACCATTTACCTTGAATGTGCCCTTAGTGGGGTGAGTTACCTCGAATGTGCCATATGGAAAAAATTTTTTTATCATGAATGGGCCGGACCACATTGATTTCAGTTTCCCTGGAAATAATTTAAGCCTTGAGTTGTATAATAGGACCAAGTCCCCCACTTCGAATTGTTTCGATTTCTTTAGACGGGCATCATGGCGTCGCTTTGTTGCCTCATTGTATAGCTTTGAGTTCTCGTAGGCTTTCAGCTTCTCCACTCGCCTAGCTCTGTTCATCCGCATCATTCTTTTCCTTCCTGCAACTTTAAGATCATAGTTTAAAAATTTTATAGCCCAAAAAGCTTTATGTTCTAGCTCGAATGGTAGATGACAGCTTTTCCGGTATACAAGTTTGTATGGGGATGTCCCTAAGGGTGTTTTGAATGCTGTTCTATAGGCCCATAAGGCATCATCTACTTTTAATGCCCAATCTTTTCTATTTGATTCAACCGTCTTTTCTAGGATGCGCTTAAGTTCTCGGTTTGCTACTTCAGCTTGCCCACTAGTTTGAGGGTGATAAGGGGTAGCTGTCCTGTGGTGTACTCCATATTTTTTTAGAACTTTTTCAAATTGAGTATTGCAGAAATGAGTACCCCTATCACTAATGATGGCTCTAGGTGTCCCAAATCGAGAAAACAATTTCTTGAGAAATTTCACAACTACCCTAGCGTCATTTGTAGGCAAGGCTTCTACTTCTACCCATTTTGACATATAATCAACTGCTACTAGGATGTATTTATTTCCAAATGAACTAGGGAATGGTCCCATAAAATTAATACCCCATACATCAAATATTTCGCATGATAGCATGTATTTTTGGGGCATTTCATCACATTTAGAAATATTACCTATTCTCTGGCATTTATCACACGAGGTAACGTACCTGTTGGCATCCTTAAATAGAGTGGGCCAGTAAAAACCTGATTCGAGTATTTTATGTGCTGTCTTGATGCCACTATAGTGTCCTCCTGATGGTCCTGAATGACAATGCTCCATGATTTTGCTTGCTTCTCTTCTTGTAACACATCTTCGAATTACCTGATCTGCACATATTCAGAAAAGAAAGGGGTCTTCCCAAAAATAGTTTTTTGCATCAGTAAAGAATCGCTTTTTTTGGTGATGTGTTAGCCTTTTTGGTAAGATGTTAGCGGCTAAATAATTCACAATATCTGCAAACCATGGTACCTCGGAATGAGTTATCGAAAAGAGTTGTTCTTCTAGGAATGAATCATTTATCTCATCTTCATTTAACTCTTCAATATGGGGGTTTTCAAGCCTAGAGAGGTGATCCACCGCAAGGTTCTCAGCTCCTTTCTTATCCTGTATTTCCAAATCAAATTCCTGTAAAAGTAAAATCCATCTTATGAGTCGTGGTTTTGCATCGGGTTTAGTTAGTAGATAACGAAGGGCTGAATGATCAGTGTAAACGACAACTTTAGATAATAATAAATATTGTCTAAATTTGTCAAAAGCAAAGACCACAGCTAGCAGTTCTTTCTCTGTGGTGGTGTAATTTTCTTGTGCGGGTGTCAAAGTTCTGCTAGCATAATAGATTGGCTGAAAATGCTTGCCTCTTCGTTGTCCCGTAATCGCACTGCCATAAATCACTTGCATCACACATTAGTTCAAATGGTAAATTCCAATCAGGTGCAATCATAATCGGAGCATTTATTAGTTTATCCTTAAGGATATTAAATGCATTTAAACATTCCTGATCAAAATTAAAAGGAACATCTTTTTCTAGTAATTTTGTTAAAGGCTTGGCTATTTTAGAAAAATCTTTAATGAACCTTCTATAGAATCCTACATGTCCTAAAAAGCTTATAATAGCCTTAACTTAACTAGGGGGAGGTAATTTGTCTATAGCTTCAATTTTTGTTTTATCTACCTCGATCCCCTTACTAGAAATTTTATGACCTAGTACAATCCCCTCTTGTACCATAAAGTGACATTTTTCCAAATTTAAAACAAGGTTCATTTCCTCACATCTCATTAAGACTCGTTTTAAATTTTTAAGGCAAAGATGGAAAGAATTACCGTATACGGAGAAATCATCCATAAATACTTCCATAATATCTTCGACGAGTTCATCGAAGATTGCTAACATGCATCGCTAAAAAGTAGCAGGAGCGTTACATAATCCGAAAGGCATTCTACGATAGGCAAACGTACCGTATGGACATGTGAATGTTGTCTTCTCTTGATCTTCAGGTGCTATTGGGATTTGAAAATAGCCAGAGAGTCCGTCTAGGAAGCAGTAGTACATATGCCCTGATAGTCTTTCTAACATTTGATCAATGAAGGGCAAGGGAAAGTGATCTTTTCTAGTGGCGTCATTCAACTTTCTCTGCAATCGATGCAAACTCTCCAACTCGTGGATCGTCCCGGTGGGAATTAGTTTATTCCTTTCGTTAGCCACCACTTTGCCATGCCCCCTTTCTTCTGAACAACTCGCACAGGACTTACCCACTTCTTTCGTAAATAGGATAGATTATTCCAAAGATCTAGAAGTTTAATTACCTCGGCTTTCACGACTTCTTTTACGTTGGGATTTAGTCATCCTTGTGGTTGCACACATGGCTTGTACTCATCTTCCATTAAAATTTTGTGGGTACAAAATGTTGGGCTTATTCCCTTAATGTCAGAAATTTTCCAAGCTATGGCTTTTTTATGCTCTCTCAGTACCTGTATCAACTCCTCTTTTTCCTTGGGTTCTAATTCCGAAGAGATAATTACTGGTAATGTAGAATTTTCACCAAGGAATGCATACTATAGGTGCTTTGGCAGTTGTTTTAATTCTAAATTGGGTGGTTCATCAACAGAGGGTTTTTGTTTGAAATCGTCATCAAATTTGATGCTTTCTTTTTCCGTTTATTTTGATGATAATTTTAGCTCGGAAGCTTCATCTTCTTCCCCTCTTCTTGAGTGAGACACAGTTCCATCGTGTCGTCATGCAGGATTTCTTGTAATGAGTTTTGAATGAGATGGTCATTGGTATCAACAAAATAACATGAATCATCTTGTTCTCTAGAATATTTCATGGCATCATAAATTTGAAAAATAATTTCCTCATTGCCTATCCTTAATGCAAGTTTACCATCACCTACATCAATAACAGCCCTAGCAGTAGCTAAAAAAGGGCGCCCTAGAATTAAGGAGACCTCAATGTCTTCATCCATGTCAAGCACAACAAAATCAACAGGAAAAATAAATTTATCAATTTTTACCAAGACGTCTTCGATAACTCCTCT
Source organism: Gossypium sturtianum (assembly GCA_025698515.1). Lineage (NCBI taxonomy): Eukaryota > Viridiplantae > Streptophyta > Magnoliopsida > Malvales > Malvaceae > Gossypium > Gossypium sturtianum. The sequence continues at coordinate 88,264,421 of CM046950.1, read as the reverse complement.
AGGATATTTAATAGATCTATCAACTAACTGAATACTCATCCTAGTGGGTTTTGGTTCCTCGAGATCTAGTCGTTTAAACATCTTATAAGGCATTAAATTAAGACTGGCACCTAGATCAGCTAATGCTTTCTTAACATTTAAACTGCCAATTAAACAAGGAATAGTAAAACTTCCTGGGTCTTTTAATTTGGTTGGTAACTTGTTTTGGAGGATGGCCGAACATTCTTCATTAAGCTCCACCATTGATATTTCTTCAAGCTTTCTTTTATTCGTTAGGAGTTCTTTCAAGAATTTCGCGTACGTCGGCATCTGTGAAATGGCTTCGACAAAAGGTAGGTTAATATGTATTTATTTAAAAAGCTCGAGAAACTTACCATATTGGGAGTCTAATCGTTCTTTCTTCAACCTTGCTGGATATGGGATCGATGGTTTACTTTCTTTATGTACTGGAATTACATCCTCAATTCTCATATCCTTTGCTTTGTCATCTACGGGTGGTATTCTTTTCTCTGATTCGACTAGCTCCTTTCCACTTCTTAGTGTAACTGCCTTTACTTGTTCTGTTTCTTAAGAGAAAACCACTGATCGAATTTCGGAAACCATCTCAGTAAGTTGTTCAATTGACTTAATAAGTTCCCCAACTTGACTCTCGATCGTTTTGATCGATGTTTGTTGATTATCTAATGTTGTCTCAGACTTTTGGAAGCGGGCCTCTGCTGATGCCATGAATTTGTTCAGCGTCTCTTCAAGATTCGGCTTCTTTTCTTGCAAATAGGGCTGGTTTTGGAAGGTTTGAGGAGGTTGTTGTCTCTGGTTTCCCTGATTTCCTTGTCCTCCCCACGAAAAATTTGGGTGGTTCTTCCAACCTGGATTATAGGTATTGCTGTAAGGGTTATTATTGATCTAAAATTATTACCTATATAGTTCGTCTGTTCGCTTTCTGGTTGGTATGGTGGGTACTCAGGATTTGCCACGGTTCCACCTGTGTCGCACTGCATCACTGGATTTACCTACGAAGAACACAAACTATCAATCTTTTTATTCATCATCTCTACCTGATTTGATAGCATGGTTACTGCATCGTGGTTGTAAACTCCGGCGGATTTTGTTGGCCTTGTCCTTGTAACTTGCCACCGATAGTTGTTTAGCAACATCTCTTCTATAAATTTGTAGGCTGCCTCAGGAGTTTTGTTGGTCAAAGTTCCACCGGCGGCTGAATCAATTAATTGCCTCATTGAAGGATTCACACCGTTATAAAAAGTTTGGACTTGGAGCCACAAAGGTAAACCGTGGTGTGGGCATCTCCTCAAGAGATCTTTGTATCTCTGCCATGCGTCGTATAATGTTTCTAAATCCATCTGCACAAAAGAAGAGATATCATTCCATAATTTGGCCGTTTTGGCCGGTGGGAAATATTTTAATAAAAACTTTTCGGTCATTTGATCCCATGTGGTGATCGACCCTCGTGGTAACGAGTTTAACCACTGTTTGGCTTTATTTCTTAGTGAAAAGGGAAATAACCGAAGACGTATGGCATCATCAAAAACGCCATTTATTTTGAAGGTATCACAGAACTCTAAGAAATTAGCTATATGAGTATTTGGGTCTTCGTCCTGCAAACCATCAAATTGGACAAACTGTTGAATCATTTGTATAGTGTTAGGCTTTAATTCAAAATTATTAGCAGCTATAGCAGGCCTAACAATACTTGATTCTGCTCCTGTTAAATGAGTTTTAGCATAATCATACATAGTACGCGGAGCATTATTCTCTCCCACATCTTGTGGTAGTAGGTTATTTTCGTCCATCCCTTCAGTAGGATTGGATTTGTCTTCTTGCTCTTCTTCCGTATAATCTAGGGCTCGCCTAATTTCTCTGCGATTTCTTCGAACGGTGGCTTCAATACCACTGTCGTATACTAATGGTCCTATCGGGTTTCTTCTAGTCATAAACTAGAGACACCTGATAGGAAAAGAAAGAAAGAAAAGTTAGCAAAGTAAAATTTAAAACTAAAATAAAAGTAAATTGCGTAAAATAAAAAATAATGGCTAAAGTAATAAAAATAAAGCTTTCTTAATATTTTAGTTCCCAAGAACTGCACTAAAAACCTCGATCATTGAAATCGAGTTTTAAAATTTATAAAAGAATGATCGAACCTAGAAACTAACTCTGAAAAAGATTAAAGGCAAGTGCACCTATCGAACAGTAGTATAGTTTAGGCAAGACCGGATTGTCGAACCCAAAGGAACTAAAAGTACTAATACTCACCGTCTTTTTATTATTTAGCCTTAATATAAAGTGATGGTTGTTTAAACTAAAACTAATCTACTTACTAAGCTAAGACGCAAAGACAAAAAGAATGAATTCGAGAAATAACTTTTGGGAAAACTCAGTTGACTCTAGCGATACCCTTAGGAAGAATCCACCTAGAATTCACTTGTTATCTAACCTTGAACCATATGATTTATTTACTTAGTTTGATCCGTGAGACTCCCTAACGTATATTAAACCCTCTCTCGAAGCGAATAACATCTAACCCTAGGTTAACTAGTGGAAATCTCTTTCTCTTATAGTAACCCCCTAGAATAGCAGTAGATCGATCTGTGGACTCCCATATTAGGTTTCACCCTAATCCGGAAAAATCTCATCACCCTATCTCTAGGCGTGCGATCAACTCCGCTTAATTATGTTGGATCTACTCTTAGGCAGGGTCTATTCCTCCTCCACCTAAGCACATTAGATTTGGATTAAGTTCACACAATTAAGAACAAACTAAGTTATTATCATATAATTCAAAAAATCAAATAACAAGATTCATCATAGGTTTCATCCCCTTCGGGTATCCGAAAGTTCAATTCATAATAATAAAAGAAAACATCTCAAGAGAAAAGATAAAACAAAACATAAGAAATACCTAAAACTCCCTGAAGGAATTGAAGGAGAGATCCGCCGTCTTGAGTAGAATTCCGGCTTCTTGAGATGGATCAACTGGCTATCTTCGAGTGATTCCTACAAATCTGACCTTTTTGGCTTGGCTTCTTGGCCTAGCTCACCGCCCCTTTTCAGCTGGTACCTAGGGTGTTTATATAGGCTCTTGGAATGTGTTTCTTCGTCCCTAAGTATCAAAATCCGACTGAAACTCTTCTTTGCTACGATAGGGGCACGGCCTTGTCACACGCCCGTGTGGATCGTCTTCAAACCGTGTTCGAATTTCTTTAGTGAGGCACGACCGTTTGAATCGGGGTCAGGCCATGTTCTAGAAGAAAAGGTGGCACGACCGTGTGGCTGGAAGTCCAAGCCGTGCTGATTTCGAGGTTTGGCCTGAATTGGTCCATTTTAAGCCCGTTTCTCGTTCTTTTCGTCATTGGGTGCTTTCCTGAGTATAAGTCATGAAAAGAAAGGATTAAGAGCACATTCTTACATAAATTGGGGCTTAAATCATCAAAAAGCATACTAAATGTGGGCTTAGAATATGTTACTTTTACGGTTTATCACATATGCCACCACCTTCCTTTCTTGCATTAGCACACATCCCAAACCTGTGTGCGATGCATCACAATAGACGACGAATTATTTCCCCGCCTCAGGCTGAATCAATACCGGTGCCTCAGTCAAAATCTTCTTTAGCTTCTCAAAGCTTTCCTGTTGTTTATCGGCCCAAACAAACGGTTCTCCTTTTCGTAACAGCTTGGTTAAAGGTGCAGCAATCAACGAAAACCCCTCAACGAACCTTCTGTAATACCCAGCCAAGCCTAGAAAACTTCAAATTTTAGACACTGACTTCGGTTGCTTCCAATCCAACACGGCTTCAACCTTTCGGGGATCGACTCTAATCCCTTCCGCAGACACAACATGACCCAAGAATGTTACTTCTTTCAGCCAAAACTCGCACTTACTGAATTGAGCATAAAGTTGCTTCTCTCTCAGTATCTGTAGAACAATCCGAAGATGCGAATCATGCTCCTCCTTAGTCCTTGAGTACACCAAGATGTCATCTATGATACCACCACGAACCGGTCCAGATAGGGTTGGAAAACTCGGTTCATCATGTCCATAAAAGCAGCTGGTGCATTTGTTAACCCGAACGACATCACTAGAAACTCGTAATGCCCATACCGAGTTCGGAATGCAGTTTTATGAATATCTGCCTCCTTGACCTTTAGCTGATGGTACCCAAATCTTAAATCTATCTTCGAGAAAACCGAAGCTCCTCGCAGTTGATCGAACAAATCGTCAATTCTTGGTAGCGGGTATTTGTTCTTGATAGTCAACTTGTTCAATTGCCTATAGTCAATGCACATTCGCATCGACCCATCCTTTTTCTTGACGAACAATACCGGTGCTCCCCACGGTGATACACTTGGTCGGATAAATCCACGGTCCAACAGTGTTTGGATCTGAGCTTTAAGTTCTACCAGCTCCTTCGGCGCCATCCTATAAGGGGCGATGGACACCGAAGCCATTCCTGGCAATAGCTCAATGCCAAATTCCACCTCGCAATCCGGAGGTAACCCTGGAAGCTCTTCAGGAAAGACGTCTGAGAACTCTTTCACCGTTCTAACATCTCCTGTAGACAATTCCTTGGCCTCCAAAGCGCTGATGAAAGCTAAGAACGCCTCACACCCTTTTCGCACCATCCTTTCAGCCTTTAGTGCTGACACCACATTGGACAGGTAATTCCTTCTTTCTCCTATCACTAGTACCTCCTTATCATATAAAGTCTTCAATATCATGCGCTTAGCAGCACAATCCAAGTTCGCACGATGCTTAACTAGCCAGTCCATGCCTAAGAGCAGATCAAACTCGCCGAACGGTAGTTCCATCAAGTCTACCGGGAAAACAATCCCTTGCACTTCTAAAGGCACATTCCTAAATAGTTTGTTCACTACCACCGATTGTCCTAGAGGGCTAACTACAGACATTTCTCTAGCAGCCATCTCAGATTTAATGCTTAAAGTCCCAGATACAGTACAGGCAACATATGAATATGTAGACCCAATATCTATTAAAGCAGTAAGCGGTTCATCAAATATAAGAAACGTACCGGTTATGACGTCTGGTGCGTCGCCATCCTCTTGACGTCTAGCCGCATAGACCAGTCCAGGTTGTCTTGCATCTGTGTTACCAGCACCTCTGCCCGGTGCTCCGCGACCTCGTCCAAAACCATTCCCCCCTCTGGCTGAACCACGACCTCTCGGTGGCTGCTGACCACCGCTCATTGACTGTGCAAAACCCTAACCCATCGTCCGCATCCTTTCCAACTCTTGTGGACAGTCCTTTATCAGATGATCCCTAGATCCACATTTAAAACATCCTCCAGTTCTTCCCCAACACTCCCCCGAATGTGTTCTCCCACACTGTGTACAAGGTCGCAGCTGACCTACAGCAACTGGCATCACAGCTCGAACTGGCCCCTCTAACCTAGGCCCCTTTTGGAAACCCCCAGTAGACCCTGACGTCCCAAAACCTCTCTTATTCTTGCCCCTGTCTTTATCCCGGTTCTGCTTCTCAGAACGTTTCACCTATTCGGCAATTTTTTCCTTCTCAACCAGTATAGCAAAATCTCTTTTTCGCTACGGAGCTATCAGTACTCGCAGCTCATCCCGCAGACCATCCTCGAACTGAACACAACGTTCATAATCAATTGCGATGATACCCCGAGCGTAACGGCTTAGGCGCAGGAACTCCGCCTCATATTCAGCCACGGACTTATTCCCTTGGACCAAGTTCAGAAATGCCTTCCTCTGGGCGTCCACAAAACTCGCCCCAACATACTTTCCCTGGAACGCTGTCTTAAAGAAGTCCCAGGTGATACGGTCTGCCAGTGTACCCTCCCTTACCGTGAGCCACCACTGGTACACCTCATCTCATAGGAGGGACACCGTTCCTTTCAATTTTTCCTCCGCCGTGCAGTCTAGATCATCCATAATTCACTCAACTGCTTCCAGCCAATATTCTGCTACATTTGGGGACACCCCAAAAATACCCCTAAATATCTCAGCCCCATTTGCCCGGAGTCGCTCAGGAATGGATTTCCGAGCTACCGATCCTGTGCATGCTCTAGCAACCCGTTCTAAGACTTGCATCATAGCTTGGGACAAAGCATCGTCCCCTCCAGCTCGACCATGGGACCCCGTATCGGTCACCGGGGATGCAGGTGCTTCCATTTTAGGCATGTGCCCAGATGCCTCAGATCTAACCCCAGTACCTCGGCCTCTACCTCAGCCACGTCCACCGCGTCCACGTCCTCTCATACTCATGTTTGCTGGATCGAATTAATCTGATTATAAATTTTATGAATTAGTATAAAATTTCAATGTTTGTTAACAAATGTCTTATGTACAGCAAGTATAAAAGTTGTTCTCGCAGATCGAACTACCTAATGTCTCAATCTCTATAGGCTTAGCTAACAACTTCAGTATACTATCACTAATTCTCGTAATTTCTTTCTAAAATCATTTCATCATACATAAACAAAATCAGAAGACTTACGGATTTGGTGCTGAAGACTCGGGTGCCATACTTCCAGAAAGACATACATTTCTTAAACCAGATTCAAACCAATTTTGGAAAATGTTTTTGAAACCCATTCTATAGCCGAGTTTTGCAATCGGGCTCTGATACCACTAAATGTAACACCCCAAACCCGGCCTTGACGTTACGACAGGATCTGGCATGTCACATGGAAAGGTTAAGACATAATTTTCGCGTTCGTTTGAAAACATTGAGTTTTGTTGCTTGTAAAAGTTAAAAAATTGCGTTTATGACTATCAAAAATAAGAACAACGTTGCTACTGTTGCTAGTGATGTTATTATCGCAGTATGATTTCCCAAAAACTTGTTTAAAACCGAATTTAGCTTCATTGAATGTTTGGAAAAGTGATTCTTTGAAAATTATTTCCAAGTTTAAGAGAACCCAATGTTTAATAAATTTCTAGTTTGAGAAATCGTTTGTTAACATTTTGGAAAAACAACTATTAATATCTTAGAAAGAAAATCCCGTATTTTAGGTTTATTAGTGAATAATAACCGAATTAAAATGTAAAACCAAAATAAATCTCAAAGACCTTATTACAAAGCATAAACCCAATTTTAAAATAAAACTTAAAGTAAAGTAAAACGAAATTTACTAAGTAACGTCGTATGGTCACCCTAGAGTCCACCACGGCTCCAAATCCTCACTGCTGGGAATTACCTAAAAAATTAAGCAGAGGGGTGAGTTACGAGAACTCAGTGTGTAACCCCCTAAATGAACATTAACTTGCTCGAGCCCATTCAGATACAAATTGGGCCCTTGCCCTTACAAAATCAAACTGGGCAAAGCCCTTCCAGAAACGAACTGGACCGGAGCCCTTTTTACATGGTAAAACAGATAAAAGCATGCAATGCAATGCAACCCAGCCAAACCTAAATATCCAACTGCTACACACGACCTGTTCCTGCCAAAACACACCAGTGGGGATTTCTATAATCAACCCTCATCCGCTACACACCATCGATGGCAGTCACGCTGCTCATCGCTGAAATTGTGGCAGTGCCACCGAAATAATGTGACAGAGTCACCGAAATATGTGGCAGAGCCACCGAAATAATGTGACAGAGTAACTGAAATATGTGGCACAGCCACCGAAATACACTTCCCCTTTCATCAATATCATATCCCAACCCCATGCAACATATCATGACATAGTAATTTAGTGCATGCATGAACATACCAATATAACGGATTGTCAGAATACATACTCATGCTAAATTAACCCAACAGGGTTCAATCATAGATTTACTCACCTAGCCAATTTCTAACCTCACCTGCTAGGGAATCTCATAGTTTACTCAATAGGGTATTTCAACTTTTAGCCGACTAACAAAATAATACACAGCAAACGAGTAAAAGTGTGAAGTTACACACCTGATTACGCGAAGAACTATACACTCCTGATCGTCGTCACCTATGTCAACACATTACATAATTAACTAACAAATGGAAAATCTTTATTCCGCAACTAGCCAAACGATTTACTAACACTTACCCTCACTATCATGAACAACTACAATCTATCTATTCAGATCCGATGTCGCCCCTCTTCCATAACCCGGTGGGAAATCCCGGACCACTGACACCCTACGTCATTTGAACTTGGGAGCAGAGACTCTGAGTCCACTCCCCTCAGGCTCTCTTAACGCAACCTTCTCAGCTCAACTAGCCCCGGCCTCCATGAAGAAAGTCTTGATCAGTAAAGTACTTTCAGAGAGAAACTATGGTTGGCTAACAAAAAGGCTTGGTTATGGCAGAGTAGAACGAAAAGGAAATAATAGTGAAGAAACCGAAGAGATGACTTCCTACCTTACTTGCCAAAGCGGCTCAGTTCTATCCTCTTGACGAAATGCCCCTGGTTCGGCAATAGACCCACAAAGGTTCTGACTTCCACGAAGAAATAACCACGATTCCGAGTGAAGAGAAGTACTTAGATTCGGCCTAAAAAGAGAGGAGTTAAAGGATGACTGCTTCGATTCTTTAGAAGAGAGAGAAGAGAAGAAAAACATACGAAGAGAGAAACCCCTTACCTTGCAACAAGCAAAACCGATTGAAGAGGGACCTTTGGCAGACAAAAGAGATCCTAGCACTGTGCTTCTTGATGTTCGGCTAAATAGCAAAGGATGAAAGAAACGGATTTAGTTGACACAAGAAAAGATTCGGAGAAGAAACAAATAGTAGAAGGTAGTGAAAGAGAGAAAAGTTTCAGTTAACTTGAAAGAAGATGGAGAAGGTGATGAGAGTTGATGAGAATGGATATAGGGGGGAAAATGCACAAGTGGCCACTCTAAGATTCGGCTAATACTAAAGAGACAAGAAGAAGAAGAAAAGAAGTAAGAGTGTGCTGCAGTTTTGGTAAAGAAGAAGTGAAGCAAGATGACCGAAATGCAAAAGAAAGGAAGAACTTCTAAAATGGGTTTCGGTTTTACTCTTCTCTCAAATGACACTTGAAGAACGGCACTCCCACATCCATTTATGACTGAATGTTTAAAATGCCTAAAGAAGAAAGGAAAAACGGCACACACCTACTAGCAAAAACCGAGAATGCTTCCTAAGCACCTCTCTAACTTTCGGCCAAACACTTCACACACCCACACCCCATGATTCTCTCCTTGATTTCCTCCCCCACTCACTCTCCATCCACCATTTGAAATGGTTGACCAAGTCCCCCCCCACAATCTCCTCAACACCATCCATTCAAACCCATTTGACCCATTCAACTCCTCCCTTGGTAGAGTCCCAGCTGAATACCACCTCTTCTCCACCTTGAGCACAAAAATAAAGCTCCCTGTTGCAGCAGATGGGATTCGAACTCCTTCCCTCTCTTCTCTACTAGTGACGCCACATCCACTCCACCTTGAGCTCACTTGTGCTAGCAATTTACCAACATTTTCTCTTAAGCCTTGCCGCCAACAGCCTTTCCCCCTTAAGTGCCCAAAAAGCAAAATTTTACCAAGGCCTAGGCTCGACACCGAGCCTACCCAGAACCCCCGAACACCCCCAAATAACAAGCTTAGCTAGCCACACACATAAAATAATGCAAAATCCAGGACCCCTAATTTTAGGATGTTACACCAAAGGCCTCATAACTCGAGCCCGAGCTAAACAACTCCAAGAAGCTGTTCTGTCTTTATTGATCCAATTTTGGATCGAAAATTAGCTCGATGAAGATGGAAAAGCTTGGGTCAACGTTTTAGAGAAGCCTTGCACCTTAGTGCAAGCTGATTTCAGCTCGGTTCAGCTTACTTGAGCTCAAGTCAGCTCACACAAGCTCCTTTCAGCTCATTGAGCTCGTTTTAAGCTCTTTTCAGGTCATTTATTTTAATGTTTGAAAAAATTTATCATTTCATTAATTTAGTTTGAATTATTACAGCTCATAAATATGTCTAAGTTTTATTACATGCTTTAATTATGTTTTGTTAGTCGAATTTAATTGAGTAGCTAGTTTATAATTATTTTGTCTTAATTTAGTTAGTATGTTAATTAGTGTTTAATATGTCTTGATGTTATTCTAGTTCAGCTGAATATACATTTGAACTTAATTTAGTTCATGATTTCTTGTAGGTTGGCCGAATGCATGAAGGAGCATTAAAGACCAGGTGCATGCATGGTTCAATGCAACGTATGGGAGTATGCACGAATGGCTGGATTCATGGATGTGACTCTTTCCTTAATGTTTCAAGGTGCTTATTCAGCCAAGGAGTGGCTGCCAATTTATCTTCCCAAGCTGGCCGTCCCTCTCCCCAAAGCCTCATCATTCTGTTCATACTTGGTGTTCACATTGGTGACCATTCGGCTAAGCCTTTTCACACCATGAAGACTTTTCAAGATTAGATGTTCACACATCATTTGGCTGTTCAAAGACCTTCTTAATTGTGCCTAACTATTCAGCCAAGAGGTGCCAATTCAATGAGCCAATTTAAGGCTATGGTCGAACCTAGACATGGCCATTGGCCTCCCCATGCATTCATCTCTTCAAGTACATTTGCTTAAGCATTAAGCTGTCCATTGGAGCTCCCCATTCAGCCGAACCAAGACTTAGTGAATTAATGGTTTTATTCTAGAATAGTCTAGCATGTTCTAGCTGAATTACTTAGTCTATAAGCTTTGTATTTTGTCCATTCGGCTAGCTAGTTAGATAGGCTATAAATAGTTTGTAATTTGCCAAATTATTGAATGAACTATTGTTCTTGTGAGGTTCTCCCTCTCATATTTCGTGTGAGTCTCGAATTGACTTATCCAGCATGCTAGTGGCGTTAATCGAACTCCTTCCGAACTTAGCACCAACCTTGGTGTGGTGTTCATCCATCTTTTTATACCTTCGGTTCCTACTTTGCTAAGTAACGGGTCGAGGTCCATCTTCTATTTCCATCATTCACCTTAAGCCATATAAGTCCCGGGGCGATACTCGCTATAGTATCGAATCGTTCTTGATGCTTAAGTTCCTATTTCCATTACCACCTCTTATCCAACCTATCTATCCTTTATTTTATCCTTAAACCAAACCTACTACACCTTCTAAACCTACCATTCACTTTAAACCAATTTGTTAAGCTTCCGCAAACTTTACTCTAAATTACCCCTTTTCGACACTCAAGCTTCTTCTCGTCAACGATCGGGAAAACTACGTGAATCGAATCGACATTCCCGAGCTAGATCACATCAATTATTGAGCTAAAAAATTGAATGAAGTGGTTGGAGCTAGGCTAGATTCGGCCAAAGGGTTTTAATGAGCTTAAATGGGCTGCTTTGATCAGCTGAATAGTTTGGAGTTCATTAAAACCTGCTTAGGGTTCATCAAGAGTTTTTGAGTGTGAACAGATGAAATTGAATAGCCTTTGTGTGTGAAAGCCCCAAACCGAATGGTCCCCTAGTGTGAAAAGCATTTCCAGCAATGTGAAAACTCTCTTGGCCGTTTGTCTCCATGAAGGGATGCTTGCGAGAACTAAATCAGCAGCTCTCTTGCATTCAAGCCATCCAATGTATGCGTCTGCACAAATTAATTCAGCAAATTAATTGAGTTTAAGACATGATTAATGCAGCAGCAACAAGACTCATTTAATTTGGAGCATGTAATTAACTTGTCTAAGCTAAGGCATATTTAAAATAATATTAGCTAAGACACTAATTTAATTCAGCAGTAGCCAAGACACATTAAAAATCGGTATTAGACTAAGACACATTTAACACTCTAATTTAACATGTTCAAATTAAAGAAAAATTTATTAACACTTATCTATTAACTTAAGCTAAACTAACTGAATTAACTAAATGCATTTATTTTATTTCAGTAACTAAGTTGGTAAAAAAATAAAATAAAATAAACTCAAAACGAGCAAACAAGCTCATTGAGCTGGAAACGAGATGAATTGAGCTCGACAAGATGGAATCGAACTAGTTCAGCTTGCAAGGGATTGCAAGCAACACTTAGGGAGCTGGTCCAAGAATGTGCTCGAGGCGTGGCTGTATCAAAGATGTAGGAGCATTAAAGGGCTGCACATTCATGGAATTAAGGTTTTTCTTCAAGGTTAAGAATGCATGAATACATCAAGTGAAGCAACATGATGGTTCGGCCAATTCATGCACCATCTTCAAGCATGAACCGAATTTTAATGCTTCATTTATGCCCATAGCCGAATCTAGACAAGCCTTTGAGATACCATACATCCATCAACGTTGAAGCTGATTTTTACTTAATCAAGAAGCTATCCAGTGAAGAACCAATCAACTGAATTTAGACAACACCATTAGTGATTTTATTCTAGATTATTCTAGCCTATTCCATAGCCGAATGCTTAGCTCTTAAGTCTTGTTATTTTGTCCAATCGGCTAGCCTATATAATGCTATAAATACTTAGCACATTTGATGTAATGTAGACTTTTGCCATTTTATTTGAATGAAACTTTGTTTCTGTGAGGTTAACTTCCTCTCAATTTCGTACGAGTCTCGAGTGACTTATCTAGCTTGCTAGTGGTGTCTATCGAACTTGTTTTGAACTTATCACCATTCATTTGGTGTGGTGTTCACCTATCCTTCTACCAATCCAACCTACCACCTTAAAAAAATATAAGAACTGGGGTGACACTCTTTATAGTGTTGAATCGCTCTTGACGTTTAAGTTCGATTTCCGTTCCACCCACTATCCCGAATTTGCTTATCTTTATTTTGTTGTTAAACTGAACCTATTTTATTCATATATTACTTATCTTTACTTCTTTTTCAAACTTCTGCTTTTACCTTAGCCGAAATACCCCTTTCAACAACACGAACGAAACTTCTTGTCGACGATCGGGCAACTTAAGTGACTCGACTCAACATCATCGAGCCGGATCACATCATTTGGTATCAAAGCTATCAAATAGAGGAGCGCCGATGTTCGTAGCAATCCCGAAGTAAGTTCATAAAAAGAAGTAGTTTCGAATTAAAAAAAAAACTTTATTATTTTGTATCAAAAGATCTCTATTGTATTTCGAAGTATAAAAAAATGAGTATAAAAAAAATGAAGTGTTGAAAGTTTATGTATTCATCCCTTTGTAATCCCGATCAAGTGAGTTCCATACTATCAATTCCCTCCCCAACGCCACACTTAAACCCAAAATTTTTCTTTGTTTAGCCTACCTTACACCTTTTTACGTTACAACCCTTGCAACCACTTTGAAATCAACCCCAAAGCAGCAAATAGGTCTAAACGAGACAAAATATGAAATATTGAAAGAGAGGTTGAGTGGTAAAAGGTAAAGAGCGAGTGAGTGCACTAAAGTGTTAGAAAAAGCCTTTAAAATGAGAGTAAACACGAGCGTGAGTGAAAATCATTTCTTTATTTTTTTCTTTTCGAGTGAACTTGTGAGTTTTTGTGGTGAGGTATTTATCTTCTGTTTCTATTTTATCACTTTTCTTTTCACTAATTAATCATGTCTCGAGAAGAGTATTCAGCATTTGAATTTCAATATTTGTTGAAAGAGATGGAGTGCATGCTCGACCGAAAAATTTCACCAAGTCAGAAAATGGAGTCAAGACCATTATGGAGGCAAACATCCCATGACTATTCGAGAAGGGATTCTTATTGTGATTCCTATTCCTCAAGGAATTCGAGACGAGATAAAGCGAGCTACGAGCTTGAACCCTTTCAAGATGACGAACGAGAAAGTACAAGTTATTCTTCGTATGCCTCAAAGAAATCATCCACGGAGGAGTCCTTACGAAGGAGTGAACATGAATCATATGTAAATCATTCCCTTCCTATCCGACGAAAAACATCTCATTCTGATTCTTTTGTTTTATCTTCATGTTGTAAAAAAAAACGAGAGAAAAATAAGTAAAAAGAAAAGAGAGACAAGAGATGATAATGAGAGACAATGAGCGGATCCTAAACGAACTCTAGAGAAGAAAAAAAAGAGATAAAAGAACAAGAAATTGAAAAAGAAAAAGAAAAAGAAATTGAAGAAAGAAAAGAAAGAGTGAAAGAAACGAGTGAAAAAAATGAGAGAGAACAAGAAAAAGAAAGGAATGTTTTTACTAACCAAAGTGTGAGTTTTCCTCGTGTTGTTTCTACTTTCCAGGTTTTTAAAGATCCATGTAACGATTTTCAACTTCAATATTTACCTGATGAGAGGTGGTTCAAGTTGATCAGGAAAGGTAAGGTTGAAGATGAAATCAAACCACAAGAACTCGAAGGTAAGCAAGGTAAGGAATTTTTAACAACCGAGTCACGGTAATCAGGTTTGAAAGTTGTCGATAAAATTTTCGGTGACTTAGTTTTTAAAAGATTTCCTTATTTTGATCCTGTTAATTGATATTCTTTGTTTGTGGTTGATAAATTCGTTTTAAGAGGAAGCATGAGGATTTGTTCTCTTGATTCATTTTGTGATGAAAAATCTATTGATATTGTTCGATCAAATCGACAAACACAAAATATGATCTTGCGTGATAACGGGTTTTCACGAAAAGCGCTTAATCTATTTGAATGTGATGTTAATGTGCACCCTCTAAAGTTTTGTGAGAAATCTTCTTGTATAAGCATGCCTATTCGGATGAACTGTGACAGGTTTGATTATTTGAATGTTTGTATGCTCACATCTTCTTTGTTTAGCATATGTGGTAAAGAGTTTTCTAGTAAGACGTTTAATCCGTCTGATTGTGTTGTTCAAGAGAAATCTCTAAACCCTTGTGCGAAAAACTCATGCATTTACATGTCAGTTCGAAAGGGATTTAAGAGGTTTCATTGTTTGAATTTGTTTTTGCCTACATCTTCTTTATTTGGCATGTGTGACTTCGTGTTGAAAATGAAACTTTGGTTGTGTTATGGAATGGGTGATCAAAATCACATATTCAAACCTGGGGCATGTTTTCTTGAATTATTTCCAAGTAAAGGTGAGCATCGTAATTGTACCTTGAATAAATATGTTGACCTTTTCTGTGTGCTCTGAATTTTATCTTTATTTCTGCAAACAAAAGATGTGAATTCTGTGGATCTGCAAGGTCAAAATCAATTTTTTGGTTTTGGAGGTTGTTCTACATTGTGGTATACGAGATTTGAACATGTTTTGTGGGATAGTGATTGTTCATGTAAACAATTCAATTATTCTGATTGTGGTATTGATGTGCACTCTTTGATCTGTTGTGGAAAAACCACATGCTTAAACAAGGCTGTGCAAATGAAACTTGTGATGTATGATTGCTCGAACACATGCAAGCCTAAACTTCCTTTGTTTCGCCTGTGTGATAACATCTTGACAAGTGAAATGCTTAGTTCATTTGATTGTGAGTGTGAGGTAAGTTTAATTGACGTTTTGCATTCTGATTACAAATTCAAATTGATTCATATTCTTTTGATATTGCCGAACATAAGGATCCATTTTGACAAAGTAAGACCCATTTCTATTCTTGAATTCAGCAATGGCTTATTTGTTCAAGTTTGGTTTGAGGATTTAGCGCGAGCCTGTAAGTTCATAATCCAGTATGACCCTAATCCTTTTCTTTATTTTGTTGTTAATACCTTGAAACGACTCATTTCTAAAAAGGGAGGGTCTGTGACTAATACTTTGTTTTTCCAAGTTGTGTGTTTGAATCAGGTCTTTGTAAGCCACTCTATCCCATCTGGCCACCAAGGGTCTTATAACGATGAATGCTTTGATGTGAAAAAATGGCTCGACTTGAGGACAAGTCATTTTGAAGAAGGGGGAATGATGTAAGCACGCCTGGGAGCTCAACGAATTTGAGCCAATACCCCATCGAGCTTTCTAAAGGCCCCAAGAAGCTGTTTCAGCTTTATTCATTAAACTTTGGAGTGAAAACAAGCTCGTTGTTAATGGAGAAGCTCGGGCAGCTCCTTAAAGACTCCTTGCACCTTAGTGCAATCCGAATTCAACTCATTTCTAGCTCCCCGAGCTCCACTCAGCTCAAATTAGCTCACTTGAGCTTATTTCAGCTCGTTTGAGCTCAATTTAGTTTCATTCCAGACCATTTCTTTTATCATTTAAATAAATTAAGTATTAGTTTTAATTTATTCAATTTGATACAGCTCATGACCGAATTCCCTAGCTCAAATCAGTTCATTAATTATTTTCACATGTTTTGAGCTAGCCGAATTTAATATCCTAGCTAAGTTAATTGAGTTTTAATTTAATTATTATGTTTATTAATATGCCTAGATGATGTTCTATTAAGGTTGAGCTAAATTCATGTTTGGTTTAGTGTGTTTAATGTGTGTTTAGGTTCAGTCGAATGTGAAGATGTATTTAATACAAGGTTCATGTACGGCTTGGTGCAAAGTATGGAAGGGTGCATGCACAATTGAGGTTCAATGGATGGCATTTAAAGGAGAAAATGTATTTGGGACGTTCATGCAAGAGGGAGCTGCTGAATGTTCATGTATTTGAAGATTCATGGACCGTATTTATGGAGGAACATACATTGGGACGTTTCATGCATGCTTCATGCATATTCAAGATGACCATTCAAGTATTCAAGGCACATTAAAGCTTCATTCAGCCAAGGGAGATTGATGTGGTCTGGCTCGGTTTAGTCGAGTCATTTCACTTGTCCCCCAATCGTCGACGATGAGGATATTCAAGTTTTCGAAGAAGGTTTAACTTTGATTATGGTAGCGGTAGTCTTAACGAAGGGGTTTAAAATTAAAGATAAGTTTATGAGTTTTACTAGGTTCGGTTTAACAATAACACAAGGATAGGTATTGGTTCGATAAAAGATGGAAATAGAATTGCGAACTTAACGCAAAGAGCGATTCAACACTATATGAAAGTGTCACCCCGGTTCTTATACGGTTAAGGTGGAAAGATGGTTGATAGATGGATAAGAGAACGCCACACCAAGGATTGGTGATAAGTTCAAAAAAAAAAACAAGTCGGGTTGACGCCACTAGGAAAGCCAGATAAGTCACTCGAGACTCGTATGAAATAGGAGATGAGGGAATCCTCACAGAAACAAAGTTTCATTAATCAAATTGGCAAAAAGTCCTTTTACAAATGAAATGTCTAAGTATTTATAGACCTAAGCATGGATAGCCGAATGGACAAAATGAACCAGCTTAAGAGCTAGGTAATTTTCGGCTAGATTAGTCTAGAACTAACTAGAATAAAATCTTTAAAGATTGAATCCATGTTTAGCCGAATGGAGATCTAATGGTCACTTAATTTCAGCTTTTAATGAGCTGAAAATTTCATGAAAAAAATTCAAGAAAAATCCCAAGAAGCTTCTCCAGCCTTGGGGACGTCTAAGGGCTGCCTTTTGGTGTTTTCAACCAGCTTTCATTGAAGGAAGTTAATTGTTGAGCTGAAAAATTGAATGAAGTGCCTGGAGCTAGGCTAGATTTGGCCAAAGGGTTTTAATGAGCTTAAATGGGCTGCTTTGATCAGCTGAATAGTTTGGAGTTCTTTAAAATCTGCTTGGGTTTCATCAAGAGTTTTTGAGTGTGAACAGATGGAATTGAATAGCCTTTGTGTGTGAAAGCCCCAAACCGAATGGTCCCCTAGTGTGAAAAGCATTTCTAGCAATGTGAAAACTCTCTTGGCCGTTGGTTTCCACGAAGGGATGCTTGGGAGAACTAAATTAGCAGCTCACTTTGAAGAACTAAATCAGCAGCTCTCTTGCATTCAAGCCGTCTAATGTATGCGGCTGCACAAATTAATTCAGCAAATTAATTGAGTTTAAGACATGATTAATTCGGTAACAACAAGACTCATTTAATTTGGAGCATGTAATTAACTTGCCTAAGCTAAGACATATTTAAAACAATATTAGCTAAGACACTAAGTTAATTCAGCAGCAGCCAAGACACATTAATAATCAGTATTAGACTAAGACACATTTAACACTCTAATTTAACATGTTCAAATTAAAGACAAATTTATTAATACTTATTTATTAACTTAAGCTAAACTAACTGAATTAACTAAATGCATTTATTTTATTTCAGTAACTAAGTTGGTAAAAAAATAAAATAAAATAAACTCAAAACGAGCAAACGAGCTCATTGAGCTGGAAACGAGCTGAATTGAGCTCGATAAGCTGGAACCGAACTAGTTTAGCTCGCAAAGGATTGCAAGCAATGCCTAGGGAGATGGTCCAAGAATGTGCTCGGGGCGTGGCTGTATCATCCCCTCCCTCTTTAAAGCGATTTGTCCTCAAATCGGGCCACTTGCTCATGAAAAATCTTTCATCGTCACAGCCCCCTTGGTTGTCGAATGGAGTAGAATTATTCCCAATAACCTGAAAGTCACACAAAACTCAAAGAGAAAATAGGTTACTTGTAACACCCCTTACCCGTATCTTTAGCCGGAATAGGGTACGAGGTATTATCGGACTTAATCACAAATAACTGATCATTTCCGAGTCACAAATTTCCATTCAAATTTAAAACTTTTCATTTATAATCATATTGTCCCTTATAAGGGCCTACGAGGCCCAAAACATTTATTGGGAGTGGTTCGGGACTAAATCGAGAACTTTGTAATACTTAGAAAATTTTACCACAAAACAGGGCCACACGCCCGTGTCCTCGACCCGTGTAATTCGCTGTTTATGACATCATCAACCATTTAGGGTCGCACAGCCAAGTCACACGCCCGTGTGCTAGGCCGTGTGGCCATCCGTGTGGATGAAAGTTAGGCTATTTACCAAGCTTTTTTCCATCCAAAAACTCTTGCACACTTGTAACACCCCAAACCCGGCCTAGAAGTTAGGCCTGAATCCTGCGTGTCATATTGAAGTGTTTTTGCGAAAACCTTGTTTTCATTGAAAACCCTTCTAGAGAAAAGTTAAGTAAAATCTATTTTGCTTTCAAAACGAGGTGTAGCCAAAAACCATTTCCTTGTTACTATGTAAAAATTTCCTTTGACAGCGGAAGCTCGTTCTTAAAACACAATTATTTTCAAAAACCTTGAAATACGTTTAAAATAAATAAATCCAGGTTCCATTTCAAAATTTCAATGCATAGTGACAGTAATGGAATAATAACTAGAGAGAAAGTCTTATACAATCTGAAATAACTTAAAATAAACAACTTAAAATCTAGAATTTAGATATTAAGGAAAACAAGTCTAATCGTCTTGCTAGTTGGCCACCTCTGAGTCCCTCCATCCGTCAAAATGCCTACTGAGGATCACCTGAGAAAAATAAAAGAGGGAGTGAGTTTTTGAAAACTCAGTGTGTACGACCCTCGTCAAACAAATAGCATACATATCATATTATTAACATAATAATATCACATACGCAATGCAGTGCAAACCCTCCCCAAATAATCCATCCGGTACACATCATCTCCTTCCAACCGAAACACTTCTGTGGGGATTTCTAAATCGACCCACCCATCCGATACACATCAAGGGTAGCCCGGTTGTGGTACTACCAAATGTTGCAGCAAAGCTGCTTATCATATAATAGGCTTAAAAAGCCATCGGTGGATCCATAGTTGTCAACCAACCATGCAATCCTCATATACTTCCTCCGTTCCATAATTCCCACCCCATATGCAACCTAAACAGAATATCATATGAATGCAGCAAATGTACATGTAACATCCATAAATCTTACCTTCAACACATAGGGGTATTTTAGTCATTTCTCAAATCAAGGGTATTTTGGTAATTCTACCCTACAGGGGTATTTCAGTAATTCTTAACAGTATGGGTCTTAATTACGAACCTTGGCCCATCAACAAGTCCTCGCGACTAAAGTGAACAGACACTACGCACCAGGTAGGATTCCAGAGAAGAGGAGGTGGGTCACTAGGACCGCTTAAGTACCAAGCTCTCCCTAGATCCAATCCTAGACATGCATATGTCCATTGCCACACTCTACCCTAGCGACTTGTCCACAGACATGTTTCATTATTAAGTTGAGTTTTATGATGTTTAAGAATTCATCAGAACTAAACCTAGAGTCCATTAAAACCCTAGCATGCATTTCTAAAATCCCATAAGGCCCACTAAGCCCAATCATGTCCATATAGCCCATTAAGCCCAATCATGTATATGTAGCCCATTAGGCCCGATCATAATCAAATCATACAACCATACATATCAATCCATCATTCAATTTCACATATCAACTCTTGCCGAATTGGGCCCACGAGCTCGGCAAGCCCATTTAGCCCCTTCCGGCCCGGTTGGCCAAACAGTGGCCTGAGACCATGAGATCGCTCTCTTGGTCCCGGTAATCGTATCGGTGTTCCCACACGAATGTTCGCACGCTCGTGTGGTTGCCGGTGCCAACCTTTCGGCTTTTCAGCTTTTCAGCATTCTGGTTTTTCGGTATTTCAACTTTTGTCGATTTTTCGTGTGTGAACTGTATGTACACACCTTCGACTTTATATTAAACTATCGAATCATAGGGTAGAAGTACACACCTTACCACCTGGAGTACTAAGTACTCATAATTGTCAGAACCTATATTCAAACATTACCCTCCATCAGTCACTTACTTAATAAATTAAAATAAATCCACTACAACCACTCACCGAAGGACAACCTATACTTGCCTTGATCGACTGCGATTTGCCTATTTAATTCGGGGTCCGTTGTAGTCCCCCTTCCGCATCCAGGCGGAAAGTCCCGAACTGCAGACACCTTACGTCGCTTAAACTTGGGAGTAGTGGTCACTTGCTCATACTCAGTCAACATCTTTACTGACTCTTTACTAGATCCCCCTTTGCTCATCTTAAATTCCTTATCAATCGGCCAAATGAATGCGATAGCTAGTCCCAGAAGATTTAGCCAACGCGAGGAGAATAAAAGATTTGAAAGAGGGAGAGAATGAATATTCGATTAAGTAACTGAAAAAAAATGATTGCTTTGATCAAATTGTGAAAGAAAAGGGGTGGCACATAAGGGATTCGGCAAAAAGGAATACTGGACTTTAGGGACCAAGAATATTCGGCACAAAAGAAATAGACTAGAAGCCAAGGAAAGAAAAGAGTTTGATGAGAAGGAAGGGAAGGAATCGGCGCAAAATAGAAGAGGAAGAATAAGGGATTTTGGCTTTCAGGTATTTGGAGAGAAAACTAGTTTTCGGCAAAATAAAAAGAAAGAATTTGGCATTAGCCTAGAACCCCAAAATCGACACCTATTTATAGCCTATAGCCGAATTTCCTATCCCAAATTCCCAATTCGGCTCAACCTTTTCCACATATCTCATCTCCTAATTTTTCTCCATGATAACTCCCCAATCATTTTCCTAATTTGTCTCTTCTAATCACTTTCCTTAGAGTCCATCATCACACCACTTCCAACCTTCTAGAAGACCAAAATTAAACTCCTAAAAAAAATTACTAAGCTAGGATTCGAACCTAGGATCTCCTTGCTAGCCCATAACGCCACCTTCCTATACCTTAAGTGGTGTCACTTAGTCACTCCACCTCAAGGCTCTTTGATGCCATTTTTCCCCATTTTTATTTAAAAGCCCAACTACTCACCGCCCTTGTTCCTTTAATAATTAATTAAAAATTCCTTCTCCTCATAGTTCGAACCCAGCACTTCTCCAATACCCCTAGACACTCCAAGTTTATTAAACCCTTAAACCCAACATGTCATTTGTCATTTTCTTGCTCACTTAGAAATTTTCTGAGACCCAAAGCCCAAAGCCCAATTCATCTAGGCCCAAAATTCGAGGCGTTACAACACTTATACCAAGTTTATCAACACACACATGGCATTTTTTAGGCATCCCAATAACCACATCATGGCATTCGCACACCATTTATAAATCACATTCATCATGCACAACCACACACACACTTAACTAATCATAGCATATAACTTACTCAACCATTCACATTTAGTATTTGCCACACATAATTATCACACATTCACTCATCCAACCCAAACAAGCATGCACATCCATGTAATGCTTCATCATAGACTTATAACATAATAAATATTGGCCTCATCAAATGGCCTTATACAACAATGACCTTCAATTAGCATAGGCCAATATTCTAGGCCAACTCATAATAACATGTACACAAATGACCAAGTCCCTATACATGCCATAGACTTAAAAATACTTGAAGATCGTTGATACAATACCAATCAATAACTTGTTAGTGTGATAGAATCTCCGACGACCTCCAACTCGAGCTAGCATCTGTGACACTGTAGGAAAAAGGAAAGGAAGGGGGGTAAGCATTATAGCTTAGTAAGTAGGTATGTAAATAATAAGTGATTTATTAACAGGCTTTTATAAATCTTCACAATATGTTCTCAAGATACTACAATCATAATTGCACATAGTTCCACTATTTATTCATGTTCATCTCAAGCTGTCTACTCGAGTCACAGTCACTAAATTATTTATATCTTGAACTACGGAACTCCAAATTAAGATCCGCTAATTTTCCCTAAAACTAGACTCACATATCTTATTACATAAAATTTTCAGAATTTTGGATTTAGCCAATAAGTACATTTTATTCTTTAAAGTTTCCCCTATTCTGTTGTCTGACAGCTTTGACCCTTCTTCACTAAAAACTAATTATCTTCTCGTACAGAATTCAGATGATGTTCTCGTTTGTTTCTCTTGAAAATATACTTATTCAGAATTTTAACCATATAAATTCTAACCCATAATTATTTTTTTTACAATTTTTAATAATTTTCCAAATTTAGAATAGGGGATTCTGAAATCATTCCGACTCTGTCTCACAAAAATTCAAATATCTAATAATATGAAATTCTTTTGCTTACACCGTTTCTTTTATATGAAAATAGACTCAATAAGATTTTATTTCATATCTTATTAAACTTCTAATTCGATTTCCACCATTTTTGGTGATTTTTAAAAGTCACACAACTACTGCTGTCCAAAACTGTTTTGTTGCTAAATTTACTCTTTCATAATTTCACTTACTCCATTTCATCTTACCGAAGGTTCGATCAAATATCGAGCACATTGTTCATAAATTTTCACACTTATACCTGCACTTATTCATCACATAGTCATATTCAATTACACTTAGTTGTTACATGATCACATGTATTTTCACTTAGTCAATTTCTCATTGAACTCATCAGAATAATAACAGATACACGGTGGCCTGCACATAGTACCACCGTTGTAGCCGAAGCTATCTGGTGCACATAGTAGCCTGCACTTAGTACTACACATGTGACCAAAACCATCACTTACACATAGTGGCCTACACTTAGTACCACACATGTGATCGAAGCTATCGGGTACGCATAGTAGCCTGCACTTAGTACTACACACGTGACCTAAAACCATCTTGTAGCTCTCTTGTACACATAGTGGCCTACACTTAGTACCACACATGTGACCTAGCTACTTCATTCGTATCTTTTCTATTCCGAAGGTTCAACCGGGAATTCTCACTTTTCAACATTTTACCAATTCATCCACAATCAATCACAATTCATAATTTACATCAAATAATTACTCCATATTCAACCATATCTCATATAATATAACAAAATATTAAACATAAATAAAAATGATGTATTATTTACATACAAACTTACCTCGGTAGCACAATCGGTGAAAAGGACTTATTCGTCATACTCTTTGTTTTTCCCCCGTTCTAAGTCCGAATCTCGTCTTCCTTGATAATCGAGCTTTGAAGCTTGAAAAACTCTAGCCATGGTTTCTTCATGGTAATTTTAGCCATAGCTTGAAGATGGACAATTTTTGGCTTTTAATTTTGTTATTCATTTTAATTACTAAATGACCAAAATGCCCCTAACTTAAAAATATTCTATTTCACCTATTTCATGTCCATTTTTGTCCAAAAAATTAACCAATGGTCTAATTACCATTTAAGGACCTCCAATTTAATATTTCATAGCAAATTGACACCTCTAGCTTCTAGAACTCAAGTTTTGCACTTTTTACAATTTAGTCCTTTTGACTAAATTGAGTGCCCAAACATCGAAATTTTCGAACGAAATTTTCACGAAATCGTTTCGTGAAATTGTAGACCATAAAAATATAATAAAAATAATTTTTTTACGTCAAATTTGTGGTCTCGAAACCACTATTTTGACTAGGCCCAAAATCAGGCTGTTACGTTACTTACATGCCCTCCCTCTTCAGGAGGGAACCAACTCGAAGTGCCTTCCACACGAAAATGGAATGATTGTGTGGCACTATGAGTTACAAACACCATAATACGTCCCAAATTTTCACATAAACCATTATCGGATTCAGAGTTAAAAATGGGTCTTGCATTTTCGTAATGAATCAAGAATTTCATGTCCAACAACATAGAAGGACTAGCAATCAAATTAAAGTTATCGACTGGATGCGCAAGTTTCATTTCCTTAGTTAAAGACCAGACATCAAGCAAGCATAAATTGTGCACATGTTTATTTTTACAAATTTCAAGATGCTTGATTGCTCTCGATGCCAAACCAGAATAATGAACTCCAGGCTTGAACACATGAGTTAGTTCACTCGTTCTAAAATGTAGCACAAATTTCTTATTCTCCAACAATTCACACAAGCGAAACAAAGGGAATTTAGGCATGCATATGTTCAAGTATTCATACATCATAAGTCTCATTCGAACAGCCTTGTACAAGCATGTGGGTTTCACACAACAGGTCATAGAATGCACATTATCACCAACAATCGAATGAAGCTCTTGTGACCTAAAAACTTCAAAATCCATACCTTGCTTACCCTTTGGCAAAGGTGAACTAAGTTCATTGAGAACGTTACCTTTTTCAACCAATGTGAATCTTCTCTCCTTGAGAAGGTATTGAAGTTGAAGCTCATCACTCAGATTAACCTGAAATGAAGGGAAAACACAAAGACATCGAGCATGTTGATTATTCAAAACTCCATTCTCTTTTTCACTCGTCTCTCTTTTATCTTCCTTTCCTTTTTCTCCACTCATGTTTTTCTCACAATTTTTGTTCTTTTCTCTCTATTTTTCTTCTTTCTTTTCTTTTGAATCTTTATTCTTTTCCTTTTCTCGCAATTGTTCCATAGAACGTTTCAATCTTTGCTGATCTTCCAACACTTGTTTTGGCGATAGAGGTGCCAAAGTGATGTTTTTACCATTGTGCTTGAAGGTGTATTAGTTGGCGAATCCGTCGTGTTTGACTCACCGGTCAAACTGCCATGGTCTTCCAAGCAGTAAGTGGCCCGCATGCATGGGCACTACATCACATAGTACCTCGTCATGGTACTTTCCGATTGAAAATGAAATTAAGGCTTGTTTGGTCACCTTTAATACGATGCCTTCATTGAGCCATTGTAGTTTGTATGGACTCAGGTGTTTGATAGTCGGCAAAGCAATTTTTTCTACCATGAGTGTACTTGCAACATTCGTACAACTTCCGCCATTGATAACAACGCTGTAAACCTTTCCTTGGACATGACAACAGGTATGGAACAAGTTTTCTTGTTGGGGTTCACTTACGGAGCTTTGCGTACTAAGGCTTCTTTTTACGACGAGCATCTCGCCTTCAATCGCATATTCTAGCTCGTCTTCATCATCGGAGGGGTTTTCGACATCATCTTCGTTCTTTTCTACTTCTTCCTCCAACTCGATTTCACCGTTGGGTCTAGTCACCATTACGCTCTGATTTGGGCATTGACTCGCAATATGGCCTCTACCGAGACACTTGAAGCACTTTATGTCCCTTGATCAATTTTGGACACCATCAACAACCTTGCCTTTGCTGGATTCGGCCACAGGCTTGGTTGACTTCACCGACACCGCTGGTTCTTTTGGTTGACTTGCCGAAGGAGTCTTATTCTCACCTTGGCTCCATTTGGACACGTTTGAAGTGGGGTATCCCCGGGTAGGACCTTTTTTCTTGAGTTTCTTGTCGACTTTAATAGCCATATAGACCATATCTACAATCTCTACGTAGTGTTGCAACTCCACTATATTGGCTATTTCATAGTTTAATCTGGCCAAAAATCGAGCCATAGTTGCCTCGCAGTCTTCTTGTACGTCCGCTCGAATCATGGCGACTTCTATTTCCTTGTAATAATCTTCCACGCTTTTGGATCCTTTGGAGAGGTTTTAGAGTTTTTGATGCAACTCCCGGTGATAGTAGGAGGGAATAAATCTTCGTCGCATCACGGCTTTCATCTCGGCCCAAGTGTTGATAGGGCGCTCGCCATTTCGTATTTGGCTCGTCGTGAGTTCGTCCTACCAAATCATGGCATAATTGGAAAATTCTATGGTAGCCAACTTAACTTTCTTGGCCTTGAAATAATTGCGACACTTGAACACAAGTTAGATATTCTTTTCCCACTCGAGATAGGATTCGAGATCCGATCAGCCTTGGAACGAGGGTATTGTCAACTTAATGCTTTTTAAGTCATCATCGAACCTTTCTCGATCTTGTTGGCCACGGTGACGTTGGCCTCTCCTCCGGTCACTTACGTTAGAGCCTTGATCACTTTTGCGGTCACTCAGTTTGGATGGTTTATCGTCTTGAATTTGTCGTCAGCCTCGATTTCTCGGTGGACTTAGAGGAGTCCTTTCTCATTGGGCTCTTCCTTCCACATGATCAAGTCGTCCTTGTATCGGCTCCAACTTGCGATCGAACAACCGTTCAACTTTTCGAAGCAAGGCTTGCAAGTTTAAGTCCGGTACATTCCGAACTGGTTACTTTTTCGTTTCTGTCCGCCATGTTTCTTTCGGGACTTCTTGACATAAGAATTTTAAAAACCTCACCTCAAAAGCCTCACATTTCCACTCGGAAAGAAAATGATTGATTTTTGCTCCGCTCGTGTTTACACTCGTTTTAGGCTTTTTCGTCTCTCTATGCGCTCACCACTCTTTGCCTTTTTCCACTCGACCTCTCTCCCACAACTTCGTATTTCGTCTCAAATAGACTTACTTGCTGCTTGGGGTCGGTTTCAAAGGGTTTCAAGGGATGTAACATATAGATGTAAGGTAGGCTGAACAAAAAGAAAATTTCGGTATAAGTGTAGCGTTGGGGAGGGAAGAAATGATGGTAGAACAATCTCGATGATCGGAAATAGAGGAGATGAAAAATACAACAAAAACTTGCAAAACTTCACTTTTTTTTATACTCGTATTTTTTTTAATTTCGTATTTCTTTTTTTTTAATTCAATACAATATGCTGATTATAAGAGAAATAAAATACAACTTGATTTTTTTTAATTAAATTTTTTTTTTTCACGAACTTACTCCGGGCTTGATACGTACATCGACGCTCCTCATTTGCAAGCTCTGATACCAAATGATGTGGTCCGGCTTGGTTTAGTCGAGTCGTTTCACTTGTTGCCCGATCGTCGACGAGGAGGATGTTCGAGTTGTCGAAGAAGTTTTAACTTTGATTATGGTAGCAAAAGTCTTAACGAAGGGGTTTAAAATAAAAGATAAGTTTATGAGTTTTAGTAGGTTTGGTTTAACAATAACACAAGGATAGGTATTGGTTCGATAAAAGATGGAAATGGAATTGCGAACTTAACGCGAAGAATGATTCAACACTATATGACAGTGTCACCCCGGTTCTTATACGGTTAAGGTGGAAAGATGGTTGATAGCTGGATAGGAGAACGCCACACCAAGGATTGGTGATAAGTTTAAAAAAAAAACAAGTTGGGTTGACGCCACTAGCAAAGCCAGATAAGTCATTCGAGACTCGTACGAAATAGGAGATGAGGGAATCCTCACAGAAACAAAGTTTCATTAATCAAATTGGCAAAAAGTCCTTTTACAAATGAAATGTCTAAGTATTTATACACCTAAGCATGGATAGCCGAATGGACAAAATGAACCAGCTTAAGAGCTAAGTAATTTTCGGTTAGATTAGTCTAGAACTAACTAGAATAAAATCTTTAAATATTGAGTCCATGTTCAGCCAAATGGAGCTCCAATGGTCACTTACTTTCAGCTTTTAATGAGCTAAAAAATTCCAAAAAAAATTCAAGAAAAATCCCAGGAAGCTTCTCCAGCCTTGGGGACGTCTAAGGGTTGCCTTTTGGTGTTTTCAACCAGCTTTCATTGAAAGATGTTAATTATTGATGTGAAAATGCTCGGGGGTCCAGCGAATGCAATTTTTGATCCTCTCGAACTCCCCAAAGGCCCCATAACTCGAGCCCGAGCTAAACAACTCCAAGAAGTCATTTTGTCTTTATTGATCCAATTTTGGACCAAAACTCAGCTCGATGAAGATGGAAAAGCTTGGGTCAACATTTTAGAGAAGCCTTGCACCTTAGTGCAAGCTGATTTCAGCTCGGTTCAGCTTACTTGAGCTCAAGTCAGCTCACACGAGCTCCTTTCAGCTCATTGAGCTCGTTTAAAGCTCTTTTCAGCTCATTTATTTTAATGTTTGAATAAATTAATTATTTCATTAATTTAGTTTTAATTATTACAGCTCATAAATATGTCGAAGTTTTATTACATGTTTTAATTATGTTTTGTTAGTCGAATTTAATTGAGTAGCTAGTTTATAATTAATTTGTCATAATTTAGTTAGTATGTTAATTAGTGTTTAATATGTCTTGATGCCATTCTAGTTCAGCCGAATATACATTTGAACTTAGTTTAGTTCATGCTTTCTTATAGGTTGGCCGAATGCATGAAGGAGCATTAAAGACCGGGTGCATGCATGGTTCAATGTAACGTATAGGAGTATGCATGAATGGCCAGATTCATGAATGGCCGGATTCATGGATGTGACTCTTTCCTTAATGTTTCAAGGTACTTATTCGGCCAAGGAGTGGCTGCCAATTTCTCTTCCCAAGCTGGCCGTCCCTCTCCCCAAAGCCTCATTATTCCGTTCATACTTGGTGTTCACATTGGTGACCATTCGGCTAAGCCTTTTCACACCATGAAGACTTTTCAAAATTAGATGTTCACACATCATTTGGTTGTTCAAAGACCTTCTTAATTGCGCCTAACTATTCAGCCAAGAGGTGCCAATTCAATGAGCCAATTTAAGGCTATGGCCGAACCTAGACATGGCCATTGGCCTCTCCATGCATTCATCTCTTCAAGTACATTTGCTTAAGCATTAAGCTGTCCATTGGAGCTCCCCATTCAGCCGAACCAAGACTTATTAAATTAATGGTTTTATTCTAGAATAGTCTAGCATGTTCTAGCCGAATTATTTAGTCTATAAGCTTTGTATTTTGTCCATTCGGCTAGCTAGTTAGATAGGCTATAAATAGTTTGCTATTTCATTTGTAAAAGGACTTTTTCCAAATTATTGAATGAACTAATGTTTTTGTGAGGTTCTCCCTCTCATATTTCGTGTGAGTCTCGAATTGACTTATCTAGCGTGCTAGTGGCATCAACCAAACTCCTTCCGAACTTATCACCAACCTTGGTGTGGCATTCGTCCATCTTTTTATACCTTCGGTACCTACTTATCTAAGTAACGGGTCGAGGTCCATCTTCTATTTCCATCATTCACCTTAAGCCATATAAGTCCCGGGGCGATACTTGCTATAGTATCGAATCGTTCTTGACACTTAAGTTCCTATTTCCATCACCACCTCTTATCCAACCAATCTATCCTTTATTTTATTCTTAAACCGAACCTACTACACCTTCTAAACCTACCATTCACTTTAAACAAATTTATTAAGCTTCCACAAACTTTACTCTAAATTACCCCTTTTCGACACTCAAGCTTCTCCTCGTCGATGATCGAGAAAACTACGTGAATCGACTCGACATTCCCGAGCCAGATCACATCATTTGGTATCAGAGCTTGCAAACGAGGAGCGCCGATGATCGAATCAAGCTGGAGTAGGTTCGTGAAGTAAAAAAATCAAAAAAAATCAAGTTGTATTGTATCTCTTTTGTATTCAGCTATTGTAGTGAAGTGTTTAAAAAAAAGAAATACGAAATTAAAAAAATAGTGAAAGTTTTGTAAGTTTTATTTCGATTACATCTCTTCTACCCCGATCATCACGTTCTTCTATCTACCATCATTTTTTCCCAAACGCCACACTCTAACTCCAAAAAATTCTTTTTTTTTTTAGCCTACCCTACACCCGAACATTTTATCCTTTGCAACCCTTTTGAAATTGACTCCCAAAGCCGCGAATAGGTCTAACGAGACGAAAGATGAAATTATGAGAGTAAGAAAGAGCGATAAAAGGCTAGAGAGTGCGAACTTATTAGAGAGTAGAAAAAGCCAAGAACGAGCGTAAACACGAGCGAGAGTAATAACTTTTTATTTTCTTTCTGAGTGACTTGTGAGAATTTTGTGGTGAGGCTTATAAAATTGTTATGTCAAGAAGACCTGGATGAAATATGGCGGAAAGGCAACCTGTTTGGAACGTCCCAGATTTTAATCTACAAGCTTTACTTTGCGAGGTTGAAAGACTATTTGAGTGGAAGTTGGAGCCAATTCAAGAAAGACTCGACCTTGTGGAAGGAAGAGCCCAATGAGAAAGAACTCCCTTAAGCCCCCCGAAGAATCGAGGCCGACGACGAGTTCAAGATGATGAATTTTTTGAACCAAGCAATTCCAAAAGCGATCAAGGTTCCAATGTAAGCAACCAGAGGAGAGGCCAACGCAACCGAGGCCAACGGGATCGAGAAAGGTTCGATGGAGACCTTAAAAGCATCAAATTATCCATCCCTCTGTTCCAAGCTGATCGGATCCCGAAGCTTATCTCGAGTGGGAGAAGAAGATCGAACTTGTGTTCGAATGTCACAACTATTCTGAGGCCAAGAAAGTTAAGTTGGCGGCTATTGGGTTTTTTGACTACGCAATGATTTGGTGGGACCAACTCACGACGAGCTAGAGACGAAATGGCGAGCGACCCATCAATACATGGGCTGAGATGAAGGTCGTAATGCGACGATGATTTATCGCATCTTATTATCACCGAGAGTTTTATCAAAAACTCCAAAACCTCTCCCAAGGATCCAAAAGTGTGGAAGATTACTACAAGGAAATGAAAGTTGCTATGATTCGCGCGGATGTGCAAGAAGACCGCGAGGTGACTATGTCTCGATTTTTGACCGGATTAAATCGCGAGATAGCCAACATTGTCGAGTTGCAACACTATGTGGAGATCATTGACATTGTGCATATGGCTATTAAAGTCGAGAAGCAAATCAAGAAAAAGGATCTGCCCGGGGTTACTCCACTTCAAATGTGTCCAAATGGAGTCAAGGTGCGAACAAGACTCTTTCGGCAAGTCAAGAAAAAGAACCATCGGTGCCGGTGAAGTCCACTAAACCTTTGGTTGAATCCAGAAAAGGTAAGTCCATTAAAAATGTTCAAACCCAGTCCCGAGACAAGGGCACATTTCGAGTCAATGTTTAAATCGTAATACAATGGTGATTCTTCCTAACGGTGAAATCGAATCGGAGGAGGAAGTAGAAAAGAATGAAGAAGATGACGAAGACGAGTTATAATATATGGTTGAAGGCGAGATGCTCGTCGTAAAAAGAAACCTTAGTGCGCAAAGCTCCGTAAGTGAGCCGCAACAAGAAAATTTGTTTCATACTTGTTGTCATGTCCAAGGAAAAGTTTGCAGCCTTGTTATCGATGGCGGAAGTTGTACAAATGTCGCGAGCACACTTATGATCGAAAGGTTAGCTTTGCCGATGACTAAACACCCGAGCCCGTACAAGCTAGAATGGCTCAACGAAGGTGTTGAATTAAAGGTAATCAAACAAGCTCTCGTTCCATTCTCTATTGGAAAATACCAAGACGAGGTACTATGTGACGTAGTGCCCATGCATGCGGGCCACTTACTACTCGGAAGGCCAGGGCAGTTTGACTGGAGAGTCAAACAGGATGGATTCACCAACCAATACACTTTCAAGCATAATGGTAAAAACATCACTTTGGCCCCTTTATCGCCACAACAAGTCTTGGAAGATCAGCAACGCTTAAAACAATCCATGGAGAGCATGAGAGAAAAATAAAGAAATCAAAAACAAAAATAGAGAAAAGAGGAAAAATCGAGTGAAAAGAATTTGATTCGTGAAGAAAATGAGAGTATTGAAAAAAGAAAAGGAAAAGAAAAAGAAAGTGTAAGAAAAATGAGTGAGAAAAAGAAAGATGTTTTTACTAACTGATGTCTTCATATTTATTCAACTTTTCAGGTTAGTTCAAGCAAGGAAATCTGACTACATTACATCCCCGAGGAGAGAAGGTTCGTGTTGCGAGAAAACGGTAAAACCAATCCTCAAATCCATAATCTTAAAGGTAAAAAAGGTTTGGTTTCCGAAGAATTAAAAACATCTCTGATTTGTTCAAAAAGTGATGAAATCTATGATGATGATGAGTTTGTTGAAAAAGTGAAAGAACATTGATCACTGCTAAGCCTAAATATGCAAAACCTGAATCGATTAAGTGGTAATATCTTAACATACAAAAAGCTTCATTCAATTGACTGTGGGCATAAAATTTGGCATTTACCTTCTTGCATAGATCATGATTGTTTCGGCCAAATGATACTAGGCCCACATGTTTACTCGAATGAATTCTTGTTGACTTGTTGTTACTCATTTAAATTAATTCATTCGCTTGATGAAACTTTGCTTGGCGAGGATGTAACAAATCAGTTTGGTTGTTTGACTCGTGTGTGTTCGAATCCATACGATCGAGTGAGATGTGGAGTAAGTGCCTATTTGAATGATCTTCTCACATCCTTTGAATTACCTCCCATGACTAGATCATTGGTGAACTTGGAAAATCAAGTTGGAAAAGTAAGACTCAATTTTTACTTAGCATTCGGTCATCAACCATCTGTTCTTAAACCAAAAAGGATAGGTTCATCATCAGCTTGTTCTTTTATCAATCGTTTGCTCTGTGACGATATTAATTTGTTTCTTTGTCAAGTGTTGACTTTCTTTCAGATGTACGAAAGCCCCTTCACCCCAGCCGTCCAAGTAGATTTGAGTACGAAAGAATGTTATCCATGGAACAAATGACTCGGCCTGAGGACAAGTCGCTTGGAAGAAGGGGGAATGATGTGAGCATGTCCGGGGGTCCAGCGAATGCAATTTTTGATCCTCTCGAACTCCCCAAAGGCCTCATAACTCGAGCCCGAGCTAAACAACTCCAAGAATACGTTCCGTCTTTATTGATCCAATTTTGGACTGGAACTCAGCTCGATGAAGATGGAAAAGCTTGGGCCAACGTTTTAGAGAAGCCTTGCACCTTAGTGCAAGATGATTTCAGCTCGGTTCAGCTTACTTGAGCTCAAGTCAGCTCACACGAGCTCCTTTCAGCTCATTGAGCTCGTTTTAAGCTCTTTTAAGCTCATTTATTTTAATGTTTGAATAAATTAATTATTTCATTAATTTAGTTTGAATTATTACAGCTCATAAATATGTCTAAGTTTTATTACATGTTTTAATTATGTTTTGTTAGTCGAATTTAATTGAGTAGCTAGTTTATAATTAATTTGTCTTAATTTAGTTAGTATGTTAATTAGTGTTTAATATGTCTTGATGCTATTCTAGTTCAGTCGAATATACATTTGAACTTAATTTAGTTCAAGCTTTCTTGTAGGTTGGCCGAATGCATGAAGGAGCATTAAAGACCAGGTGCATGCATGGTTCAATGCAACTTATGGGAGTATGCATGAATGGCCGGATTCATGAATGGTTGGATTCATGGATGTGACTCTTTCCTTAATGTTTCAAGGTGCTTATTCGGCCAAGGAGTGGCTGCCAATTTCTCTTCCCAAGCTGGCCGTCCCTCTCCCCAAAGCCTCATCATTCCGTTCATACTTGGTGTTCACATTGGTGACCGTTCGGCTAAGCCTTTTCACACCATGAAGACTTTTCAAAATTAGATGTTCACACATCATTTGGATGTTCAAAGACCTTCTTAATTGCGCCTAACTATTCAGCCGAGTGGTGCCAATTCAATGAGCCAATTTAAGGCTATGGCCGAACCTAGACATGGCCATTGGCCTCCCCATGCATTCATCTCTTCAAGTACATTTGCTTAAGCATTAAGCTGTCCATTGGAGCTCCCCATTCAGCCGAACGAAGACTTAGTAAATTAATGGTTTTATTCTAGAATAGTCTAGCATGTTCTAGCTGAATTACTTAGTCTATAAGCTTTGTATTTTGTCCATTCCGCTAGCTAGTTATATAGGCTATAAATAGTTTGCCATTTCATTTGTAAAAGGACTTTTGCCAAATTATTGAATGAAATATTGTTCTTGTGAGGTTCTCCCTCTCATATTTCGTGTGAGTCTCAAATTGACTTATCTAGCGTGCTAGTGGCATCAACCGAACTCCTCCCGAACTTAGCACCAACCTTGGTGTGGCGTTCGTCCATATTTTTATACCTTCGGTTCCTACTTTGCTAAGTAACGAGTCGAGGTCCATTTCTATTTCCATCATTCACCTTAAGCCATATAAGTCCCGGGGTGATACTCGCTATAGTATCGAATCGTTCTTGACGCTTAAGTTCCTATTTCCATCACCACCTCTTATCCAACCTATCTATCATTTATTTTATTCTTAAACCAAACCTACTACACCTTCTAAACCTACCATTCACTTTAAACCAATTTGTTAAGCTTCCACAAACTTTACTCTAAATTACCCCTTTTCGACACTTAAGCTTCTCCTCATCAACGATCGGGCAAACTACGTGTATCGACTCGACATTCCCGAACCGGATCACATCAATTGTTGAGCTGAAAAATTGAATGAAGTGGTTGGAGCTAGGCTAGATTTGACCAAAGGGTTTTAATGAGCCTAAATGGGCTGCTTTGATTAGCTGAATAGTTTGGAGTTCATTAAAATCTGCTTGGGGTTCATCAAGAGTTTTTGAGTTTGAACAGATGGAATTGAATAGCCTTTATGTGTGAAAGCCCCAAACCGAATGGTCCCCTAGTGTGAAAACCATTTCCAGCAATGTGAAAACTCTCTTGGCCGTTGGTCTCCATGAAGGGATGCTTGGGAGAACTAAATCATCAGCTCACTTTGAAGAACTAAATCAGCAGCTCTCTTGCATTCAAGCCGTCCAATGTATGTGGCTGCACAAACTAATTCAGCAAATTAATTGAGTTTAAGACATGATAAATTCGGCAGCAACAAGACTCATTTAATTTGGAGCATGTAATTAACTTGTCTAAGCTAAGACATATTTAAAACAATAATAGCTAAGACACTAATTTAATTCAGCAGCAGCCAAGACACATTAAAAATCGGTATTAGACTAAGACACATTTAACACTCTAATTTAACATGTTCAAATTAAAGACAAATTTATTAACACTTATTTATTAACTTAAGCTAAACTAACTGAATTAACTAAATGCATTCATTTTATTTTAGTAACTAGGTTTGTAAAAAAAAAAATTAAAAAAAAAAACTCAAAACAAGCAAACGAGCTCATTGAGCTGGAAATGAGCTAAATTGAGCTCGACAAGCTGGAAGTGAACTAGTTCAGCTCGCAAGGGATTGCAGGCAACGCTTAGGGAGCTGGTCCAAGAATGTGCTCGGGGCATGGCTATATCAGAGATGTAGGAGCATTAAAGGGCTGCACATTCATGGAATTAAGGTTTTTCTTCAAGGTTAAGAATGCATGAATACGTCAAGTGAAGCAACATGATGGTTCGGCTAATTCATGCACCATCTTCAAGCATGAACCGAATTTTAATGCTTAATTTATGCCCATAGCCGAATCTAGACAAGCCTTTGAGATACCATACATCCATCAACATTGAAGCTGATTTTTACTTAATCAAGAAGCTTTCCAGTGAAGAACCAATTAGCCGAATTTAGACAACACCATTAGTGATTTTATTCTAGATTATTCTAGCCTATTCCACAGCCGAATGCTTAGCTCTTAAGTCTTGTTATTTTGTCCAATCGGCTAGCCTATGTAATGCTATAAATACTTAGCACATTTGATGTAATGTAGACTTTTGCCATTTTATTTGAATGAAACTTTGTTTTTGTGAGGTTAACTTCCTCTCAATTTCGTACGAGTCTCGAGTGACTTATCTAGCTTGCTAGTGGTGTCTATCGAACATGTTTTAAACTTATCACCATTCATTTGGTGTGGCGTTCACCTATCCTTCTACCAATCCAACCTACCACCTTAAAAAATATAAGAACCGGGGTGACACTCTTTATAGTGTTGAATCACTCTTGACGTTTAAGTTCGATTTCCATTCCACCCACTATCCTGAATTTGCTTATCTTTATTTTCTTGTTAAATCAAACCTATTTTATTCATATATTACTTATATTTACTTCTTTGTCAAACTTCCGCCTTTACCTTAGCCAAAATACCCCTTTCAACAACACGAACGAAACTTCTCGTCGACGATCGGGCAACTTAAGTGACTCGACTCAACATCATCGAGCCGGATCACATCAGGAGAATAAGGGACGACAACAAGAGAGGGGGGAGGATGAAACTAACGTGAATCTGCTATTGGGGGAAAGAAACAAGCTGAAATTTTAAAATCTGGGCTAACTGCCTCTTAAAAACTCCCAATTTTACCCCTTTTACAAATTAGTCCCTAGGTCCAAATTAAAAGACTTTTAAAACTTATTTTAAAAAATTGATTTAACAGCTAAGATGCCATATTGAATATAATTTCGATTTACCATGCTACAAAATTCTGAGCACTCTAAGGCTAAAACTTCTAAAATACCCCTAAAACTTCTAGGCCCTATTTTAGGGGGTTACAATTCTCCCCCTCTAAAAAGAATTTTGTCCTCGAAATTACCTGAATTAAACAAATAAGGATATTGTTGCCTCATTGTCTTTTCAACTTCCCAAGTATCCTCTTCAGTCTTGTGGTTCCGCCACAATACTTTAACCAACGGAACTCTCTTATTATGCAAGACTTTCTCTTCACGAGCTAGAATTTCAATTGGTTCCTCTTCATAAGTAAAATCATCACGAATTTCAACTTCCTCAATTGGAACTATATGCGACGAATCTGAACGATACTTTTGCAACACAGACACATGAAAAACACTGTGAATCCACTCGAGTTCTACCGGCAACTTCATAAGGTCCAATATATCTTGGACTTAACTTACCCTTTCTACCAAACCTCAAAACTTTCTTCTAAGGTGACACTTTCAAGAACACCTTATCACCAACTTGAAACTCAATATCTGTCACATCCCAAAAATTAGGTTAGTAGAAATTAGGTTAATGAACTGAGAGTGGTCATGATCGAATTTTTATTTAGATAATCTTTAGCTCATTTGATAATAAGTAAATATCAATTATAGTGATTGAGTAGTGGTGGAGTTGTCCTTGATGATCTGTGTCACATCCCATTTTTTTTCTTCTATTAATTGTAAAATAGTGAAACTGCCATCTCTTATGTCTTAAATTAATTGTGCAAAAATGAACACAAGGAAGCATTGTGGCTTAATGGTATGAAGCTCCTTAGCTATATTTAAGGTCTTTAGTTTGAACCCCCATGTTCTCATTTTTTTAATTAATTTTTTGCACACAATTGGCATGTGCATTCAAGCCTTACCGTCCACCCCCTTGTTGCCATATGTGGAGGATTCCTTTCCTCCTTTAGGAAGTCAAACTTGCCTTATGTTGTGAGATACATCCCTCTTTTCACTCATTGTTTCACTCTCTTGCCAAAACCTCCTCTCTTTTCATAAGATTGTGATAAAATGAACTTGGTCATGGTTGACCAAGCTACACACACCCCTTGTGTCGTCCACCATCCTCATTTGCACCCTAATCTCCATTTTTTTTCATTTTCTTCATCATCTTTTTCTCTCAAATCAAAATAGAACCACCACCACCTCCTTTTAACTTTTGTTCTCCAACTGCCACAACCAAGCCTTCCACCACTATCAATGACCTCCTAACCACCATAGATGCCGTCCCTTTTCATTCCTCCTCTTTTCCACCGCTGTGACAACTGCCGCGAACCACCACGGGTATCCTCCTCCTCCTCTACCTATTTTCCCTTATTTTTCTCTTTTCTCTTTTCTTCCAATTGTAGTGACCAAAACCTCCTCCTTTTAATATTTTCTCACCACTGTCGGACCTCTACTCCTTCATATCTGGACCAACATCGAGACATTACCATCAGACCACCATCGCCGCCGCTGCTGGTGACCAATTTTTTTGTTTTTGTTTTCTCTTTCTTTTGTCAATTCCTTAGTGACTAAAACTCATTTTTTATTTCTTTCACTTATTCGATTATTTATTTCTAGATCACTCAAACATCAATCTCATTCCATTCTTGATCCTTCGATCATCTCTTATTAAATCAAGTGTAAGTAAGGTTGTTCAATTCGTAAATTCTTTATTTTAGAAATACCATGGTTTGGCCAAATGGTATAGGAAGATAATGTCGTCAAGTTATTTTATTATTGGTTTAACAAAAGTACTAATGTGATTTCCTATCAACTTGAAGGATCAAACGATGCCGATCAAAGAGATCCTTAGTGTGATAATGAAGACAACTAATCCAAGTCTTAATTTAAGGGTAAGTGATGGTGAGAACTATTTAGAACGGTTAAAACTTTAAGTGTTAAAAATCAAACCCGATGGATCTAATTAAAATATGTGTCTGATATGATAAATTCATTGTAACGCCTCGAATTTGGGCCTAGTAGAATTGGGCCTATTGGACCTTGGGCATGGGAGCGTTTAAAATTTTTGAGAACAAGAGAACGGCACTAATGCAAGTTGGACCTATTAGGTTAGTGATTTTGGAAGGTTAGGGGGGCTTCCATGAAGTCCCGGGTTCAAACCTTGGCATTAGGAAAATTTTGGTTTTAGGTGAATGAAGCCCTGGGGGTAAGTAAGTAGGCTTTAAGAATAAATTGTGGGAAAAAAAAGACACAAAAGGAGTTGTGGTCTAGTGGCAAATGGCGCCACATGGGAGACAAGGAAGTGACACCATAGAGGAAGCAAGGGGTCCAAGCTTCAAGTCTTGGCGCTTACAATTCATTTTTTTTCTTTTAAATGAACTTAGACTTTGGCCCATAGCCTTATATTTAGTTGCACATGTTCTAAGTCACAAAAGGAGCTTGTGTTGTGGTGGCATGTAGCGTCTAGAGTATAGGAGCGGGAAAGGGTTCGAATCTCATGTCAAGCAAGGGAGTGTTTATTTTACGGATTGGGCGGCCAGAGTTTGTGTTGGATTTAAACTCTGCTGAAGGGGGGATCCCACATGGGGAAGCTAGCATAAGAGTAGGCGAGAAGTTGGCTTTAAATAGAGCAAACCAT
The DNA here is from genome assembly GCA_025698515.1 of Gossypium sturtianum. Taxonomy (NCBI): domain Eukaryota; kingdom Viridiplantae; phylum Streptophyta; class Magnoliopsida; order Malvales; family Malvaceae; genus Gossypium; species Gossypium sturtianum. The sequence continues at coordinate 88,225,245 of CM046950.1, read as the reverse complement.
GCGGAGAGTAGGCATACCTTCCTTGGCTTATCCCTTTCACTTTGTGGCGTGCTCGTTTGGGTTAGGCGTTTGATCATTCGTTGATCTGTATGCCATTGGGTCGCGATGGTGGTGACCGCAGTTGATCGACACACCCCTTAGGGGTCAAGGGTGTGATCATTGTTGGCTTATGCGTAGAACAGTGTTCAGAGCGCGGATTAACTTTAGATTCCTATCAGGTGTGTATTTTGCACTACTTTAGCTGTAGAGCGGTAAATGCCAAAATACCGGTCACACGGTGATGGTAGCCACACGAGCGTGCGAGCGCACGTGTGGGAGCTTCGATGCGATAGTTGAGGCCCCCATGAGTGTTCTCATGGGTTTAGGCTGCCTTGGGCCAAGTGGGCCCGTGGGCCCATATGAATAAATTGTATGATTGTGTAGTAGATATTTGCAAGCGCCAAGACTTGAACCTTGGACCCCTTGCTTCCTCTATGGCGTCACTTCCTTGTCTCCCATGTGGCGCCATTTGCCACTAGACCACAACTCGTTTTCTGTCTTTTTTTTCCCACAATTTATTCTTAAAGCCTACTTACTTACCCCCAGGGCTTTATTCATCTAAAACCAAAATTTTCCTAAAGCCCAGGTTTGAACCCGGGACTTCATGGAAGCCCCCCTAACCTTCCAAAGTCACTCACCTAATAGGTCCAACTTGCATTAGTGCCATTCTCTTGTTCTCAAAAATTTTAAACGCTCCCATGCCTAAGTCCTAATAGGCCCAATTCTACTAGGCCCAAATTCAGGGCGTTACAATTCTACCCTCCTTAAAGAAATTTCGTCCTCAAAATTTCCAACTCTCAGAACAGTCGCACAACCCAAACTATACTACCGTGCTTCCGCTGTGCACTCCAGTTCCAAAACATTATCTCTTACGCACACCCAAAATACCTAGTCACTAGAGCAGATAGATATCATACTAATACAATTTACATATTCACAACATCACACAGAATAAATACAAAATCTAAATTTAAGCATCTCAGTACAGTCTAATATCTAGGTAATCACAGTGTTTCCTATTGCATAGCAGCAGATAAAGGTTTTCAGAAAACTTACGGATTCAGCGCCAGAGACTCGGTGAACCACACTTTCTGAAAAATAGTCAATACAACATTTCAAAAACTTCAACTCTTTTCAAACCTTTTTGAAACAATACTTTCAGAAATTCAATTTTGAAAACCCAATACACAACCGAGTTTTGCAACCGGGCTCTGATACCATTAAATGTAACACCCCAAACCTGGCCTAGAAGTTAGGCCTGAATCTGGCGTGTCACATTGAGGTGTTTTTCAAAAACCATGTTTTCATTGAAAACCCTTCTTCAATTTAAAACCTTCTACCATTTAAAAATCCCAAATTTCGTTGCTTATTAACAAAACAAGATTTGCTTAAAGTCATTCCATTGCAAAAATTTTATTATTTTTGAAACCTTGTTTGTAGCAGAAGTCTGACTTAAACAGTTGCGGAAACGCGATATTTTGAAAACAGTAGCTATTGTTTAAAAACCCGTGTTCATTAGATGAACAGTTCGCAATTAAAAGAAATACCAAATAAAAGTTAAAAGGGAAATCCCAATTTCCTTATTACAAAAATTATTAACCCAATAATTAAAATAAAGTAAAAGTAGAGTCGCTAAGTTCAGTTTTAAAGCATGTCGGTCGTGTGGCCACCTCTAAGTCCCTCGCAGCTCCAAATCCTCTATGACTGGGGATTACCTACACAGTTAAAGGAAAAGGGTGAGTTACAAGAACTCAGTGTGTAATCCTCTATTACGGTCACAGTCTGGGCCTGAGCCCATATGGTATCAGTTTGGGCCTAAGCCCTATTCATATTAATGCAGTGGACATGTAACCCAACCCATACCAACCAAACTCTCCACCCGTACCAACCAAACTCTCCATGTGGGGACCATGTCGACCCACCCAGCCAAACTCTCCAATGGTGTAGTCTAGCTGCTAACAATGGTATACGTGGCTGTGCCACTAGAATCAGAATACGTGACAATGCCACTATAACAACGGTGTATGTGGCTGAGCCACTATAACGTTACTTCCTCCAAATAAAAAAAACCCAACCCAATGCAATATGTCATGTATGCAGTGTATCACAATCATATACAGTTATATAAATATCACATAAACATCATTTAAACTACCACTAAGGGTATAACGGTCATTTTGTCTCTTAGGGGTAATACAGTAATTTCACCCCTAGGGGGTATTTCGGTAATTCTACCCACCAAGGGTATTTCGGTAATTTTACCCATCGAGGGTATTTTGGTAATTTTACCCACCAAGGGTATTTCAGTAATTTTACACATCGAGGGTATTTCGGTAATTTTGTAAACCAAGGTATTCTAAATAGAGATAACGATGCGAATGGGCCTAGGGCCCATTCTCGGCCCAAATGGGCCTACACGCTCATGTGGCCCATTTAGCCCAAATCTAGCCACAGATATGAGATTCACATAGACCAGTCCAAGATCTACTACACAATCATACAATTTATTCATATGGGCCCACGGGCCGACTAGGCCCACTTGGCCCAAGGCAGCCTAAACCCATGAGAACACTCATGGGGGCCTCAACTATCGTGTCGAAGCTCCCACACGCAGCGCTCGCGCGCTCGTGTGTAACTACCATCGCCGTGTGATCGGTATTTTGGCATTTTTGCTCTCTGACTAGAGTAGTGCGAAATACACACCTGATAGGAATCTGAAGTTAATCCGCACTCTGAACACTGTACTGCGCAGAAGCCAACAATGATCGCACCCTTGACCCCCAAGGGGTGTGTCGATCAACTTTGGTCACCACCACCGCGACCCAACGGCATACAGATCAACGAATGATCCAACGCCTAACCCAAACGAGCATGCCACAAAGTGAAAGGGATAAGCCAAGGAAGGTATGCCTACTCTCCTCATGGTTTGCTCTATTTAAAGCCAGCTTCTCGCCTACTCTCATGCTAGCTTCCCAATGTGGGATCCCCCCATCATCAGAGTTTAAATCCAACACAAACTCTAGCCGTCCAATCTGCAAAATAAACACTCCCTTGCTTGACATGAGATTCGAACCCTTGCCCTCTCCTATGCTCCAGATGCTACATTCCACCACAACACAAGCTACTTTTGTGACTTAGAACATGCGCAACTAAATATAAGCCTGTGGGCCAAAGTCTAAGTTCATTTAAAAGAAAAACAAAATGAATTGCAAGTGCCAAGACTTGAACCTTGGACCCGTTGCTTCCTCTATGGCGTCACTTCCTTGTCTCCCATGTGGTGTCATTTGCCACTAGACCACAACTCCTTTTGTGTCTTTTTTTTCCCACAATTTATTCTAAAAGCCTACTTACTTACCCCCAGGGCTTTATTCACCTAAAACCAAAATTTTCTTAAAGCCCAGGTTTGAACTCGGGACTTCATGGAAGCCCCCCTAACCTTCCAAAATCACTCACCTAATAGGTCCAACTTGCATTAGTGCCATTCTCTTGTTCTCAAAAATTTTAAACGTTCCCATGCCCAAGGCCCAATAGGCCCAATTCTACTAGGCCCAAATTCGGGGCGTTACATTCATCTACCTATTTAGATCCAAGGGAAATATCCTCTAATAAGATTGTGGCAATCAGATCTATTGTTTAAGGTGTGGGATCTAGCTCTCATTTTAAGTGAAATATAATGTTATTTACTTTAATAAAATGCTATTTAATTAATTACTTTGTGAGTACATTAAGTACTCGAGTGGAGTTGAAAAACTCAATCAAAGAGGAATCCAAGTAAGTGTCATAAACTATTAAGTGTTGTGAAAACCCATGATTTGTCATATGTGATGTATGCAATGTTGATCTCAACTTTATGTTATGTGATTTATGGCTAGATTGATATGTGATGATCTAAACATGTGATATATGTATGTGTATGTTAATTTCCATGTTTTAATATAAATATGTTTATTAAAGCATGCTAAAGTGAAAACTATGTGATATGTGAAAATGTGAGCATGATACATGCATATGTGTAAAAATCAAGAAATATGAGTTACAAGCATGAATATGTGAAAAATGTCAAAAGTGAAACATATGTGTTAAAATGGCCATATCACATGCATGGGGTGGGATTGTGAAAGGACGAAGCTATGTGGTAGTTTAATTGTGATTATGTGGTCGTTATCAGGCCATATCACATGCATGGGGTGGGAATGTGAAATGAGGAAGCTATGTGGCAGTTTAATTGTGATTATGTGGTCGTTAACAGCAATTATGTGGTGGCTTGTCCATGATGGGTTATGTGACTGTTTATCGGTATTTATGTGGTGGCTTGTCCAGAAATGGTGTGTTATTGGATGGACGAGTTCTGGGGAACTCAATATATGGTGTCTAGTGGAGATGGGTAAGAAATTTTATAAAATGTGCATCATTTTTAAAGTATGCATCGACATGTTCATGCATAAGTATCAATATTAGAACTTGTGATTATTATGATGAGAATGATATTTTGATATGTATGTGATTATATTTGTGTTGATCTCACACTGGGCTTTTAAAGCTCACCCCTTTTTAATTCTGATTTTTTAGATAATAATCGAGATTAGGACGGGCTCAGCTTACAGAGGTGCTCTCGGTCATTTTCAGAAAAAAATATATAATTTTGGTACTCGATATTTTGGGGATGTGTTTTTATTACTATAGACTTTTTCTTGGGATTTTCTTTTGGACTTTGGACTATTTTGATTTTGGACTTTTCTGCATGATTTAGGTTTTAAAATTATCATTTAAAAGATTTTGAAATTGACAATTTATGATGGATTTTTCATAACTAAATCAAACAAGGCCCAACAAGGGTACTTTCAAAATTCAATACTTTGTTTTCGAAACTCAACACTATCTACTACAAAATTTATATTTTATGAGATATACATTAAATCTAAGTTTTGAAAATGACAAACGAGTTTTAGATATGCAAATTATCCATTGCGATGTTTTAATTGAAGTACGACACTTTCTTAAAAAAATATCAAAACTTAATTTTCTAAAGATAAACAATTTCAAACAAAATTCGATTTTCTCAACAAGGACATTTTTACCAATGACGATTTTTAAGAGAAAATAGCTAAATGATTTTTTGCGCCATCAATATGGCCAACGTGATCTTTGAGGTTTGGCCATAACATCTAGGTCGAGTTTAGGGGGTGACAATATCTCTTTGTTTCAAATCTGCATAGGATTTCTACCTATCAAACGCTGCTTTCAAACAATCACAAATCAGCTTTACCTTCTATTCAATCTCACGAACTAAATTCGGTCCAACAACTCACTTCTCATCTAATTATGTCCAATACAAAGGAGTTCTACACTTCCTACTGTACAATGCTTCAAAAGGTGCCATACGAATACTCGCTTGGAAACTATTGTTGGAAGCGAACTCTGCCAAAGGCAAATATTGCTCCCAACTACCACTGAACTCAATAACACAGTTTCACAACATATCTTCTAAGACTTGTATTACCCTCTCAGACTGACCATCTATTTAAGGATGATAAGCTATACTAAAACTAAGCTTCGATCCCAAAGCTTCTTGCAAACTCTTCCAAAATCTCAAAGTAAACCGCGGATCCTTATTTGAAATAATCAAACCTGGATCCCCATGAAGACGAACAATCTCACCAATATACAACTCCGCTAACCTCTGCACAGAATAATTAGTACGCACAGCTAAGAAATGCACACTCTTCAAAACTCGATCAACTACAACCCAAACTGAATTATTCTTCGATGGAGTTAAAGGCAAACCTGAAAAAAAATCCATAGTGATCCTTTCCCACTTCCATTTAGGAATCGCAATCAGTTGCAACAAACCCGAAGGAAACTGATATTCAGCTTTCACCTTTTGACAAACCAAACTTCAAGTCACAAAATCTGTAACATCACGCTTCAACCCAGGCCACCAATAAACCTCTCTAAGATCATGATACATCTTACTACTACTGGAGTGCATAGCATAAGGGCTACTATTCGCCTCAGTAAGAACCGCTCGCCTTAAATTTCATGCGGCACACACAACCTTCCTCGAAAATTCAAGATACCATCACTATCAACATCGAAATCCCCCTTAATACCTTGCTCAACTTGTCGAATCCTCTTTAATAACTCCCCATCTAAAGACTGCTTCTCCTTAATTTGTCGCGACAAAGTTTGACTCACTTGTAGTTTAGCTAACAATCCACCATCACTACACAAACTTAAACATGCAAACATAGCTCTCAATTCCGACATCGACTTCCTCCTCAAAGCATCAACAACTACATTCGCTTTGCCAGGATGATACTTTATCACACAATCATAATCCTTTAAAAGCTCAATCCAACCCCTTTGCCTTAAAGTCAACTCCTTTTGGGTAAGGAGGTACTTAAGGCTATTATGATCCATATAAATCACACATTTCTCTCCATACAAGTATTGACGCCAAATATTAAGTGCAAAAACCACAGCGGCTAACTCCAAATCATGAGTGGGATAATTGCGCTCATGAGTCTTCAACTGCCTCAAAGCATAAGCCACAACTTTTCCCTCTTACATCAACACACAACCAAGACTCGAATACGAAGCATCACTATAAACCACAAAATTTTTTCCAGGCTCTGGTTGAATCAACATTGGTGCCTTAGTAAAAAATTCCTTGAGCTGCTTAAAACTTTTCTACCTAGCATTAGTCCATTCAAACACCACATCTTTCTAAAGCAGTTTTGTTAAGGGTGCAGCAGTAAGAGAAAACCCTTCAAGTAATCTATAATAATAGCCAGCCAAACCCAAGAAACTCCTAACTTCAGTAACACTCCTAGGCGGCTTCCAATCTAAAATTGCCTCTATCTTCTTTGGATCCACACGAATTCGTTCTATTGATACAAGATGTCCTGAAAATGCAACTTCCCTAAGCCAAAATTCACACTTACTTAACTTTGCATACAACAACTTATCTCGCAAAATCTGTAAAACAACCCTTAAATGCTCATTGTAATCCTCCTCAGAACGAGAATATACCAAAATATCATCTATAAATATTCAAATTGATCATCTGGTCCTGCATTCACTAGCATGTGGTTTTCCACAATGCTCACACACCGGTTTCATAGCATTACGAACACTTCCCACACTATCAGTAGGTTTAACCTGAGATTTTGAATCATGTTGCCTCAATATGTTTTTACCCGAAAACCTAGATGGTGAAGTGACATGATTAATGTAACCACTAAGCCAACTCACTTCCTTATTTACACTCCTACAACATTTACTTTAAAAACATGGTGTGACCTTTGCTAAGGTTTGAAGCAAAATTACACCACATAAAAAATAATGCGAGGGAAGGGATTCGAACACTGATCATCAATGACAACTCTACCACTACTCAACCAGTATACTTGATACTTATTTATTAACAAATGAGAAAAAAGGCATCTAAAAAAAATTTGGGCGTGACCACTCTTGATTCATTAACCCAATTTCTACTAACTCGATTTTTGGGATGTGACAATTTTGATTGTTTTATCTAACTTGGATTTGATTTTGTTTTAGGTTGTGTCAAAATCCAAGTTTCTTTTTGAACGACTTGGATAAACTTACGATAAACTTACGATCCTCTTCTATACTCATCCGTAAATACAAAAAAAGAAAAAAATTAAAAATATTTTGTGGGTTGAATTTTGCGTCAAAACTTTCCAGATTAGATACACATTATTTGAGTAGGCTCCAGTTTAAATTTCATGATTTTTGGAAATGGGGAACAGCTCGAACAAAGTTTGTCAAGTTCCATCACAATTTTTCAGGTTTTTGGGTTTCAAGGATTTTCATTAACTCTTAGCCTTAGGTTTTTATTTGTTTTTGCTTTTTATTTTTCCTTTACGTATTTTAACACTTTATGTTTTCCTATGTTAGTAGGTTAAAGTACGTTGCACATTCCTTCCTCCGTGCAACACAATTGTTTGGTGTCTAGCCGATTTTGGACTTCTGGCGCTACTAGGTTTGCTTTGTTAGTTTGATTCTAATACATTCTGATTAATTGATATAAAACTTTTAAAACACTCACAAGATTAATTCTTACCTCATTGAGAATTAAATTTTATTTATGAGTGCATAAGGTGAGGTTTGCTTAATTTTTTTTCATTTTGAGTGTTTTTATTTCAGCCTCTAATAATGGTATGCAAACATAGTATGAAAGAGGTTTTGGAACCTCCTATTGATGGGGACAATTTGCTTGAGTCCAATTGTCTTGTAGTGCGACAATCCCTTAACATTCAAGTAAGGGACAATTCTGACGAAGTGCAAAGGACTAACATCTCCCGTTTGAGGTGCTTGATTCAAGGAAAGCTGTGTTCTCTTATTGTTGATAGTGATAGTTGTGCCAACATGGTGAGTAGTTTTTAGTGGATACTTTATCTTTACCTTGTCAAAACCATCCTAAGTCATATCAATTACAATTGCTTAATGAAAGTTCAGAAGTTAAGATAGTCAAATAGTCCTAAATTGCATTAAAAAATTAGGAATTATTCTGACAAGGTTTGGTGTGATATAGTTCCCATGCATGTCACCCATTTGCTTCTTGGAAGACATGGCAATATGATTGTGTTGTGGTACACCATGGCAAATTGAACCGTTACTCCCTTGTATTTAAAGGAGAAAAATACACTTTAGCCCATTTGGAGCCCAAATGTGTGTATAAGGACAAATTGAAAATGATGAAATTTTGTGAAGGGGTTAAGGGGAAAGAAAAGATTGAAAAGATAGAGAGAAAAGAGAACTTGAGTGATAAAAGTCTAAGTGATAGTCTACTTTTGGTGAGTGAAAATCCATATGAGGTAAAATTGGAGAGTTCAGAAGTGGGAAAATAAAATGAAAAGCAAGAAAATATCCATGCAAAAGTGAGGAATGATTATGTTCTAACTAACCATAACTCAATTTTTTTTAGTGATGTTTTTTTTGTTACAAGATTTCAAAGATCCATTAACGGACTTCCAATTACATTACTCTACCACCGATAGACAATTTTACTTGTGGGAGAGAGGTAAGTTGAACATTGATAATTCTCCACAAGTGCTAAAAGGTAAGAAAGATAATGAAACATTATAAATTAATTAAGAAGGCATACCTTGCATGTCTTTGATAAGTATGCTATTGATTTTAAATTTTCTTATGACACGTTTTCTCATTGGTCAAGTTTCAATAAACCTTAGTAAGTTTCAATTCATATTATAGGTTTATCTAGATTTTTAAAGGTTAAAAATAGTAATTTTGTTGCATTAAATAGGTTTATTAAAGCATTTTATACATTTTTTCTCTTGCAACAAAATTTTATATATTGATCTTTAACGATGAATTTTTACATAATCTTAACCTTCTTGATTTTTATAATTATGTGAAATTCTTGACTCACCGTTTGAAATTCTTATGGATGACCATGCATATTCAAAGAAAGTTACAAGTTATTTTTTACTCGAACACTCATGTGCTTAACATCTCTTTTTTTAGTGTTGATACCTTGTTTTTAAAGGAAACGTCCATGATAGAAGCTAATCTGAAGGATCGAAATAATGTCTTTGATCCTGGAGATAGTTTTGTCATCCAAGAAAGCTTAGGTAAGTATTTTTTCATTTTATTTTTATTAATTCTAATCCTTTTTCTTTTTATGATGCTAAAGATTCAGGGAAGAATCTTCTTGAGGAAGGGGGAATGATACGAGTCTCAAGGCCCAATTCAGAACCATGGATTTAATAGGCTCACACTACCTCAAGGCTTAATAATAAGATCAAAGGCCAATCAAATCAAACCAAGATTTGATCAAATAAAATTTGTAAGGATAAATCTTTTTAAGGAAACGAGGGATGATACATGCATGAAATGGGTGAAATTTATTAAATTCCATTCACCAAAGTTTCCAGTTTTTAAGCTTGGGGAATTAGCAGAATTGTGACAACTTTTTGGATGGGATCTAGGCTTTCCTTTGTTAAGATGTCTTCATGGAGTTTTAAGATCTATCTATTATCTTTGAAACGCACTGTGAATCACTCAATTTTGAGTTTGAGAGCACATGTTATGATTGTTTCAGTGAAGACTGCATGAGAAAAAATTCTAGACGAGATTATGACGGGAATTACAAGTTTCGGACTTTTAATTCAAGTTTAAATCATATTGGGTTCAGGTTTTAGGCTTAATTTATATTATATATGAGCACAATATTGTATTTATCAGCTCTTATTATTTTATTATTTTTTATTCTGATTTTTTTTATAATTATTAAGTATTTATTATGTCAACAAGAAAGTTTAGTTTAAAACTAATTCTCGTTTAGGTTAATTAGAGTTCTAGTATACTTAAGAGTTCTATTTAAATTTATTTAGCTAGCCTATATAAAGGTCTTTACATTGTATAGAAAACAATCAATTGCTTATTATTCAACAACTTCTCTTTTAAGTTATTAAATTCTCTTTGAGTTTTTCTTTTTAAGAATTTCTCTTGAGTTTTCTTTTAGAAGAGTTTCAACAATATTTTTAGATTATGGGAATCATCTTCAAACTTTTTCTTGCCAAGTTTTCTTCCTTGGAGGGGACATTAGAGCCACTTGAAGGCGGTTGTGGATTCTTCTTGTTTTCAAGGCTTCTTAGGACTTTTACAAGCTACATTCTGTAACACCCCAAACCTGGCCTAGATGCTATGGCCGAATCTGGCGTGTCATATTGAAGTGTCTTTCGAAAGTTTATCTTGATGGTAAAAATTCGTTTTTAAGTTTAAAAAAACTCTTTATTATTACATAACAAATTATTTAGTCAAACGTGTGCCTCATTAGCTGCTCTTGTTATAGTAGGTTGGTTTAAATTCGCAGAAGCTTTTGAAAAATTTAATATCCAAATTTTCGTGTCTTTGAAAACAGTAATTATTTTGAAAACTCGTCTTCCCTAAACTAGCAGTTTAAAAATAAGAAACTAAAGCCCAATTAAAAACTCCAGCAAATACCAATGGCCTTATTACATAAACAAAACCCAACATAAATTATAGATTTAAGTAAAAGCAAGTATAAAACAGCTGCAGTTGTGTGGCCACCTCCGAGTCCCTCATAGCACCAAATCACCTATGGCTGAGGATTACCTGTACATTCAAAAGAAAGGGTGAGTTTACGAAAACTCATTGTGTAATCCGCTATCAGTCAGTCGATAACAATATATGCGATATGATGCAGGCCTTGGCCTATTTAATAACAGATGCGGTGTGGGCCATAGCCCATTTCAAAGAATGTTGATGTGGGCTAAGCCTAATATAGTATCAGTACGGTGCAAATATGCAACCCACCCCGATCCAGCCAACACACCACCCGCACCAACCAACACACCATGTGGGGATAAAATCGACCCACCCAGCCAGCACACCAATATCGCAGCAAAGCTGCCAGTAACAGTATCATAGCAAAGCTGCCAGTAACATTATATGTGGCAAAGCCACCAGTTCAGTATACTTCCTCCGTAACAGTACCCCAACCCCATGCAGTATGTCATGTATGCAGAATGCCATGCTCAGAATCAGTCATTTAATTCACAGAAAAATTAGTCATTTAAATCACAGATAAATCGGTCATTTAAATCACAGACAAATCAGTCATTTACATCACAGACAAATCAATCATTTAAATCACAGACAAATCAGTCATTCACCCACGAGGGGCAAAATAGTTATTTTACCCAACAGGGGCATTACGGTCATTTTACCCTATAGGGGCATTAAGGTCATTTTACCCTACAAGGGCATTACGGTCATTTTACCCTACACGGGCATTACGGTCATTTTACCCTATAGGGGCATTTCGATTATTTTACGCTACAGGGGCATTACGGTCATTTTACCATACAGGGGTATTTTAGTCATTTTACTCTTTAGGGGTATTTTAGTCATTTTACTCTTTAGGGGTATTTCGGTCTGAGATAACAACCTTTTGAAGGTCTCTGATCGCCTCGAGCGACACAGATAACCTAAATGGTCATAACGGTGTAAATGGGCCCAAGGCCCAATATTCGGCCCAAGTGGGCCCACACGCTCGTGTGGCCCATGTAGCCCAAATTCAGTCACGACTATGTGAACTACATAGTTCAGTCCAGTATTTGCCAATTATCGAGGATTTTGTCTGTGCGGGGCCCACGAGCCCAGTAGGCCCACACGTCCCATTTCAGCCAAATGAGGCCCATATCGGCCCAAGAGCACGAGAACGCTCGTGGTGGCCTCTATAGTCTATTGCCCACGGTTTGTGGGCTCGATTCACCCCTTGAGCGATCGCAAGCTCGTGGGGCCACAAATGCCGGAGTTTCAGCTTTTCGACTTTTCGGCTTCGTCGATTCACAGCAGAGAGGGGTGTGACTACACACCTGTTTTGCAAAACCGTGCTAAGATCCACGAGCACCAAACCTTGTTTCAACGAGGGTGACTTTAGCCCGCTTAAACCGTTGACGAAGGTTGATTTCAAGATTCTTGGCCAAAAATCTGTATTACAACCTAATCTTGTTAACTATTACCATAAACGTAAATAACTTGAATCAAGTGGATAACAACTTACCGAACGTAGACTAAGTATGGTATATAGAAGTAATTGGTCTACACACGCACCCCTTAAACCCGAGGCACGAGATGGTACAATCACACCCATGGTAGTAACGGCAGAGACAAGATGATGCTAAAGGGAAAATTATTTCGACAGAAAGTAAAGAAAGGGAAAAGACAACCGTGAATTCAAACAGAGATGGCGGCTACAGCAAGGTTCGGCCATAAGTCAAGGATTCTACACCCCAAAAGAAAACCAAGTTACCTTAACAGAATGCAGAGAGAGAAATTCGGCTACAAGAGAATTTGACCAGCAATGTAGGAGGGAACTCTAAGAAAGCTAAAGAAAGTAGAGAGGAAGGAATGAAGCAAAATCGAAATAGTGAACAAAGGAGAAGCCAATACAAGAAGCAGAGAGAAAAGGCAACAAAAGCCAATTTCTGGCACCCACGGCATAAAGAACCAAAACGCAAAAGAGAGAGAAAAAAAACATACAAAACCGAAAGTTTGAGAGAATAGCAGCTCAGCCAAAATTCCTGTGTACCCACTATGCAATTTTGGCACAACTATACTACACTTCAAATTCCACTTTTTCCTCCCCTAACTCTCTCCTAAAATCCCTCCTTGAACCTCTCCAAGACCAGTTCAACTCCACTCAAATTCCCCTTAGCTGTGTTTCAGTCCAACTCCACTACCTACACAGCTCAAGAAGCAAAATAAATACCCATTGCGCAACCCAGGACTTGAACCTCAGACCTTGCAGTTGCACTACACGCCACCTTGCCACTAGGCCAAAAATTCTTCTTGTGTCATAAACAAGCACTATTATTAATGAAGCCTATATGCCAGTGCCCAAATTCATTTAAGAGAAAAACTAAAAATTTTGCAAGAGCCAAGACTTGAACCCAGGCTTCTCACACACCCCCATACACACCCAAATCACTTAGCCATTAAAGCAAACAAGCTTTTTGTGTCATCTTTCCGCCACAAATATATTTAAAGCCTATGTGCCAACATCAAGGTTTATTTAAAACGAAAACATGTATTTTTTACCAAAGCCCAGGTTTGAACCCAAGACTTCTCCAACACTTCTTAGGACACAAAACCACTCAAGCAGTTATTTATTTGTGTCCTTCCCTTGCACATCCAAATACTTATGTGCAGCCTTCACTATTCCCCTGCTCAAGGCCCATTCCTTCTAGGCCCAAATTTTGGGCGTTACACGTTCTATCTTTTACACCTATCTTTTTTATTGTTCTAATCTTTGATTTTTTGTTCTATTTTATTTATCCTAGTTACTTATTTTAATTTTTTTATTTGACTTAGATTCGATTGCGTTTCAGGTTGTGTCAAAATCCAAGTTTCTTTCCGAACATCTAGAGCCCTAAGTAAAATCCGCGACTTGGAAAAACTTTGCGATCCTGTTCCGCACTCATCTGTATCATCATGGAGTATTGATATCCATCATTTTTTATCGGGACCCTCTGTAACAGCCCAATTTAGGGGCTAGTCGGAACAGTGATATCAGAATCACTAATTTAAGGTTAGAGAAAATTATTTTCATGATATGTTATGCATTATAACATTTTATAAGGATGCATGAAAATTTTGGTGCCTTAATTTTAGCGATTTCTAGCTAAATTGTGAAAAAGGACTAAATCGCATAAAATGCAAAAGTTCTATTTTAATTGCTAGATGTACCAAAAAGCTATGGTTTATAAATTGGAGGTCCCAAATGTGCAAATAGGCCTTTTTGGAGTGTGATGGCCGGCCATGTGGTATGGGAGACAAGAGCATTTAATGCTTAGTCAAATTTGGTGAGAAAAGATGAATAAAATATGACAAAAAGAAAAGCTATCATCTTTTTTTTTTCTTCTCTTCCTCCACCGAAAATAGTAGCCATGGAAGGGGTTTTTGAAGCTTAAAATTTCAGCAAGCAATTCTCCACTCAAGTAAGTGATTTTGATGGTATTTCTTGAAGAAAATTGTACTTTTGGAGTCCCTAAAGCTTAAGCTTTCTAAAGAGGGGACTAGTTTGCAATATGGTTGAAAGTCTAGGGACTTGCCATGATAGAGTTCATGTTGTTTGATGAGTTTTATGGAAGAAAATGAATGATAGGATGATGAGAAACAACTTTTGTGAAATGTGTTGTCATGAAAACACCTATTCGGGACTAAAATGCAAAAGTTGTAATTTGTTCATTAATGCATGAACTAGTTGGAATTGTGGATAGTTGTAAGAGGATTAAATGTTCAGCTAGTCTTGTTTAACAAGAAAATGTGATGAAAATTTATTTACGAGCCTAGGGGCAAAATCATAATTTTGCCAAAGTGTAGGGGCAATGTAACAGCCCAATTTAGGGGCTAGTCGGAACAGTGATCTCAGAATCACTAATTCAAGGGTAGAGAAAATTATTTTCATGATATGTTATGTATTATAACATGTTTATAAGGATGCATGAAAATTTTGGTGCCTTAATTTTAGCGATTTCTAGCTAAATTGTGAAAAAAGGACTAAATCGCATAAAGTGTGAAAGTTCTATTTTAATTGCTAGAGGTACTAAAAAGCTATGGTTTATAAATTGGAGGTCCCAAATGTGCAAATATGCCATTTTGGAGTGTGATGGCCGGCCATGTGGTATGGGAGACAAGAGCATTTAATGCTTAGTCAAATTTGGTGAGAAAAGATGAATAAAATATGACAAAAAGAAAAGCTATCATCTTTTTTTTATTTCTTCTCTTTCTCCACCGAAAATAGCAGCCATGGAAGGGGTTTTTGAGGCTTAAAATTTCAGCAAGCAATTCTCCACTCAAGTAAGTGATTTTGATGGTATTTCTTGAAGAAAATTGTACTTTTAGAGTCCCCAAAGCTTAAGCTTTCTAAAGAGGGGACTAGTTTGCAATATGGTTAAAAGTCTAGGGACTTTCCATGATAGAGTTCATGTTGTTTTATGAGTTTTATGGAAGAAAATGAATGATAGGATGATGAGAAACAACTTTTGTGAAAGGTGTTGTCATGAAAACACCTATTTGGGACTAAAATGCAAAAGTTGTAATTTGTTCATTAAGGCATGAAATAGTTAGAATTGTGGATAGTTGTAAGAGGATTAAATGTTTAGCCAGGCTTGTTTAATAAGAAAATGTGATGAAAATTTATTTACGAGCCTAGGGGCAAAATCGTAATTTTGCCAAAGTGTAGAGGCTAAATAGTCATTTTTGCCTAAAGTATATATTATGGTGTAATATGATTTATAGGTGATTAAATCAGTAAATTTCATTGTTCTAGATCAAAGAAAACGAGTTTTGGACCTTGAACGGATGAAAAGAGAAATGTGGGCAAAAAGGTCCCTTTTTGGACCTTTCGGCATCGAGGTAAGTTCATGTGCAAACGTTGTAATTACGTACGAGTCAATTTAATGTTCCAATGTGGTAGGGAATGTATATTTACCATATGAATGCATGAAATATCTTTTGATGAAATGTCAATAGAATTGAGATGTGTATAGCATGATATGATGATGGTTAAAGTCTCGAGTAAGACCATATTGGAATATGGCCTCGGTGTAAGAGTTCGTATAAGACCATGTCAAGGACATGGCATCGACATTTTAATGTATGTAAAACCTTATTGGGGTATAATTTCAATGAGATTTATGTGTATGAGACTCAAGAGAGTTAGTTAACAATTTGAATGATTCAACGGATATGTTGAATGTATGTGGTTGTACCACGAGAAGCACAAGTATGTGTTAGAATTGAATGGAGATGAATTCAATATATGATGAACCCCTAGTGGGATATGTGTTATTATTGCACCTTAGTTGCATGAGATAGATTTATTGTTGCACTGTGTGAATGCGAACGAGTACCGGAGAAATTTAAGTAAGAATAGAAGTATGTGAGGATGTTCTTGGATGAACATTTGAAATAGAGATATACTTGTGGATTACTATCCATGAATGTAAAATAATGGTGAGCTATGTGCGATATCACCTTATTGATAGTAGTGATGGGCTGGGTGCGATACCATCAATTATATTAATATCGGTGGGCTATGTGCGTTACCAACTGATTAATTAGTAATCATGGGCTGTGTGCGATACCATCGCTTATAAACGATTGGTGTGCTAAGTGAGAAACCACCGTAAGTATAAATGATTGGTGTGCTAAGTGCGAAATCACCATAAGTATAAATGATTGGTGGGCTGTGTGCGATACCACCCTATTAAATATTCAATGGTGGGCTAAATGCGAAACCACCGAGATATTACTAGCATGAGTGACTTATTGAAAATGCTTGATGAATTGTTTTATATGATCATGTGGTGATCAGCGCAGGAATGTATGCTAATTGAACGAGCAATTGGCTTGTGACATGGTAAGAATGTGGTAAGAGATTGAATGAGTAAGTTTCAAGAATATTTGAGCAAGTAACCATGAGTTTATGAGAGACACTCTCCATGATACTTTGTAATTATGTACATTCAATGAATATCAATATTTGACAGATTATGTAGATGAGCTTACTAAGCATTTTTGCTTACTCCATTACTTTTCTCATCTCTTATAGGTTTCATTACTTAGCTCGGGTTGGAGGCCACCGGAGATGTTTTCACACTATCGAGCAGACCCTTGGTATGAGGTATCAAATCCTTATGAGTCATGGCTTGTATAGGGATTCTTTTAAAGTTGATTAAGTTCTAACCAATGTAGCCAAATTGTATTGGCCTAAGAGAATCTAGAGTTGGTTGTGTATGACCATAGATGATGGCTTAAATTGGTTGTGTAACACCCCAAACCCGGTCCATACACCACGACCGAATCTGGTATGTTACGGGAAAAATGTGTTTGAGAGGTTTAGGTTTCTGGTTAAAAGTTTGATGCAAATTCTTTTTATTTTGCATATTTTGTTCTTGTAGAAATCTTGGGCATGATTGCTTAAAAACTCCTATTTCATTTTGAAAGCTTGGGTGCTTAAAAACTTAGTTGGACCCATAGATAAAACCATTTCTCTATTTTGCATCATTTAGAAATCAAGTGTCTCTTTTGTTGCTTCAAAGCTTTCTGAACCTAGGGTGGAAAATCTTAAGTTTGAAAAAAAACATCTGGGTTTCGTTCATCTTAAATTTCAGTGGTGATACCCGATGGTAGAGTTTAAAACGTTTCGCTTTGTAGTTTGAAAACCTTATCTTTCCAAGTTTTAGCCAAATTTTACCCATTAATTTGTTAAGGCATATTTAAAATCCAATACAAGCATGTAAATAACAAAAACATAAAGTTAAAAGGCCTTTTACAATCCAAATAAAAACCCAAGTGAAAATAAATAAAATATAGTACCAAGTTTTAAAACAGTGCAACCTCGATTTTTATTCATGGCAAGAGCACCTCGAGTCCACCCCGGCTCCATGTCCGCAACTAAGTGTCACCTGAAATGATAAGGGAGAAGGTGAGTCGCAAGACTCAGTGCATAAATCCCCCTCCCGGTATATGTAACATACCAACACACATCATACTAAAGCAATACAATCAATGCACCCGATCCTAACCATCCATATCACCTTTCTACCCCGTGTGGTACCAAACCACTGGTGACCCAAAGTCACGATATCCATCAATGTGGTGCCAAACCACTGGTGACCAAAAGTCACGAATAATCCAATGATGGGGCCAACCCATCATGTGATACCAAATCACTGGCGTCAATCCCGTATCTCAACCAGGGGCCAACCCACGTGGTGCAACGGCCCACTGGGACGAGACGCTATGAGGTGCCAAACCTCTGGTGTCCCAAAGACACAATGTGATACCAAATCACTGGTGACCGAAGTCACGAATCCAATGATGGGGCCAACCCATCGTGTGATACCAAATCACTGGCGTCAATCCCGTAATATCAACCATGGGGCCAACCCACCGTGGTGCTAAGCCACTGGGACGAGACGCTGAGGTGCCAAACCTCTGGTGACCCAAAGTCACAAAATATCATCTGTGGTACCAAACCACTGGTGGTGCCAAACCACTGGTGTCCCAAAGACACGGATATCATATTCCCCCTCCTCTCATATCACCCATACATGTCATACTGATGCAATCATGTAAATCATGCAGTCATGCCAATATGTTTAATATCACATCTCATATCACATACCTCAGCAATCATGATATCATATACCATTAATAGAACTCGTAATGAAACAGACTTACCCGGATCCGTACACATACCCCATTGGGTACCATATCCATCAACCATATTGTTTTGATCTTAATAGGCAAACAGGTTTTATTAAACATATCGCTAAGTAGATAGTGTGTTAGTCTACACACTGTTCGAACACAAGCTTTAACCAAAGAACCGATCTAAGACCCTCGATAGCCTCGACAACCTTGCTCCTATAATCGGCCAAACAGAGATTAGCACTTATACCATTCGGCGAATAGATAAACCAAAGGGTTAACATTAAACCCTTAGCAAATGGTTTGGTTTCCTACCAAACCCGAACCAAACAATGGTTCCTCCGACAATCGGCCTCACCCTAAAAAAAGCGGTTAATCCTTTAATAACTTGGCTTAATGAAAACTAAATGAATAGACTAAAAGAACCAACTCTTACCACCACTTACCAATTGCTTACCCAAAGATAATTGCTTTGCTTGACTGCTTCACAATCCCGAATGTCCTATACAAAATGGTTTCCAAACAAGAGGTTAACTCCTTTCAACCACACCAGAATCGGCTCTTAACCAACCCACAAATGACAAAGAACAAGGGAGGGGAGAAATGGCCATTCGGCCAAGCACTTACCTTCTTCTGAACTCAAATGAAAACCGAACTAGAAGAGGTCTACACCACACAACTATTCGGTCAAGATGCAACTAAAGAAAGAAGAGAAATTTCGGCAACACCAGGGAGGGATTCGGCTATAATCTAAAAATAAAGCAAAAGAAATGTGGTTCAAGAGAAGAAGAGAAATCGGCCAAAAGTTGAAGAAAAATTCGGCTCAAGTAGAAATGAGAAGAAATAAATGGAGAATTCGGCTAAGAAGCAATGTGATGTCGGCACAAGTGTTTCAAAAGAGAAGAGATGAAAATATAAGAAAAAGAGAATACTAGTTTCGACATGCAAGTGAAAAAGAAAAAGAAATGCAAGAGTGCATTCGGCTACCCAAGAGAACTAGGAAGAACAAAGCAAATTCGGCAAAGGTTGTCTCAGATTTCGGTTTCAAGGAAGAAAATGAAAAGAGAAATCAATTGGAATTCCTAAAGCTTCTATTGACAAAAGAGAGAAATTTGGTTTGACAGTGTGACCAAAAATGCACAAAAGTGCCTAAGTGAATTTCGGCTATCACCCCTCCCCACTTACCAAAACCGCCACTCTCTCCACAAACTCCCCAACATTCGGCCACTACCAACAATTACTCCAAGCCACACATTCAAACTAGTTGAACTAGTCAACCTCCACAATTTACTCCCCACCCACCATTCAAACACTTGACTTGGTCCAACCTCAACCACCTTGGCGTCAAAATGGAAGCAAAAAGTGGGACTTCGCAACTTGAACTCGGGACCTTTCCCTACAAGTGGCGTCACACACACAAGCCTCAAGTGGCGCCTATCCCGCCACTCCACCACTCATTTCTTGTGCTTTCAATCACCAAATAATATTTATAAACCCCACTTCTTCAAATTCTCCCTCACCTAAGCCTAAAACTAAAATTTCCCCACCTACTCAAGCTTACACCTAGCTTACAACTAAGCCCCTACAACATCAAAACAGTAACATAGCACACTGCATACACATGCAAACAAAGTCATAACAAAATAGCCCCTATCCTGGATATTACGCCTACCCCTAAAAAAATAATTTTGGCCTCGAAATTACCCGATCAAAAGAGTTGAGGGTACCTTGTCTCATCACATCCTCGGGTTCCCACGTAGCTTCTTCCACGCCATGGTTTCGCCATAGCACCTTTACGAGGCACCGACTTCCTACGCAAAACCTTTACATCCCGATCTAGGATCTGCACGTTCCTCCTCCATGGTCAAATCGGATTCACCTCGATCTCTTCCATTTGCTACGACATGCGATGGATCTCGAACGATAACGCCTAAGCATCGAAGCGTGAAATACATCGTGAATCGACTCAACTCCGCCGGCAACTCAAGCCGGTAAGCTCTGGTCCCACTCGTTTCGAGCACCTTATACGGCCCAATAAACCTCGAACTTAGCTTGCCTTTCCTTCCGAATCTCAATACTTTCTTCCAGGCGAGACCTTCAGGAAAACTTGATCCCCACAAGAAACTCTATATCCCTCCGCTTGAGATCGGCATAAGACTTCGCCTATCCGGCTTCTTTCAATCGAGCCCAAATCAACTTAACCTTGTCTTCGGTCTCTCGCAACCAACTCTGGTCCCAACAATTGGCGTTCACCCAACTCCGTCCAACACGTAGGTGAGCGACACTTTCTACCATACAACGCCTCATAAGGTGCCATTTTGATGCTTGCTTGGTAACTATTATTGTAGGCGAACTCAATGCAATGGCGAAACTCCTCCCAACTACCTCCGAAATCCAGAACACAACCTCTTAGCATATCCTCTAAGATCTGTATAACCCTTTCCGACTGCCCGTCAGACTGCGGGTGAAAAGCCGTGCTGAAATCCAAGCGCGTACCCAAAGCCTGATGCAACGCTTTCCAGAACCTTGACGTAAATCTGGGATCCCTATCCGAGATAATCGATACTGGCACACCGTGCAATCTCACTATCTCTGACACATACAGCTTCGCCAACCTCTGAAGTGAGTAATCAACCCTTACCGGAATGAAGTGAGCTGATTTAGTCAGACGATCCACAATTACCCAGACTGAGTCTTTCTTGCTCGGCGTAAAAGGTAATCCACTGACGAAATCCATAGTTATTCTTTCCCACTTCCATTGTGGAATCTTCACCGGTGAAGCAACCCGGAATCGATGCTCAGGCCTTAACTCAGCGACATGTCGTGCACTTCCTACAAACCCCGTCACTTCTTTCTTCAGACCCGGCCACCAAAATTGCTCTCTTAGATCTCTATACATCTTGCTTCCTCCAGGATGCATAGCGTATGGGCTGCTATGTGCGTCCTGAAGAATCCTCTGCCTCAGCTCAACGTCTTTCGGCATACAAGCTCTGCCTTGAAAACACAACACTCCATCACTAGATAAACTGTAACCCTCCAAACCACCATCCTGCACCTGAGACCTCTGCGCACTCAAAACCTCATCTTCCAACTGTTTCTCTCTGATCTGCTCAACCCAAGTAGGCTTAACCTGCAGCTCTGCCAGAATACTTCCGTCGTCATACAATCTCAGATGGGCAAACATCGCTCTTAAGTCCGAAACAACCTTACGGCTCAACGCGTCTGCCACCACGTTAGCCTTGCCCGGATGATATTCAATCGAACAATCATAATCCTTGAGCAATTCAATCCATCTGCGCTGCCTCAAATTCAAATCCTTCTGAGTCAAAAGATACTTTAGACTCTTGTGATCTGTGTAGACTATCGATCTCTCTCGCATTACAAGTAGTGCCTCCAAATTTTCAAGGCGAAGACTACAAATGGCTAACTCCAAGTCGTAAGCGTCGGATAATTGACCTCATGTGGCCTCAATCTGCCGAGATGCGTAAGCCACAACCTTACTTTCTCGCATCAAAGACACAACCCAATCCCGTATGTGATGCATCGTAATACACTGTGAATTCCTTCCCAGCCTCAGGTTGAATTAAAACAGGAGCTTCAGTCAAAATCTTCTTTAGTTTGTCGAAACTCTCCTGCTGCTTCTCAGTCCAAACAAATGGAACCCCTTTCCTTAACAACTTGGTCATTGGCGCTGTGATCAATGAAAAACCTTCTACAAATCTTCGGTAGTATCCTGCCAAACCCAGAAAACTCCGAATCTCAGCCACTGACTTAGGCGGCTTCCAATCCAAAACTGCCTCAATCTTCCGAGGATCTACCCTAATCCCTCACCGACACTACATGACCCAAGAATGTCACCTCCCGAGCGAAACTCGCACTTACTAAATTTTGCATAAAGCTGTTTTTCCCTCAGAATCTGCAGTACTATTCGCAAGTGTGCATCATGCTCCTCCTCTGTCTTTGAGTATACTAAGATGTCGTCAATAAAAACCACTACGAACTGATCCAAATACTGCTGAAACACCCTATTCATCATATCCATGAATGCTGCCGGCGCGTTAGTCAACCCAAACGGCATTACCAGAAATTCGTAGTGCCCATACCGAGTACGAAACGCTGTCTTGTGGATATCCGCCTCCTTCACCTTCAATTGGTGATACCCAGACCTTAAATCAATTTTTGAGAATACCGAAGCACCCTTCAGCTGATCAAACAAGTCATCTATCCGCGGCAACGGATACTTGTTTTTGATCGTCACCTTGTCCAACTGGCGGTAGTCTATACACATCCGCATGGTACCATCTTTCTTCTTAACAAAGAGTACTGGCGCTCCCCAAGGTGAAACACTTGGCCTAATAAAGCCTCGATCCAACAACTCCTGGATCTGAGCCTTTAATTCCACTAACTCCTTTGGCGCCATCCTATAGGGAGCAATAGACACTGGTGCAGTTCCGGGTAACAGATCTATCCCGAACTCTACCTCATGATCCGGTGGCAAACCCGGAAGCTCCTCAGGAAACACATCCACAAATTCCCCAACTGTCCGAACTTTCTCTACAGCAGACTCTTTAGCCTCCAAGGCATACACATGAACCACATACGCCTCACAGCCCTTTCTGACCATTTTCTCAGCCTTCAGAGCAGATACCACATTAGATAAGTAATCTCTCCTATTACCTATCATAACCACTTCATCACCCTCCGACGCTTTAAGAACCATGCGCTTAGCACGCAATCCAACCTCGCCTTGGTACTTAACCAACCAGTCCATCCCAAGAATCGGATGGAACTCCCCAAACGGCGCTTCCATTAGATCACCAAAAAACACTACCCCTTGGAGTTCTAGGGGTACATCCTTAAACAAACTTATCTACAACTACAGAGTGACCTAGAGGGCTAATTACAGTCATCTGCCTAGGAGTAGTTTCAGAGTCTAAGTCCATGGTCTCTACTATACTACTAGCCACGTAAGAATGCGTCGAACCCACATCAATCAAAGCAATAAATGGAGAACCAAAGATCAAGAACGTCACGGTTATGACGTCCGGTCGTCGCCTCCTCTCGGCGCCTCGCGCATACACTAACCCAGTGCCGTCGGCCTCAAGATTACTCGCACCTCGGCGGTGCTCCACGGCCCCGACTGTAACCATTACCTCCTCTGCCATTACCACGACCCTCTGCGGTGGCGGTCCATTATTCTGAATCGAGTCGACCACGACTCTCGGATCAACCCTAGCCAACTTACGCGGACGGTCCCTCACACGATGATCCAATAAGCCACACTCGAAACACCCTTTTCCACCGGTCCAACATCCTCCCCAATGATATTTCCCACAACGGTTACACTGCGGCGGTCCCTGACTAGCAGTAACAAACCTACAAGACTGATTCGGCCCACTCTGCCTAGCCCTTTCCTCGAGGATTACCCGATGACCCGTAAGATCCAAAACTCCTCTTATGTCTGTTCCTATCCATGCCCTGCCTTACCGACTCCTTCACTCCCTCAGCTACCTTAGCCTTCTCAACCAGGATAGCAAACTCACGCTCCTACTGTTGAGCAATCAGCAACCTCAACTCGTCTCTCAGACCATCCTCAAAACAAACACACCTCTCGTGTTCGGTAGCCACAATGCCCCTAGCATACCGACTCACCTCAATAACTCACGACCTCGTACTCGACACGCACTTACTCCCTGAACTAACCTCGAAATGCTTTTACAAGTGCGTCGATGTAGCTAGCTCCAATGTACTTTTTCGATCGATAAGCAGCCTTAAAATAATCCCACGTAAGATCCTCTCATCGCAAAGATCGTCCCGAACCGTGAGCCACCACCGGTATGACTCATCCCGAAGAAGCGATACTATGCCCTTCGGCTTTCCTCGCAAATCAGTCTAAATCATCCATGACCCGCTCTGTCGCCTCCAGCCAATACTCGGCCGTGGCCGAGCAACACCGAAAACACCTCGAAATACCTCAGCCCCGTTAGCGAGTCGCCAGCACGATTTCTTGACTCCTGCGCCTCCACCTACTCCAGCTACCCTTTCTAAAACCCGCAGCATCGCCTGCGACACTGCATCATCCCCAGTTTGATCTTGAAACTCACCACCTCCAGCTGGTGGCGGTACCGGTATCTCATTCTCTGACCCCTGACCAGATCCTACGGGTTCCGAAACTGTCATCCTACCACGACCTCGTCCACGACCGCGTCCACCTCGAGCACTCATGACTAAAATCTCTACGTATCTGATTTAGGAGTTTTATGCATCAGTAATTATTCCACTGTTTTAATAGCAAAGTCTTATAAATATTAAAGAAGCTTTGTTTCCGCGAGTTCACAGAATCCTATCGGGCCTGGGCTTCTCTACAAGAATCCACTATTGCTAATCATACAATCCCATCAATATCAAAATCACAAGCAATAGTGAGGGGTACTTACAGGCGAATGCAGGAGACTCGGTGCCATGCCTTTTTCAACCACATATTTAAAAACAAAACTCTTAAAACAACTTTTCAAAACATTTTGGGCCTCGGGCCCATAGCCGAGCCTTTGAACTTGGCTCTGATACCACAATTGTAACACCCCAAACCCAGTCCATACACCACGACCGAATCTGGTATGTTACGGGAAAAATGTATTTGAGAGGTTTAGGTTTCTGGTTAAAAGTTTGATGCAAATTCTTTTTATTTTGCACATTTTGTTCTTGTAGAAATCTTGGGCATGATTGCTTAAAAACTCCTATTTCATTTTGAAAGCTTGGGTGCTTAAAAACTTAGTTGGACCCATAGATAAAACCATTTCTCTATTTTGCATCATTTAGAAATCAAGTGTCTCTTTTGTTGCTTCAAAGCTTTCTGAACCTAGGGTGGAAAATCTTAAGTTTGAAAAAAAACATCTGGGTTTCGTTCATCTTAAATTTCAAGTGGTGATACCCGATGGTAGAGTTTAAAACGTTTAGCTTTGTAGTTTGAAAACCTTATCTTTCCAAGTTTTAGCCAAATTTTACCCATTAATTTGTTAAGGCATATTTAAAATCCAATACAAGCATGTAAATAACAAAAACATAAAGTTAAAAGGCCTTTTACAATCCAAATAAAAACCCAAGTGAAAATAAATAAAATATAGTACCAAGTTTTAAAACAAGGCAACCTCGATTTTTATTCATGGCAAGAGCACCTCGAGTCCACCCCTACTCCATGTCCGCAACTAAGTGTCACCTGAAATGATAAGGGAGAAGGTGAGTCGCAAGACTCGGTGCATAAATCCCCTCCGGTATATGCAACATACCAACACACATCATACTAAAGCAATACAATCAATGCACCGATCCTAACCATCCATATCACCTTTCTACCCGTGTGGGACCAAACCACTTTGGTGGTGCCAAACCACCGTGACCCAAAGTCACGATATCCATCAATGTGGTGCCAAACCACTAGTGACCCAAAGTCACGAATAATCCAATGATGGGGCCAACCCATCGTGTGATACCAAATCACCGGGCGTCAATCCCGTATCTCAACCGTGGGGCCAACCCACGTGATGCGGAAGGCCACCGGGACGAGACGCTATGAGGTGCCAAACCTCCGTGTCCCAAAGACACAATGTGATACCAAACCACCGGTGACCGAAGTCACGAATCCAATGATGGGGCCAACCCATCGTGTGATACCAAATCACTGGCGTCAATCCTGTAATATCAACCATGGGGCCAACCCACCGTGGTGCTAAGCCACTGGGACGAGACGCTGAGGTGCCAAACCTCTGGTGACCCAAAGTCACAAAATATCATCTGTGGTACCAAACCACTGGTGGTGCCAAACCACTGGTGTCCCAAGACACGTATATCATATTCCCCCTCCTCTCATATCACCCATACATGTCATACTGATGCAATCATGTAAATCATGCAGTCATGCCAATATGTTTAATATCGCATCTCATATCACATACCTCAGCAATCATGATATCATATACCATTAATAGAACTCGTAATGAAACGGACTTACCCGGATCCGTACACATACCCCATTGGGTACCATATCCATCAACCATATTGTTTTGATCTTAATAGGCAAACAGGTTATTAAACATATCGCTAAGTAGATAGTGTGTTAGTCTACACACCTGTTCGAACACAAGCTTTAACCAAAGAACCGATCTAAGACCCTCGATAGCCTCGACAACCTTACTCCTATAATCGGCCAAATAGGAGATTAGCACTTATACCATTCGACCAGAATAGATAAACCAAAGGGTTAACATTAAACCCTCACCTAGCAAATGGTTTGGTTTCCTACCAAACCCGAACCAAATAATGGTTCCTCTGACAATCGGCCTCACCCTAAAAAGAAAACGGTTAATCCTTTAATAACTTGACTTAATGAAAACTAAATGAATAGACTAAAAGAACCAACTCTTACCACCACTTACCAATTGCTTACCCAAAGATAATTGCTTTGCTTGACTGCTTCACAATCCCGAATGTCTTATACAAAATGGTTTCCAAACAAGAGGTTAACTCCTTTCAACCACACCAGAATCGGCTCTTAACCAACCCACAAACGACAAAGAACAAGGGAGGGGAGAAATGGCCATTTGGGCAAGCACTTACCATCTTCTGAACTCAAATGAAAACCGAACTAGAAGAGGTCTACACCATACAACTATTCAGTCAAGATGCAACTAAAGAAAGAAGAGAAATTTTGGCAACACCAGGGAGGGATTCGGCTATAATCTAAAAATAAAGCAAAAGAAATGTGGTTCAAGAGAAGAAGAGAAATCGGCCAAAAGTTGAAGAAAAATTCGGCTCAAGTAGAAATGAGAAGAAATAAATGGAGAATTCGGCTAAGAAGCAATGTGATGTCGGCACAAGTGTTTCAAAAGAGAAGAGATGAAAATATAAGAAAAAGAGAATACTAGTTTTGGCTTATGCAAGTGAAAAAAGAAAAAGAAATGCAAGAGTGCATTCGGCTACCCAAGAGAACTAGGAAGAACAAGGCAAATTCGGCAAAAGGTTGTCTCAGTACTTTCGGTTTCAAGGAAGAAAATGAAAAGAGAAATCAATTGGTATTCCTACTTCTATTGACAAAAGAGAGAAATTTGGTTTGACACAAAGTGACCAAAAATGCACAAAAGTGCCTAAGTGAATTTCGGCTATCACCCTCCCCACTTACCAAAACCGCCACTCTCTCCACAAACTCCCCAACATTCGGCCACTACCAACGATTACTCCAAGCCACACATTCAAACTAGTTGAACTAGTCAACCTCCACAATTTACTCCCACCCACCATTCAAACACTTGACTTGGTCCAACCTCAACCACCTTGGCGTCAAAATGGAAGCAAAAAGTGGGACTTCTGCAACTTGAACTCAGGACCTCTCCCCTGCAAGTGGCGTCACACACACAAGCCTCAAGTGGCGCCTATCCTGCCACTCCACCAGCTCATTTCTTGTGCTTTCAATCACCAAATAATATTTATAAACCCCACTTCTTCACTCCCTCACCTAAGCCTAAAACTAAAATTTCCCCACCTACTCAAGCTTACACCTAGCTTACAACTAAGCCCCTACAACATCAAAACAGCTACATAGCACACCAGACACATGCAAACAAAGTCATAACAAAATAGCCCCTATCCCTGGATATTATAGGTTGTAATTGTATTGGGAGTAGTTCTCCCTAGTGTATGGGATAAAGACTTTATCTCTTTAATGATTAAATGTGTTAATTCATGTGTTTTAAATGATGATTTGAGAATGTTTTGAAGTAGTATATGAATGTATGCAAACGGGAGTGGTAAAAGTCTTGGTAAGATAGCCTCTAAGTGCCCACACGGATAGACACAAGGGCGTGTGTCTAGGCCGTGTGTCTCCTGCACCTTAGTATCTTAAGTCAGATAAGACCACGAGCTGGTCATACGGCCGTTTGTTCAGGCTATGTAATACACACGGTTGGCACATGGGCGTGTGCCAAGGCCGTGTGAAGTCTGCACTTGACACTTAGAAATTCAATTGTCACATCGGTGGACGCGCACACGCAGCGCGTGTGTACGCACCGTGTGAATAAGTCAGAATGCCAAGGTTTGGCACACGGGCCAAGGCCACGGGCGTGTCTAGGCCGTGTGTAATTTGCCAGTATCCTCCACGGGTGAAAGACACGGGCATGTTTTAGGGGTGCATGGGCGTGTCCCAAGTCATACGGACGTGTGACCCCTGTTTCGAGAGAAAGTTTCCAGATGAGTTCTGAAAGTTTCGAGACGTAATTCTGAGGCCTCGTATGCCCATGAAACGTCCGATTTGACTAAGAAAGAGAAGTTTTTGATTCAGAACAAAATTTTATAGCCCGTAAGTACATGTTTAAGAAAGTTCAAGCATAGTAATGTCTCGTATCCGGTCTTAGCCTCAGACTCAGGTATGGGGTGTTACATTTAGTGGTATCAGAGCATGGTTTAGTAGGTTCTCAGACTAACCTTGCACGAGTAAAAGTCTAGCTATACATACCATATGTGGATAATGATAGTGTGATGTCTCCCAGCTCTAACGAAATTATTTTGTTAAGACAGAGATAATTCCCAACCGAGCTAATTTCAGTAAGTTTGTGTGATTTCTAAGCTTTATGATTTCTATTATTGAATTGCTTAGTATAATGTACATTATTATCATGGAATGCTTAATGTTTTGCTAAACAAAAAAATCAATGAGATTAAATACGAGCATGTCCCGATTGAAGACAGAATTTCCTAGGGTACTCGATCTACCACATGAGATTAGAAAGTCCGTATAAGACCAAGCCAAGGCATGGCATCGGCAATCAAGCAGAGATATCATGTAAGTCCAAGGCAAGCTTGGCATTGAACAAGTTATCATGTAAGTCCAAGGCAAGCTTGGCATTGAACAAGTTATCATGTAAGTCCAAGGAAAGCTTGGCATTGAACAGATATCATGTAAGTCCAAGGCAAGCTTGGCATCGAAAAGCTATCAAGAGAAAGAGATCCCATGTAAGTCCAAGCCACAAGAAAGACTTCGTATAAGTCCATGTCAAGACATGGCCTCGAAACCAAGATGAGATATTCCATGTAAGACCATATCTAGGATATGGCTTTGGCATCAAGTTCATGTGAAGAGATTTAGTATCCTCGGTTATTCGTAGAAATTCATCGGGCAAATGAGTAAAGTTAAAGTGAGATAGCAAAAAAGTTGAGTAAGCAAAGTTATTATCAAGTTGAAAATGAGTATTATTCTTGTTATGAATGATGAATCAGGGATTATGCTTGTAAAAGTAAAGTATGCTGATCTATGTGATCAAGTGTTACAGGTACCTTATTTACCTTACAAACATGAGACAAGTAAGTACCATAATGTATGTGAGAAGCAGTAAGAGTAAGTAATCATTTGAGATTTGTGATGCCATTGTTTATGATAAATACGTCCACATGGTTAAATCTCACATGTGACTGTTAAAGTAGAGAATGCATGATGTTTTGTTTTATGACTCTGTTATGAAGCCACACATATTATGGTGTGGAAGTTAAAACTGAAAAGTTTGACTAAGTAGAATGCAGGAGATGAGTACGGTCGTTTAATGATAAAATGATGAATAAGACCATGGTTGGACCATGGTGGTATATGTGATCCCATATAAGACCATGTCTGGGGCATGGCATTGGCATCGATACATGATCCCGTATAAGACCATATCTGGGATATGGCATCGACAACAAATAGTAATCCCGTGTGAGACCACGTCTGGGACCTGGCTTCGGTATAAGATTTTGTGTAAGACCATATCTGGGATATGGCATCGACATCGATATGAGTTTCCATGTAAGACCGTATCTGGGATATGGCATTGGTGTTGATATGAGATTTCGGGTAAGACCATAGTTGGACTATGGCAATCAAGTAAACGACATACTCAAAACCCGTAAGACATTCTCTAGATTAATAAGAAATAGTACGAGGAATTAGAACTTAATGTTGAGTACTTGAGTAGACATTAAGGTGGAACTTGAGTAAGTGAAGTCACATTGCATTGAAATTATGGGTGATAGAAACCATCAGTAACATGAGTAAGTATGAAAACTTGCCTGAGGCGGGTTGTGTGACTATGACGATATTTCATTGACAATGAGTAGTAAATCATATGTATGTAGTCACGAGAGTTAGGCTAAGGGACTTTGCAACCTCACTCCCTTACCACTGTTGAATTATGATGAGATGTTATGAGAGTTAAATTGAGTAAGTTTATATGTGATTAATGCAGTATTTATGTTAGCATTTTAAGAATGCTTTGTATCACAACGATGCATAATACTCTACTAAATAGAGTAACTGTTGTTGAACATGAGGTTGAAGTCCTAGAGGACTAAAATGATGAGGCTATCATCGAGATATGAGATAGACAAGGTCCCATATAAGATCATGTTTGAGGCATGGCCTCGGCACCAAGTTATGATTCCGTATAAGACCATATCTAGAATATGCCATCAGTAATGAATATCAGAATCGTGTAAGACCATATTCAGAACATGGCATCGATACTTGATGTGGAAGTCCATATAAGACCTTATCTAGAATATGGCATTGGCATTTAGAGGTGACTCCATATAAGACCACTCCG
The DNA here is from genome assembly GCA_025698515.1 of Gossypium sturtianum. NCBI lineage: Eukaryota > Viridiplantae > Streptophyta > Magnoliopsida > Malvales > Malvaceae > Gossypium > Gossypium sturtianum. The sequence continues at coordinate 88,193,845 of CM046950.1, read as the reverse complement.
GGGGTGTGGCATTGGTTTCGTGCCTACATGAATGACGATGAATTTGCGTCTTTGATTATCCCTAGTGATCAATGGAACAAATAGATGAGTCTAGAAGTATAAATGAGATTAGTACTAAAGTCATGTGAAGGACTGAATGCAGATATTCGTGAATGAATCACGAAGAAACTAGTACGATGTGTGACACGATATGTGCTAAATAAATGGCAAGTATGAGTAAGTTGGCTCGAAGCCTGTGGTTTGTGCATGGTTAGTTAATTCCATGGGTGGGATTATAATGATCTCCTTTAGTATTATGTACTAATACATGTTTCCCTTCAGGGATGATGTAGTTGTTCTTTTCATAAATTGTGATTGTGTGAGAATGTTAGCTGATAGTAAAAATCAGACAAAACGGTTGTCGATTCAGTTAATTGAAATCGACATTTCCTTTATCTCCTCGTAACCTTAATTGGGTACCTTGAGGAGGAAATTGGTGATGATTCGTGTATAAGAGGTGAAATCACAAGTTTCACGTTGTGTTATGGGTTTTCGGGTAAGCCGAATAGAGTTAACGAATTCGATCGGGATGTCTCTGCTATCGTGAGATATGACGATCGTAAAGGTTCTAGATTGGCATAGCAAGAGAAACTCAGGTGAGAGTGTGCTTAAAATATGTTCTCGGTATAGAGAAAAGAGTAGATTAAGGTATTGAGATATGATTCAAGTTCTGTGTATATTCACCCATGAATCAGTAAATAGAATAAAATTCTGTGTGTACGTGAGTAGGGAGCATAATATAAAGATATGCTCATCGAAATGTTCAAACCATGATAGTTGAGTTGTAAGCTATTGAAAGAACTGTTTAATTGAAAGTCCTAGTACTGAGATCAGTCTGAATCAAGAGAAAGAGTTGACAGGTTGGTGATCCAGAGACAATCACTTTTGTGTCGGTGTTGTGAGTTAGATGTTATGAAAAGATCCATGTTAAGCAATGCGAGTTAGTTACTCGATTGACCCTAGTTGGTAACATCTTAGTTTCAGCAAGGTTAATGACTATAGCGAGTCTTCTTTTTAGAAAAAAAAAAGGTTCAGAAGAGATATAGTAAATAGTATTTTAAATAAGCTCCGAATGAGTTTATTTGAGATGGTGAATACAGGTTGTATAAGTTTTCCGTTGTTGATGATGAATCCAGAACTTATACAGAGCTTTGGTATGAGATTTTGTAGCAGCATATCTAATAAAGCAACAATAAGGAAGTACAGTTATGTAGATAAATGTTTTGACAGTAGAGTACATTTCAGGATATGATGGAGTTATGGTCAGAAGTAGTTAACCACTAAAAGCTGAGTTTCCAAAGCGTACAAGTCAAAACCATTACAGTCGGTGAATGCTTTAATGAGAAAGCGAGATAAAACCTTATAGATTTCAAATTTAGTTTGACAAGATTTCTAAAGAGGGGGATGTCATTTGAATTGTAATGAATCAGCCAGTAAAGACCCGAACGATCATTTGGACATGTACAGAGTTCCAAATTGGTGGATTACTGAATATAGTATATACCCAGAGGAAGAATAACTAGGGCCTCAAGTTACGTTTCGACCTTATGTATCACAGCTTAAGAGTTGTTGGCAAGAGAAACTTGAGGATAAGTGGATTCGTGATTTTGAAGAGTAGATGGAAACGTTTTAAGAATGCTGATAGCTACTCCTCCTGATAAAATTTTCGGGGACGAAAATTCCTAAGGAGGGGAGAATTGTAACAGCCCAATTTAGGGGCTAGTTGGAACAGTGATCTCAGAATCACTAATTCGAGGTTAGAGAAGATTATTTTCATGATATGTTATGTATTATAACATGTTTATAAGGATGCATGAAAATTTTGGTGCCTTCATTTTAGCGATTTCTAGCTAAAATGTGAAAAAGGACTAAATCGCATAAAGTGCGAAAGTTCTATTTTAATTGCTAGAGGTACCAAAAAGCTATGGTTTAAAAATTGGTGGTCCCAAATGTGCAAATAGACCATTTTGGAGTGTGATGGCCGGCCATGTGGTATGGGAGACAAGAGCATTTAATGCTCAGTCAAATTTGGTGAGAAAAGATGAATAAAATATGACAAAAAGAAAAGCTATCATCTTTTTTTTTTATTTCTCCTCTTCCTCCACCGAAAATAGCAGCCATGGGAGGGGTTTTTGAAGCTTAAAATTTCAGCAAGCAATTCTCCACTCAAGTAAGTGATTTTGATGGTATTTCTTGAAGAAATTTGTACTTTTGGAGTCCCCAAAGCTTAAGCTTTCTAATGAGGGGACTAGTTTGCAATATGGTTGAAAGTCTATGGACTTACCATGATAGAGTTCATGTTGTTTGATGAGTTTTATGGAAGAAAATGAATGATAGGATGATGAGAAACAACTTTTGTGAAAGGTGTTGTCATGAAAACACCTATTTGGGACTAAAATGCAAAAGTTGTAATTTGTTCATTAAGGCATGAAATAGTTAGAATTGTGGATAGTTGTAAGAGGATTAAATGTTCAGCCAGGCTTGTTTAGGAAGACAATGTGATCAAAATTTATTTACAAGCCTAGGGGCAAAATCGTAATTTTGCCAAAGTGTAGGGGCAAAATAGTCATTTTTGCCTAAAGTATATATTATGGTGTAATATTATTTATAAGTGATTAAATCAGTAAATTTCATTGTTCTAGATCAAAGAAAATGAGTTTCAGACCTAGAATGGATGAAAAGAGAAATGTGGGCAAAAAGGTCCCTTTTTGGCTCTTTCGGCATCGAGGTAAGTTCATGTGCAAACGTTGTAATTACGTACCAGTTAATTTAACGTTCCAATGTGGTAGGGAATGTATATTTACCATATGAATGCATGAAATATCTTTTTATGAAATGTCAATAGAATTGAGATGTGTATAGTATGATATGATGATGGTTAAAGTCTCGAGTAAGACCATATTGGAATATGGCCTCGGTGTAAGAGTTCGTATAAGACCATGTCAGGGACATGGCATCGACATGTTAATGTATGTAGAACCTTATTGGGGTATAATGTCAATGAGAACTATGTGTATGAGACTCAAGAGAGTTAGTTAACAATTTGAATGATTCAACGGATATGTTGAATGTATGTGGTTGTACCACGAGAAGCACAAGTATGTGTTAGAATTGAATGGAGATGAATTCAATATATGATGAACCCCTAGTGGGATATGTGTTATTATTGCACCTTAGTTGCTTGAGATAGATTTATTGATGCACTGTGTGAATGTGAACGAGTACCGTAGAAAGTTAAGTAAGAATAGAAGTATGTGAGGATGTTCTTGGATGAACATTTGAAATAGAGATATACTTGTGGATTACTATCCATGAATGTAAAATAACGGTGAGCTATGTGCGATATCACCTTATTGATGGTAGTGATGGGCTGGGTGCGATACCATCAGCTATATTAATATCAGTGGGCTATGTGCGTTACCACCTGATTAATTAGCAATCGATGGGCTGTGTACGATACCATCGCTTATAAACGATTGGTGTGCTAAGTGAGAAACCACCGTAAGTATAAATGATTGGTGTGCTAAGTGTGAAATCACCATAAGTATAAATGATTGGTGGGCTGTGTGCGATACCACCCTATTAGAGATTCAATGGTGGGCTAAGTGCGAAACCACCGAGATATTAGTAGCATGAGCGGCTTATTGAAAATGCTTGATGAATTGTTTTATATGATCATGTGGTGATCAATGCAGGAATGTATGCTAATTGAACGAGCAATTGGCTTGTGACATGGTAAGAATGTGGTAAGAGATTGAATGAGTAAGTTTCAAGAATATTTGAGCAAGTAACCATCAGTTTATGAGTGACACTCTCCATGATACTTTGTATTTATGTACATTCAATGAATATCAATATTTGGCAGATTATGCAGATGAGCTTACTAAGCATTTTTGCTTACTCCTTTACTTTTCTCATCTCTTATAGGTTTCATTACTTAGCTCGGGTTGGAGGCCACCGGAGATGTTTTCACACTATCGAGCAGACCCTTGGTATGAGGTATCAAATCCTTATGAGTCATGGCATGTATAGGGATTCTTTTAAAGTTGATTAAGTTCTAACCAATGTAGCCAAATTGTATTGGCCTAAGAGAATCTAGAGTTGGTTGTGTATGACCATAGATGATGGCTTAAATTGGTTGTAATTGTATTGGGAGTAGTTCTCCGTAGTGTATGGGATAAAGACTTTATCTCTTTAATGATTAAATGTGTTAATTCATGTGTTTTAAATGATGATTTGAGAATGTTTTGAAGTATTATATGAATGTATGCAAACGGGAGTGTTAAAAGGCTTGGTAAGATAGCCTCTAAGTGCCCACACGGATAGACACACGAGCATGTGTCTAGGCCGTGTGTCTCCTGCACCTTAGTATCTTAAGTCAGATTAGACCATGAGCTGGTCACACGGCCGTTTGTTCAGGCCGTGTGATACACACGGTTGGTACATAGGCGTGTGCCAAGGCCGTGTGAAGTCTGCACTTGACACTTAGAAATTCAATTGTCACACGGGTGACGCACACGGGCGTGTGTACAGACCGTGTGAATAAGTCAGAATGCCAAGGTTTGGCACACGGGCCAGGGCCACGGGCGTGTCCAAGCCGTGTGTAATTTTCCAGAATCCTCTACGGGTGAAAGAAACGGGTATGTTTTAGGGGTGCACGGGCGTGTCCCAAGTCACACGGACGTGTGACCCCTGTTTTAAGAGAAAGTTTCCAGATGAGTTTTGAAAGTTTCGGGACGTAAGTCTGAGGCCTCGTATGCCCATGAAACGTCTGATTTGACTAAGAAAAAGAAGTTTTTAATTCAGAACGAAATTTTATAGCCCGTAAGTACATGTTTAAGAAAGTTCAAGCATAGTAATGTCTCGTATCCGGTCTTAGCCTCGAACTCGGGTATGGGGTGTTACTGGCAAAATATTCATTTTTGCCTAAAGTGTATATTATGGTGTAATATGATTTATAAGTGATTAAATCAGTAAATTTCATTGTTCTAGACCAAAGAAAACGAGTTTCAGACGTAGAACGGATCAAAAGAGAAATGTGGGCAAAAAGGTCCCTTTTTGGCCCTTTCGGCATCGAGGTAAGTTCATGTGCAAACGTTGTAATTACGTACGAGTTAATTTAATGTTCCAATGTGGTAGGGAATGTATATTTACCATATGAATGCATGAAATATCTTTTGATGAAATGTCAATAGAATTGAGATGTGTATAACATGATATGATGATGGTTAAAGTCTCGAGTAAGACCATATTGGAATATGGTCTCGGTGTAAGAGTTCGTATAAGACCATGTCAGGGACATGGGATCGACATGTTAATGTATGTAAGACCTTATTGGGGTATAATGTTAATGAGAACTATGTGTGTGAGACTCAAGAGAGTTAGTTAACAATTTGAATGATTCAACAGATATGTTGAATGTATGTGGTTGTACCATGAGAAGCAAAATATGTGTTAGAATTGAATGGAGATGAATTCAATATATGATGAACCCCTAGTGGGATATGTGTTATTATTGCACCTTAGTTGCATGAGATAGATTTATTGATGCACTGTGTGAATGCGAACGAGTATCGTAGAAAGTTAAGTAAGAATAGAAGTATGTGAGGATGTTCTCGGATGAACATTTGAAATAGAGATATACTTGTGGGTTACTATTCATGAATGTAAAATAACGGTGAGCTATGTGCGATATCACCTTATTGATGGTAGTGATGGGCTGGGTGCGATACCATCAATTATATTAATATCGGTGGGCTATGTGCGTTACCACCTGATTAATTAGTGTCGATGGGTGTAATGCGATACCATCGCTTATAAACAATTGGTGTGCTAAGTGAGAAACCATCGTAAGCATAAACGATTGGTGTGCTAAGTGTGAAATCACCATAAGTATAAATTATTGGTGGGCTGTGTGTGATACCACCCTATTAGAGATTCAGTGGTGGGCTAAGTGCGAAACCATCGAGTTATTAGTAACATGAGCGGCTTATTGAAAATGCTTGATGTATTGTTTTATATGATCATGTGGTGATCAGTGCAGGAATGTATGCTAATTGAACGAGCAATTGGCTTGTGACATGGTAAGAATGTGGTAAGAGATTAAATGAGTAAGTTTCAAGAATATTTGAGCAAGTAACCATAAGTTTATGAGAGACACTCTCTATGATACTTTGTAATTATGTACATTCAATGAATATCAATATTTGACAGATTATGTAGATGAGCTTACTAAGCATTTTTGCTTCCTCCTTTACTTTTCCCATCTCTTATAGGTTTCATTACTTAGCTCGGGTTGGAGGCCACCGGAGATGTTTTCACACTATCGAGCAGACCCTTGGTATGAGGTATCAAATCCTTATGAGTCATGGCATGTATAGGGATTCTTTTAAAGTTGATTAAGTTCTAACCAATGTAGCCAAATTGTATTGGCCTAAGAGAATCTAGAGTTGGTTGTGTATGACCATAGATGATGGCTTAAATTGGTTGTAATTGTATTGGGAGTAGTTCTTTGTAGTGTTTGGGATAAAGACTTTATCTCTTTAATGATTAAATGTGTTAATTCATGTGTTTTAAATAATGATTTGAGAATGTTTTGAAGTAGTATATGAATGTATGCAAACGGGAGTGGTAAAAGGCTTGGTAAGATAGCCTCTAAGTGCCCACACGGATAGACACACGGGTGTGTGTCTAGGCCGTGTGTCTCCTGCACCTTAGTATCTTAAGTCAGATTAGACCACAAGCTGGTCACACGGCCGTTTGTTCAGGCCGTGTGATACACACGGTTGGCACATGGGCGTGTGCCAAGGTCGTGTGAAGTCTGCACTTGACACTTAGCAATTCAATTGTCACACAGTTGACGTACATGGGCGTGTGTACAGACCGTGTGAATAAGTCAGAATGCCAAGGTGTGGCACACGGGCCAGGGCCACGAGCGTGTCTAGGCCGTGTGTAATTTGCCAGTATCCTCCACGGGTGAAAGACACGGGCATGTTTTAGGGGGTGCACGGGCGTGTCCCAAGTCACAAGGACGTGTGACCCCTGTTTCGAGAGAAAGTTTTCAGATGAATTCTAAAAGTTTCGGGACGTAAGTCTGAGGCCTCGTAGGCCCATGGAACGTCTAATTTGACTAAGAAAGAGAATTTTTTAATTCAGAATGAAATTTTATAGCCCGTAAGTACATGTTTAAGAAAGTTCAAGCATAGTAATGTCTCGTATCCGGTCTTGGCCTCAGACTCGAGTATGGGGTGTTACATTTAGTGGTATCAGAGCATGGTTTAGTCGGTTCTCGGACTAACCTAGCACGAGTAAGAGTCTAGCTATACATGCCATATGTGGATAATGATAGTGTGATGTCTCCCGCTCTAACGAAATTATTTTGTTAAGACAGAGATGATTCCCAACCGAGCTAATTTCAAGTAAGTTTGTGTGATTTCTAAGCTTTATGATTTCTATCATTGAATTGCTTAGTATAATATACATTATTATCATGGAATGCTTAATGTTTTGCTAAACAAAGAAATCAATGAGATTGAATACGAGCATGTCCCGATTGAAGATAGAATTTCCCAGGATACTCGATCTACCACATGAGATTAGAAAGTCCATACAAGACCAAGCCAAGGCATGGCATCGGCAATCAAGCAGAGATATCATGTAAGTCCAAGGCAAGCTTGGCATTGAACAAGTTATCATGTAAGTCCAAGGCAAGCTTGGCATTGAACAAGTTATCATGTAAGTCCAAGGCAAGCTTGGCATTGAACAAGTTATCATGTAAGTCCAAGGCAAGCTTGGCATTGAACAGATATCATGTAAGTCCAAGGCAAGCTTGGCATTGAAAAGCTATCAAGAGAAAGAGATCCCATGTAAGTCCAAGCCAAGGCATGGCATTGGTGAGAACAAGAAAGACTTCGTATAAGTCCATGTCAAGACATGGCCTTGAAACCAAGATGAGATATTCCATGTAAGACCGTATCTAGGATATGGCTTTGGCATCAAGTTCATATGAAGAGATTTAGTATCCTCGGTTATTTGCAAAAATTCATCGGGCAAATGAGTAAAGTTAAAGTGAGATAGCAAGAAAGTTGAGTAAGCAAAGTTATTATCAAGTTGAAAATGAGTATTATTCTTGTTATGAATGATGAATCAAATATTATGCTTGTAAAAGAAAAGTATGCTGATCTATGTGATGAAGTGTTACAGGTACCTTGTTTACCTTACAAACATGAGACTAGTAAGTACCATGATGTATGTGAGAAGCAGTAAGAGTAAGTAAGCATTTGAGATTTGTGATGCCATTGTTTATGATAATTATGTCCACATGGTTAAATCTCACATGTGACTATTAAAGTAGAGAATGCATGATGTTTTGTTTTATGACTCTGTTATGAAGCCACACATATTATGGTGTGGAAGTTAAAACTGAAAATTTTGACTAAGTAGAATGCAGGAGATGAGTACGGTCGTTCAATGATAAAATGATGAATAAGACCATGGTTGGACCATGGCAGTATATGTGATCCCATATAAGACCATGTCTGGGGCATGACATTGGCATCGATACATGATCCCGTATAAGACCATATCTGGGATATGGCATCGGCATCAAATAGTAATCCCGTGTGAGACTATGTCTGGGACCTGGCTTCGGTATAAGGTTTCGTGTAAGACCATATCTGGGATATGGCATCGACATTGATATGAGTTTCCACGTAAGACCGTATCTGGGATATGGCATTGGTGTTGATATGAGATTTCGTGTAAGACCATAGCGAGGCTATGGCATCGTGATGACATGTAAAGCAATAGCTGGGCTATGACTTTGTGATACGAGTAAGGCCATAGTTGGACTATAGCAATCAAGTAAACGACGTACTCAAAACCTGTTAGACATTCTCTAGATTAATAAGAAATAGTAAGAGGAATTAGAACTTAATGTTGAGTACTTGAGTAGACATTAAGGTTGAACTTGAGTAAGTGAAGTCACTGTTCAAAATTATTGGTGATAGAAACCACTGTAACATGAGTAAGTATGAAAACTTGCCTGAGGCGAGTTGTGTGACTATGATGATATTTCATTGACAATGAGTAGTAAATCATATGTATGTAGTCACGAGAGTTAGGCTAAGGGACTTTGCAACCTCACTCCCTTCCCACTGTTGAATTATGATGAGATGTTATGAGAGTTAAATTTAGTAAGTTTATATGTGATTAATGCAGTATTTATGTTAGCATTTTGAGAATGCTTTGTATCACATCGATGCATAATACTCTGCAAAATGGAGTAACTATTGTTGAACAGGAGGTTGAAGTCCTAGAGGACTAAAATGATGAGGCTATCAACGAGATATGAGATAGACAAGGTCTCATATAAGATCATGTTCGAGGCATGGCCTCGGCACCAAGTTATGATTCCATATAAGACCTTATCTAGAATATAGCATTGGTTTCGTGCCTACATGAATGGCGATGAATTTGCGTCTTTGATTATCCCTAGTGATCAATGGGACAAATAGATGAGTCTAGAAGTATAAATGAGATTAGTACTAAAGTCATGTGAAGGAGTGAATGCAGATATTCGTGAATGAGTCACAAAGAAACTAGTATGATGTGTGGCACGATATGTGCTAAATAAATGGCAAGTATGAGTAAGTTGGCTCGGAGCCTGTAGTTTGTGCATGGTTAGTTAATGCCATGGATGGGATTATAATGATCTCCTTTAGTATTATGTACTAATACATGTTTCCCTTCAGGGATGATGTTGTTGTTCTTTTCATAAATTGTAATTGTGTGAGAATGTTAGCTGATAGTAAAAATCAGACAAAACGGTTGTCGATTTAGTTAATTGAAATCGACATTTCCTTTATCCCCTCGTAACCTTAATTGGGTACGTTGGGAGGAAATTGGTGATGATTCGTGTATAAGAGGTGAAATCACAAGTTTCACGTTGTGTTATGGGTTTTCGGGTAAGCCGAATAGAGTTAACGAATTCGATCGGGATGTCCCTGCTATCGTGAGATATGACGATCGTAAAGGTTCTAGATTGGCATAGCAAGAGAAACTCAGGTGAGAGTATGCTTAAAATATGTTCTCAGTATAGACAAAAGAGTAGATTAAGGTATTGAGATATGATTCAAGTTCTGTGTATATTCACGCATGAATCAGTAAAGAGAATAAAATTCTGTGTGTACGTGAGTAGGGAGGATAATATAAAGATATGCTCATCGAAATGTTCAAACCATGATAGTTGAGTTGTAAGCTATTGAAAGAACTGTTTATTTGAAAGTTCTAGTACTGAGATCAGTTTGAATCAAGAGAAAGAGTTGACAGGTTGGTGATCCAGAGACAATCACTTTTGTGTCTGTGTTGTGAGTTAGATGTTATGAAAAGATCCATGTTGAGCAATACGAGTTAGTTACTCGGTTGACCCTAATTGGTAACATCTTAGTTTCAGCAAGGTTAATTACTAGAGCGAGTCTTCTTTTCAGAATAAAAGGGGTTCAGAAGAGGTATAGTAAATGGTATTTTAAATAAGCTCCGAATGAGTTTATTTGAGATGGTAAATACAGGTTGTATAAGTTTTCCATTGTTGATGATGAATCCAGAACTTATATAGAGCTTTGGTATGAGATTTTGTAGCAGCATATCTAATAAAGCAAGAATAAGGAAGTACAGTTATGTGGATAAATGTCTTGACAGTAGAGTACATTTCACGATATGATGGAGTTATGGTCAGAAGTAGTTAACCACTAAAAGCTGAGTTTCCAAAGCGTACAAGTCAAAACCATTACAGTCGGTGAATGCTTTAATGAGAAAGCGAGATAAAACCTTATAGATTTCAAATTTAGTTTGACAAGATTCCCAAAGAGGGGGATGTCATTCGAATTGTAATGAATCAACCAGTAAAGATCCGAACGATCATTTGGACATGTACAGAGTTCCAAATTGGCGGATTACTGAATATAGTATATGCCCAGAGGAAGAATAACTTAGGTCTCAAGTTACGTTTCGACCTTATGTATCATAGCTTAAGAGTTGTTGGCAAGAGAAACTTGAGGATAAGTTGATTCGTGATTTTGAAGAGTAGATGGAAACGTTTTAAGAATGCTGATAGCAACTCCTCCTGATAAAATTTTCGGGGACGAAAATTCCTAAGGAGGGGAGAATTGTAACAGCCCAATTCAGGGGCTAGTCGGAATAGTGATCTTAGAATCACTAATTCGAGGTTAGAGAAAATTATTTTCATGATATGTTATGCATTATAACATGTTTATAAGGATGCATGAATATTTTGGTGCCTTAATTTTAGCGATTTCTAGCTAAATTGTGAAAAAGGACTAAATCGCATAAAGTGTGAAAGTTCTATTTTAATTGCTAGAGGTACCAAAAAGCTATGGTTTATAAATTGGAGGTCCCAAATGTGCGAATAGGCCATTTTGGAGTGTGATGGCCGGCAATGTGGTATGGGAGACAAGAGCATTTAATGCTTAGTCAAATTTGGTGAGAAAAGATGAATAAAATATGACAAAAAGAAAAGCTATCATCTTTTTTTTTTATTTCTACTCTTCCTCCACCGAAAATAGTAGCCATGGGAGGGGTTTTTGAAGCTTAAAATTTCAGCAAGCAATTCCCCACTCAAATAAGTGATTTTGATGGTATTTCTTGAAGAAAATTGTACTTTCGGAGTCCCCAAAGCTTAAGCTTTCTAAAGAGGGGACTAGTTTGCAATATGGTTGAAAGTCTAGGGACTTGCCATGATAGATTTCATGTTGTTTGATGAGTTTTATAGAAGAAAATGAATGATAGGATGGTGAGAAACAGCTTTTGTGAAAGGTGTTGTCATGAAAACACCTATTTGGGACTAAAATGCAAAAGTTGTAATTTATTCATTAAGGTATGAAATAGTTGGAATTGTGGATAGTTGTAAGAGGATTAAATGTTCATCTAGGCTTGTTTAACAAGAAAATGTGATGAAAATTTATTTACGAGCCTAGGGGCAAAATCGTAATTTTGCCAAAGTGTAGGGGCAAAATAGTCATTGTTGCCTAAAGAGTATATTATGGTGTAGTATGATTTATAAGTGATTAAATCAGTAAATTTCATTGTTCTAGATCAAAGAAAATGAGTTTCGGACCTAAAACGGATGACAAGAGAAATGTGGGCAAAAAGGTCCCTTTTTGGCCCTTTCGGCATCGAGGTAAGTTCATGTGCAAACGTTGTAATTACGTACGAGTCAATTTAACATTCCAATGTGGTAGGGAATGTATATTTACCATATGAATGCATGAAATATCTTTTGATGAAATGTCAATAGAATTGAGATGTGTATAACATGATATGATGATGGTTAAAGTCTGGAGTAAGACAATATTGGAATATGGTCTCGATGTAAGAGTTCGTATAAGACCATGTCAGGTACATGGCATCGACATGTTAATGTATGTAGGACCTTATTGGGGTATAATGTCAATGAGAACTATGTGTATGGGACTCAAGAGAGTTAGTTAACAATTTGAATGATTCAACGGATATGTTGAATGTATGTGGTTGTACCACGAGAAGCACAAGTATTTGTTAGAATTGAATGGAGATGAATCAATATATGATGAACCCCTAGTGGGATATGTGTTATTATTGCACCTTAGTTGCATGAGATAGATTTATTGATGCACTGTGTGAATGCGAATGACTATCGTAGAAAGTTAAGTAAGAATAGAAGTATGTGAAGATGTTCTCGGATGAACATTTGAAATAGAGATATACTTGTGGGTTACTATTCATGAATGTAAAATAACGATGAGCTATGTGCGATATCACCTTATTGATGGTAGTGATGGGCTGGGTGCGATACCATCAATTATATTAATATCGGTGGGCTATGTGCGTTACCACCTGATTAATTTGTAATCGATGGGCTGTATGCGATACCATCGCTTATAAACAATTGGTGTGCTAAGTGAGAAACCACCGTAAGTATAAATGATTGGTGTGCTAAGTGCGAAATCACCATAAGTATAAATGATTGGTGGGCTGTGTGCGATACCACCCTATTAGAGATTCAATGGTGGGCTAAGTGCGAAACCATCGAGACATTAGTAGCATGAGCGGCTTATTGAAAATGCTTGATGTATTGTTTTATATGATCATGTGGTGATCAGTGCAGGAATGTATGCTAATTGAACGAGCAATTGGCTTGTGACATGGTAAGAATGTGGTAAGAGATTGAATGAGTAAGTTTCAAGAATATTTGAGCAAGTAACCATGAGTTTATGAGAGACACTCTCTATGATACTTTATAATTATGTACATTCAATGAATATCAATATTTGACAGATTATGTAGATGAGCTTACTAAGCATTTTTGCTTACTCCTTTACTTTTCCCATCTCTTATAGGTTTCATTACTTAGCTCGGGTTGGAGGCCGCCGGAGATGTTTTCACACTATCGAGCAGACCCTTGGTATGAGGTATCAAATCCTTATGAGTCATGGCATGTATAGGGATTCTTTTAAAGTTGATTAAGTTCTAACCAATGTAGCCAAATTGTATTGGCCTAAGAGAATCTAGAGTTTGTTGTGTATGACCATAGATGATGGCTTAAATTGGTTGTAATTGTATTGGGAGTAGTTCTCCTTAGTGTATGGGATAAAGACTTTATCTCTTTAATGATTAAATGTGTTAATTCATGTGTTTTAAATGATGATTTGAGAATGTTTTGAAGTAGTATATGAATGTATGCAAACGGGAGTGGTAAAAGGCTTGGTAAGATAGCCTCTAAGTGCCCATACGGATAGACACACGGGCGTGTGTCTAGGCCGTGTTTCTCCTGCACCTTAGTATCTTAAGTCAGATTAGACCATGAGCTGGTCACACGGCCATTTGTTCAGGCCGTGTGATACACACGGTTGGCACATGGGAGTGTGCCAAGGCCGTGTGAAGTCTCTACTTGACACTTAGAAATACAATTGTCACATGGCTGACACACACGGGCGTGTATACAGACCGTGTGAATAAGTCAGAATGCCAAGGTGTGGAACACGGGCAAGGGCCACGGGCGTGTCCAGGCCGTGTGTAATTTGCCAGTATCCTCCACGGGTGAAAGACACGAGCATGTTTTAGGGGTGCACGGGCGTGTCCCAAGTCACACGAACGTGTGACCCCTGTTTCAAGAGAAATTTTCCAGATGGGTTCTGAAAGTTTTGAGACATAAGTCTGAGGCCTCGTAGGCCCATGAAATGTCTAATTTGACTAAGAAAGAGAAGTTTTTAATTCGGAACAAAATTTTATAGCCCGTAAGTACATGTTTAAGAAAGTTCAAGCATAGTAATGTCTCGTATTCGGTCTTAGCCTCAGACTCGGGTATGGGGTGTTACACCCTCGATTTTGGAAGAAATTACATAAGACTCTAGGTATACGGTTGAAGTTTAGCACATCTTTTCATCCATAGTCTCATGAGCAGTCAGAGAGAGTTATTCAAATTCTTGAGGACATGTTGAGGGGTTGTGTAATCAACTTTAGAGGTAACTAAGAAGAGCGTTTTCCACTAGTAGAGTTTGGTATAATAATAGTTTTCAGTCGAGAATTCAATTAGCTCCCTACAAGGCATTTTATAGTCGCAAATGTCGGACACCTCTATGTTGAACTGAGTTGAGAGAAGGAAGGTATTGGGTCTAAATTTGGTACAAAAGATGAGAATGTTGTTAAGCTAATTCATGATCGATTGAGAGTGTCATCAGATCAACAAAAACCCTACATTGACTTGAGATGGAAAGATATAAAGTTCAGTGTTAGGGACCAAGTATTTCTTAAGGTATCACCATGGAAGAAGGTACTGAGATTTGGTCGAAAAGGTAAGTTGAGCCCGAAGTTTATTGGACCTTACAGGATCCTTAAAAAGATTGGACCAATGGATTGAAGTTGGAGTTACCTCCGGAACTGGACCGTATCCATGACATGTTTCATGTTTCTTTCCTGAAGCGATATCGATCTAATCCATCTCACTTGGTTCCAATTTATGAGAACTAGGTGAGACCAGATTTGTCATTTGAGGAGGACAAAATTTGTTTTTAAGGAGGGTAAAGTTGTAATAGCCTATTTATTGTGATATCAGAAACAGTGGTTTTGGGACCACAATTTTGACGAGTAAATAATTATTTTATTATTATTTTAATATTTACAGAATTATATTAAAGTTGTATTAAAATTTTGTTAAGAAATTTTGATGTTTAAATGGTTAATTAGGTGAAAAGGACTAAATTGTAAAAAGTGTAAAAGTTGAGTTCTAGTAGCTAAAGGGGTCTTATGACTATGAAATCTTAAACTAAAGGACTTGAATAGTAAATAGACCATTTAATGAGTTAGTGGATAGTTTGGACAAGGTTTTAATGAAATTTTGATTATTTTTAAAGGGTAAAATGTTAAAATGGTAAATAAAGTTAAAAACAAATAGGCTCAAATCATCATCTTCCTCACATTTGTTTCTTCTTAACTGATTCTTCAATGGAGAAATAGCTAGGGTTCGGCCAAGCATTGTTTTCACTTGCATGCTATGTGTTCAAGCCCCGTCTGTAATGATTTTTATGTTTTTGAGTCTGTTTTAGCTTAATGTAGCTAGCCCGGGGATTAATTTGCAAAATTTTCAAAGGTTGAGGGACTTTCCATGGATGTTTGTGAATTAGTTTTGATGTTAGTTGATAGATTATGAATCCTTGCTGAAAAATAAACATGTTTTATTAAATGATTTTGATGAATTTTGGAATTACGGATTAAATTTGTTAAAAGTGTAAATTTATAGGTTTTGTTGTGAAATGTTGGTAAGGATGAGTTGTTCGAAGGTCCCTTACAACATGGGTTAAGGTTTAATTAAGTTGAAATGGTTAGATTTTAAGTTATGAGCTTAAGGACTAAATTGTAAAAAGTTAAAAATGTTAAGGGAAAATTTGTATTTTTTTATAAATATGAATTATGGATTAATTGAATTATATAAGTACTTAATTGAATGAAAATATTTATTTAGATCAAGATAAACCATATACAGACTTAGATCGAGGAAAAGCAAAACCTTCGGATTTGCTTGACTACACTACTACGCCCCTAACTATCGAGGTAAGTTCGTATGAACTGTAATCGCTTTCATACTAGTTAAATTGAATGTTCATTAGGTTGATTTGATATAAACGAACTTATATATTTATATGTATGATAAATCGTAAAAGTAACATATTTTAGGCCCACATTTAGTATGCTTTTGGATGAATTATCCCTTGATTTATGTAAAAAGGTGCTTTAATCCTTTCTTTTCATGTCTTATACTCAGGAAAGCACCAGAGGATGAAAAGAACGCAAAACGGGCTTAAAACGGGACAAATGGGCCAAAGCATGAAATCGATACGGCCTGGACCAAAGATCACACGGCCGTGCCTCCTTAAAGATCTCAAACACGGTCTAACCCCGATTTACACTGCCGTGTCTCATTAACGAAATCCGAACACGGCCTGGCCACGACTTACACGGGCGTGCGCCATGGCCGTGCCTCTGCCGTGGAAAAGAGCAATTTCATTCGGGAAAGGATACTTAGGGAGAAAGAAACGTATTTCAAAAGCCTATAAATACACCCTAAGTATGACTCAAAGGGGAGCCAAAAGCCATCGTCTAGGGGCATCGTGCTAGGCCGAGAAAGGCGATTTGTGGGGATTCACTCATGGATAGCCGCTTGATCCATCTCAAGAAGCCAGAATTATACTCAAGACGGAGGATCTCCTCTTCAATTCCTTCAGGGGGTTTTAGGGATTTCTTATATTTTGTTTTATCTTTTCTCTTGAGATGTTTTCCTTTATTGTTACGAACTAAACCTTCGGATACTCGAAGGGGATGAAACCTATGATGAATCTTGTTATTTGATTATTTGAATTATATGATAAATACTTAGTTTGTTCTTAATTATGTGAGCTTAATCCAAATTTAATGTGCTTAGGTGGAGGAGGAATAGACCCTGCCTAAGAGTAGATCCAACATAATTAAGCGGAGTTGATCGCACGCCTAGAGATAGGGTGACGAGATTTTGCCGAATTAGGGTGAAACCTAATATGGGAATCCATAGATCGATTTACTGCTGTTATAGGGGGTTATTATAAGAGAACGAGAATTCCACTAATTAACCTAGGGTTAGACGTTATTCGCCTCGAGAGAGGGTTTAATATACGTTAGGGAGTCTTACGGATCAAACTAAGTAAATAAATCGTATGGTTCAGTGTTAGATAACAAGTGAAGTCTAGGTGGATTCTTCCTAGGGTATCGTCTAAATCAACTGAGTTTTTCCCAAGTTATTTTCCAAATTCATTCTTCTTTGTCTTAGAGTCTTTAGTTTAGTAGTTAATTAGTTTAGATTAATAAACAACTTCACTTATTTTAGGCTAAATAATAAAAAGAAAGTTAGTATTAGTACTTTTAGTTCCTTTGGGTTCGATAATCCGGTCTTGCCTAAACTATACTACTGTTTGATAGGTGCACTTGCCTCAATCGTTGTCAGAGTTAGTTTCCAGGTTCGATCATTCTTTTATAAATTTTAAAACTCTGATTTACAACAAGCCAAGGGTCTTTGAGACCAATCATATGTTCTTTTATTTTTATCTTCTCATTTATTTTCCTTCTCTTTAACACTCTTATGCTTAATTTAGTTTATTTTATTTTAGTTTCTTGATTTTAGGTTCTAAAGGCTGTTTGGGAATCACGCCACCACCACCACTATAACCTTAGCCTTAGAAATCACACCCAATAATAAGGACCTCCCAGTCCATTCATCTTTTCTTTTAATTTTAGTTTTCTTCTTAGTCTCCTTCTCTTTATCTTTCTTGTCTTTAATTACATTATTAGTATAGTTTTAATATTACTCTAGATGTCCTGGCTAATTCTCCATGAGCCTCCCAATTTCTTCATCTAGCGCAGGTTCGTCATCCAGACGGCCCATCACCACCACCAAAGGCACAATCTGCTCTCAAGGAATCATCCAAAAATTCAGGAAGTTTTCACTTATCCCCATATCTGATGATTTTATTAAAAGGTTATTATACATTTTTGTACATTGAGGGCAATGTACATCTCAAGTGTGGGGGTGTGAACAACCTAAAAAGATACCTAACTCAAAGCCTGAATTTACCCTTGTCTTAAAGTAAATTACTCATATTACTAATTAGGATGGAATTTCTGATAATTTATGATCTTTATTGATATGTTTTAGATTAAGTCATTGATAATTGTGCATTGATAATTAAATTTGAAGAATACTAGAGAATCAAGCATGATAAGTCTATTTTTCAGAAATTAAAAATTTTCTAGGTTGTTGAACTGAGTTTAATATTACTTTGAAGTTTGAAATTTACGAGGTTGACATCAAAATACCCATAATTTTTGTGAGTTTTTGAGCCTTATAGAGCATATATTCTTTTTCTTGCTCACTTTATTAATTATGAGTATGTCAACATTGATCTGTTATTCTAGAACTTGCATCAATTATACATGTCGAGACCACATTTTTTTGATTTGATACACAGAGATGATAAAGGCACCTAGGATCTAACCCACTTACTCCATAAAAAGCCTACCTTCACAATTAACCCCTAGTGAACCCCTTTTAATCCTAACAACCCTTTTTAATTGACATAACCGCTAATATTAACCCAGAAACCCTTTGTTTTTGTTATCACCATTCCTTTTGACTACCCTTATATCGAGATTTAATTTGATTAGTTGCCTAATTATGATTTTTCAGTAAACTATCCTTTATAATGTATTTATTATGTATTTATTAATGAAAAAAAATGAAGTTTATTCATTATTAGTTATGTGATTAAATGAGCTTATACATTTAAATTCCAAATATCAAAAAAAGAAGCTCGTATTATTAGTATTATTAGTTTTCAATTGATGTAATTATTATTAGTTCATTAGTTCTTAGTTAGGTAATTTGTCAATTCAATCTCGATTTTAACCCTCCAATTTAGCCTGTTCCACACCTTAACCCTAGCCCCGTTACAACCCTAACAAAGACCTTTTGATTTGTGTTTCATCTCATATTTCAGTGGTGGAGATTTGATTTTCATGCAAGCCTATGGGATTAACTCTTCATGTTCAACTTTTGAGTGCCTAAATTTTGAACCTTAAACACTTTGAGTGATTTGAGTGGATCTTTTGTGAGGATGTCAATCCTTGTCGGTTTCAAATTAAAGGTAATTATTTAGATGAAGGGAAACACCTATGTTTTGTGCTACAAAATATAAGGCTTATATTGTTTGAATTTTTAGGAAACTTTGAGTTGAATTATCCATGTATAAATTATCTCTGAATTATGATGAGACACTATCAATGACTGTTATG
This sequence comes from Gossypium sturtianum, assembly GCA_025698515.1. Taxonomy (NCBI): domain Eukaryota; kingdom Viridiplantae; phylum Streptophyta; class Magnoliopsida; order Malvales; family Malvaceae; genus Gossypium; species Gossypium sturtianum. The sequence goes on along the minus strand of CM046950.1, from coordinate 88,174,435 downwards.
AATTATAGAAAGTTCATTTTAATTGTAAGTTGAGAATTTTGCTTGAGGACAAGCAAAACCTTAAGTGTGGGGGTATTTGATAAACCATAAAAGTAACATATTTTAGGCCCACATTTAGTATGCTTTTGGATGAATTATCCCTTGACTAATGTAAAAAGGTGCTCTTAATCCTTTCTTTTAATGTCTTATACTCAGGAAAGCACCAGAGGATGAAAAGAATGCAAAACGGGCTTAAAACGAGACAAATGGGCCAAAGCATGAAATCGACATGGCTTGGACCAAAGATCACACGGCCGTGCCTCCTTAAAGATCTCGAACACGGTCTAACCCCAATTTACACTGCCGTGTCTCATTAAAAAAATCTGAACACGGCCTGGCCACGACTTACACGGGCGTGCGCCATGGCCGTGCCTCTGCCGTGGAAAAGAGCAATTTCATTCGGGAAAGGATACTTAGGGAGAAAGAAACGTATTTCAAAAGCCTATAAATACACCCTAAGTATGACCTGAAAAGGGGAGCCCAAAGCCATTGTCTAGGGGCATCGTGCTAGGCCGTAGAGAGAAGGCGATTTGTGGGATTCACTCGTGGATAGCCAGCTGATCCATCTCAAGAAGCTTCAATTATACTCAAGACGGAGGATCTCCTCTTCAATTCCTTCAGAGGGTTTTAGGGATTTCTTATGTTTTGTTTTATCTTTTCTCTTGAGATGTTTTTCTTTATTGTTATGAACTAAACCTTCGGATACCTGAAGGGGATGAAACCTATGATGAATCTTGTTATTTGATTATTTGAATTATATGATAAATACTTAGTTTGTTCTTGATTATGTGAGCTTAATCCAAATTTAATGTGCTTAGGTGGAGGAGGAATAGACCCTGCCTAAGAGTAGATCCAACATAATTAAGCGGAGTTGATCGCACGCCTAGAGATAGGGTGACGAGATTTTGCCGGATTAGGGTGAAACCTAATATGGGAATCTATAGATTGATTTACTGCTATTCTAGGGGGTTATTATAAGAGAACGAGAGTTCCACTAATTAACCTAGGGTTAGACGTTATTCGCCTCGAGAGAGGGTTTAATATACGTTAGGGAGTCTTACAGATCAAACTAAGTAAATAAATCGTATGGTTCAGTGTTAGATAACAAGTGAAGTCTAGGTGGATTCTTCCTAGGGTATCGTCTAAATCAACTAAGTTTTTCCCAAGTTATTTTCCAAATTCATTCTTTTTTGTCTTAGAGTCTTTAGTTTAGTAGGTAATTAATTTAGATTAATAAACAACTTCACTTATTTTAGGCTAAATAATAAAAAGAAAGTTAGTATTAGTACTTTTAGTTCCTTTGGGTTCGATAATCCGGTCTTGCCTAAACTATACTACTGTTCTATAGGTGCACTTGCCTCAATCGTTGTCAGAGTTAGTTTCCAGGTTCGATCATTCTTTTATAAATTTTAAAACTCTGATTTACAGCGATCAATGTATCAATGCTATAATGAATTTACGAATATTGAGTCTCAGTTGAACCTTAAGAATTCTTAGGATACAAATGAAATGCATTAGGGATTTCATGGTTCGAGTGCTGGTCTTGAATGTCCTACCAATGGATAAGGTCCTGCATTTGTTGCGGATTCTCCACAGCTTGTGTAAGCAGCATCGTGTAGCTTACATTCTGACCCACAGCTCGTGTGAGCAGGCCTATTTCACAGCTCGTGTGACCATTGATGTAAAGGAAAGGTTACGGTTATATGTAGAGGCACACTTTGTGTGAGCTTTCCCATGTATACGGTGTAATTCTAGATAGTTCAATGGGCAAGAAAAGGGAACGAAATTGTAAGTATGCAAATGGATCGATTCATGATTTAATGAAAGGATTTATGAACTAAATGATGTGATTACATGTATAAATTTACTTCTTTATGGATAAATTCTTTTGAACCATGTACAAAAGTACTAACTTGTGAATTTGATGATGTTGTATAAGCTTATGCCAAGCTTATGGTTTTAATTGATATTACACTTATGCTATATACATTATGCAAATAAAATAGTAAGTTGTGTTTAAGTTTATACGAGCTTACTAAGCACTCGTTGCTTACGTTGTTGTTTTCCTTTGTTTTATAGATCATTAGAAGTTCGATTTGGTTAGAAGCTCGTCTGAGACCTAGCACCTATCCAACAGTCAATTCGGTAGTTTTTGAGTAAATTTGGCCAAGGTTCAGGGCATGTATAGGATGTTAGGTAATGGTGATTTGGTATGTTTTACTTTGAAGATTATGTTTGGTTGATGGATTTGTAATGCTTGTTAAGCTATGTCATTTTGGTACTTTAAAATGCTTTTGAACAAGGTTCTTTGGTAAGTTTATGGTGGCTTACAACTGGTCAATTAGAGACATGATTTGGCACATAATTGAGCTAGGTTTTTATGCATGAATTGAGGTAATGTTAGCATGTGTAGGCAAATGATGTGTTGATGCTATTGTGGTGCTTTTGAATGGCATATTGGTTAGGTGATTTAGGATGTTTGAAATGGCATGTTTATGCATGTTTGAAAGGTGTTTGAACCCATTGAATGTTTGCTTAAGTGGGATGAATGTTTATGCATGGTTTGGTTATGAAATGGCTTGATTTTAGGTAAATTTTGGTTTCACACGGCTTGAGACACGGGCGTGTGAGACACATGGCCTGGCAACAAGGCCAATTGTCATCTGAGGATTTATTAGGGTTCAAGTCAGTGAGTGAAACGCACACGGCCTGGCACATGGGCGTGTGGGGCAACTCAGAGAGTTACACGGCCTGACACATGGGCGTGTGACCCTACTCAGAGAGTTACATGAGTGAGGACACGGGCTGAGACACGACTATGTGTCCCTAGTTCGAATGTTAGACGGCCTAGGGTGATTCCACACGGCCGTGTGACCCTTATTTCCAATTTTTGCAATTTTTTTCCTAAACTTTCCATTTTATTTCAAATTAGTCCCGATTTGTTTCCAAACTATTTCTAGGGCCTCAAAGGCTCGATTTAGGGACAAAATTCATCTAAATGAATGATTTATGATATGTTTAACGTAATTAATGCTATGAAGGCAATTGATTTTTGATTTTTTGGTAATGCTCTGTAACCTTAATTCGGCGAAAAAGACGGGTTAGAGGTGTTACATTTGGTGGTATCAAAGCTACGGTTTAGTCAGTTCTTGGACTAAACGTAGCATGTATAGAGTTTAGAAATACATGCCATTATATAACCTATGATAGTGTGATAGCTTCGGACTCAACTTGAATTATGGTTTCGTATAAAAAAGATGTCATCCAACTGAACTGATTCTGATGAGGTAGAAAGTAATGCACAAGCCTTCATACACGGAGCAGCTTCTAGTGGTAGTGGGCCCGTAGCTGATGGTCAAAAAGGTGAGGCTAAAGAAGCCTTCTTCCAGGTGATGTTTGAATGGTTTAAAGAGTTCATGAGAACGAACCCGATGGCTCAACGACCTCCACCCCCTACCGTACCCCAATCTATCCTTGTAATTCCTCAAGGTTTGGATCAAGTTCGAGTAACCAAGCTTCCAGTTGATAAAATCAAAAAATATAGGGCTGAAGAGTTCCGTGGTACAGTTGAAGACGATCCAGAGAAAGCCGAGTTTTGGTTGGAAACACAATGAAAGTTTTTTATGAATTATCCTGTACACCTACTGAATGTTTAAAGTGTGCTGTATCATTACTAAAAGACTCAACATACCAGTGGTGGAATACATTGATTGCAATGGTATCTAAAGACCGTGTGAATTGGGAATTCTTTCAGACGGAGTTTAGAAAGAAATATGTTAGCCAGCGATTTTTTGACAAGAAATGCAAAGAATTTCTGGAATTGAAATAAGGTCATGTGACTGTGGATGAGTACGAATGAGAGTTTGTACGAATTTAAGGATGATCTAAATGAAGCTATCAAGTTGCTAGTCGTGATTCTTGAGCTGAAAGAATTTGTGGTTTTGGTTGATAAAGCGCACAAGGCCAAGGAACTCAGCAAAGCGAAAAGAAAAGTAGATTCTGAGACTCGTCACATGGGTAAACGACCTATGGGAAAATCATTCTCATCTTCATCGAAGAAATCAAAAGAATTTCACAGTTATTCATTAGCTTCAGTAGGATACTGTAACACCCCTCACCCGTATTCAACGCCAGAATAGGGTTACAGAGTATTACCAGACTTATAAAACAATTAAATATTCAATAAGCATACAATTTCTCAATTCAACCATTTATCATTCAATCTCTATCAATTTGTCCCAAATACAAGCCCATGAGGCCTTAAACATACATTGGGAGTGGTTCGGGACTAAAACAATAACTTAAGAATCTTTCACGAAATTTTGAAAATTTTTCTCAAAACAGGGGACACACACCCGTGTGGCCAAGCCGTGTGTCTCACACGGCCACTAGACACGCCCATGTCACAGGCCGTGTGGACATTCAAAATGGGAGCACATGGTCATGTCCCAGCCCGTGTCCGACCCCGTGTAACTCTCAGACTTGGGTCACACGGCCAACACACACGCCCGTGTGGCTAGCCCGTGTGCCCTAAAAATGGCCATACACGCCCGTGTGCCAGGCTGTGTACTAGGCCGTGCCAAACCTGTAGGGTATATTGATTTATGCCATGTAACACCCCAAACCCGACCTAGAAGTTAGGCCCGAATCCGACGTGCCACATTGAAGTGTTTTTCAAAAACCATGTTTTCATTGAAAACCCTTCTTAAAGAAAAGCTTGAGAAAAATCCCAATTACGTTAGTTTATTTATTATTATTATTTAAAACGTGGTGCAAAGAAAAATTATTAAGTTTATTCCCAAAATTTCTTTTCAGTTGCGGAAGCTTAGTTTAAAAGTAACTGATTTACGAAAACGATATGTTTAAAGATTAAATTGTGAAAGCGTAGTGTTTTGAAAATAGTTATTATTTTGGGAAACCGCGATTTACTTTTAACAGATAGGAAACGTAATAACTAAAAATCCCAAATTAAAAACCAGAAATTTAAAGGAGGCCTTATTACAACCCAATAAGTAAGTGGTTAAGTAAGGTACAATAAAATACTAAAATTTAAAGCTGCTCATAGTGTGGCCTCCTCCGAGTCCTCCCGTACGTCGAACCGCTTACTGAGGATTTCCTGAAAAATTAAAAAGAGGGGGTGAGTTTATGAAAACTCAGTGTGTACAACCCTCATCGATCATAAAGCATGCATCACATCAATCCGGGCCTAAGCCAATTACAGTAATCAATGTAGGCCTAAGCCCAACACAGTAACGGTGGCTTTTGGGCCTTAGCCCATAATAGCCTAAGTTGGGCCTGAGCCCATTTCTCAATCAAATCAGATCATGCAATGCACAAATGCCCAACCAACCCTACACTACGAATCCCTTCCAACCCTATACTCCTATGGGGATTTAATCGACCCACCCATCCCTACACTCCTTATGTAGCACCAGTTGCGGCATTAACCAATATTGCAGCAGAGCTGCCAATCTCATAATCGGCTTAAAGCCATCGGTGGATCCACAGTCGTTAAGCGACCATGCGACCCTAACAAGTCATACACTTCCTCCAAATCAATGATCCCACCCCCCGTGCAACATAATATCACATGAATGCAAACATATTATAAACGACATACAATAACAATTATAAACATATTATAAACATGTTATAAACATGTAGGGGCATTTTAGTCATTTTTCCCTTCAGGGGCATAATGGTCTTCTTACCCTGCAGGGGTATTATAGTCATTTACCCTATGGGGGTATTTCGGTCATTTACCCTATGGGGGTATTTCGGTCGTTTAGCCTATGGGGGTATTTCAGTCAATTTACCCTATAAGGGTATTTCAGTCAATTTACCCTACAAGGGTATTACAGTCAATTTACGACCTTCCCGAAGGTCTACAGTCACCTCGAGCGACATAGATAACATATATGGTCAAACGGTGTATTTGGGCCCAAAGCCCAATATTCAGCCCAAGTGGGCCCACACGCTCGTGTGGCCCATTTAGCCCAAAACTGCCTTTGGCCATGTGATCGTCATGGCCAGCTCATTAATTCCTATCCATCAAAAAATTTACTCGCGTAGGGCCCACGGGCCCATTGGGCCCACTCGGCCCAATCCGGTCCATTTAGCCCCAAAAATGGCCTTAGCCCATGAGGACGCTCACGGTAGCCTCAACCATCTTATGCCCATATTCGTTGGCTCAGTCCACCACACGTGCGATCGCCCGCTCGTGTGGCATCTTACGCCGGTATTTCGGCTTTTCGGCATTTGCCAATCTACTTGGAGTGGTGTGTGTGCATACACAACTTTTTTCGGCTCTTTTGCCGACTATCGGTCACAGCGTATTGCTACACACCTGTTTACCAAAATCGAGTGAATAACCCACGAGCACCGAACCTACAATCAACGATGATATTCTATTAGTCACTTAATGAAAGAGTCAAACACCATCTTCTAGTACTTAAATCGAACAATGTCGATACCTGCTTTGATTGAACGAGCGCGATTTAGTCCGCTTAAACCATTGACGGAGATTGATAACAAACCCCTTGAAGGGTATCTTGATCGAGTGATGAGAGAAAAGCTTTGTCTATCTCAGAACACTCGCAACTCCTTCATTCCACGAGAAAACCTAGGAATCAAACGAATCAACATACCATACAAAGAGAAGGGAGAATTCGGCCATAAAAGAAAGGAAGGAATCGACTTAAAAGAGCGCAAAAGAGAGGAGACGTAACACTCTTTAAAGAATAAAAAGAACAAACAGAAGTTGAACAAACTACTCACCGATTTGCCAAAAATAGTTGCTCCACCCGAACAAAGTTTGAGAGAGGTGAAGAATTCGGCCTGGTTATCAAAAAGAAGAGATGATAGGCGGAACGGTTTGAGGGCGAACAGAGAGAAGAAGATGTAGTATTCTGTCCTAATAGCAAGATGGAGAGAAAGGAAATCAGTTAACAAAAAGAATCGAAGTAGGGAAGAAAGTGCATTCGGCTAAAAGAAGAATCAAGATGCAATGAGAGGAAAATGCTAAGACCAACAGACTTGAGAGAAAGAGATATTCGACTAAAGAAGCAAGATGAAAAGGGGAAAAATAGACTCGGAATAAGCAATCAAAAGAGGAAACGAAAGAACCCCAGAGTCCCTTAGCAAAACCGGCTCCAAAAAGTGCTAAAAACTCGAGATGGAGAGAAAGAATCGGCACTCACTCCCCACCACACTAAAGTTCTGAATTTCTGAGTGCCCAAAGTCCCTATAAGGCACAACTCTTCCCACCCAAAGTCCACGATTTTCTCCCCCCTTATCTCTCCACATTCTACTCCTTAAATCACTCACTTGACCAATTCAAACTCTCTAACACAGAGTTCAAATCTAACACAAACTCTTGCCCACACCTGAGTAAAATAAATAATCCCTTTTGCATGCAGTGAGACTTGAACCTCTGTCCTCCTTGCCATACCTGTGACACCACAACCACTCCACCACGGGCTCTCTTGTGTCTCATTTTAATCATAGTTACTTAAAAGGCTTAATATTAGGAGTCAGGGTTCCCCTAATGCTAAAAATAAAAATTTTCCATATGACATGGCTTGAACCCAGGACTTCATAGAAGCCCCCTAACCTTCCAAAATCACTCTCCCAACAGATCCAACATGCAATTGTGCCATTCTCTTATTCTCAAAAATTTTAAACGCTCCCATGCCCAAGGCCCAATAGGCCCAATTCTACTAGGCCCAATTTCAGGGTGTTACATGCCACACAGCCAAGTCAGACGCCCGTGTGTGAGGCCGTGTGAAACAAACTGACTTGATTTTAATTTCAACACCAGGGGACACACAGCCGTGTAACATGACCGTGTGTCACACACGGCTGAGACACACACCCGTGTCTCAGCCCGTGTGGACAAAAATAGGCTATTTACCAAGCCATTTTGCAACCCCATTTGGCACACTCCTTCACCTACACAAATGATACCAAACCATAGCATAATATGCAATCCAAAACAACCTAACCAAGCCTAAATCCTACCAATTCAATACTAACAAATTCAAAGCACATAAGTATCACAATATGCTATCACAATTCACACCAATCCTTGTCTTCTCAAATAATCAAAATGACCATTATCAAATATTCATTATTAGACCTAATTTTACGAGCATACCTATATCCACAAATCATCAATTTACCATTCATAGTACCTATTGTAACACCCCTTACCTGTATTCAACGCTGAAACAGGGTACGAGGCATTACCTGACATACAACACAACCATTCATACAAATCGAATCATAAAATTTGCATCCAAATTAAAACCATTCGTACTCGATCATAAAGTCCCTAATACGAGCCTAAGAGGCCCAAAACATGCATTGGAAATGGTTCGGGACTAAACCGAGCACTTAGGAATTTTTTACAAAACTTAGAAAATTTTTGTTAGAAACAGAGGTCACACACCCGTGTGGTTATGGGACACGCCCGTGTGGTCATGCACGCCTGTGTCCCTAACCCGTGTAACTCTCTGTTTGTAACACATGAATAAATTGAAGTCACACTATAACACCCCTAACCCGTATCCGTCGTCGGATTGGGGTTAAAGGTATTACCAGATAGATCGGAAACATTTACAGACATTTTATAATACAAGTCATCGATTGCAATCAAATGTGTCCCTAGATAGGTCACTGAGACCTTAAACATGCTTTAGAGGATGGTCGGGACTAAACCGAACACATACAGAAATTCTCGAAAATTTAAATCTTTTTGAACTCTGCAAAGGTCACACGCCCGTCCAGTCAGGCCGTGTGCCTCCCACGGCTACTAGACACACCCATGTGTCCTGGCCGTGCCAAAACAGGGCATGTACACTGACTTATCCCCATGACCGTGTACTCTTGAGTTAGCTACTGACTAAATCCCACGGCCACTAGGCACGTCCGTGTGCCTCAACCGTGTTGGCAAAACAGGCCACTTGCATGGCCAAAATGCCACCCACAAAAAGGATCAAACCTACAAGCCATCCACCAACTCATTTTATGCACAATTGACATCCAAAAACATATCAAACTACTCAACAAATATTTGTATTCAATTTCATTCTCATACATGCCAATTTGCACAACTAAAACACTTTTACCATCAATCATGATTTATCCACATTTACCACTCATATAACCATTTCTTTTCTCAAACATTTATTATAACCATTTCTTTTCTCAAACATTTATACTCAAAATTTCATCCATATGCTTACCATAAACTTGTCCATTTCATAGCCATGACATCATGCCAAAACCAATATCATATAACATATTCACAAATGCATAATACTAACACATAACTAGCCACATCACATGGGTAAGTTCATATCTCAAACTTATACCAAATAACTAGCCTATACATGCCATACTTAGTATATACATTTCCAAAAGGTACCAAAATGAGTTTGAGTAGTGTGATGACAATCCTTGATGGTCCCTGAGCCTTCAGTAGCTTTGACGACCTATAAAACAAAGCAAACACACACACACAGAGTAAGCTTTCAAAAGCTTAGTAAGCCATATACAAATAAACTTAACATATAAGCATTCAAGACATATAATTAATATAAATTCACTATTAGCTCAATTTCATAGCCATAATTCATCTTGGCACATTCACTTAGTAATTCATCTTTCAATTTTTCATATCACCATATACTTTGTTAGCTCATAGCTTTTCTATTCATGTAACACATTTACATCCTCACATACAAATACATGATTCATCTAGGTAAGTTTATGAATGTACTTACCTTCTTATACACACAATGTGTACTTATCAAACGTACCTGAAACAAATATACAAATCACATAGTCATTCGTATCACGGACTTGACCATTGCTCCGTTTGGAACTAAATAGGATACTCAGAGTGCTCGGCATAGTTGTACAATGCCAACGTCCCAGACGTGGTCTTACATGTAACCAAATATCGATGCCACTATCCCAGACAGGGTCTTACACGTAAATCTCATATCGATGCCAACGTCGCAGACGTGGTCTTACACGTAAATCTCATATCGATGCCAATGTCCTAGACGTGGTCTTACACGTAAATCTCGAATCAACGCCAACGTCCTAGACGTTGTCTTACATGATATCACATAACAGACACCTATGTCATGACATATACTATCCTATCTATCCCTAGGTTTAAACTGGACTTCTCGGTCACTGACAACTTATCGATATATCTTCGAATTTCACATACATACCATCTCGAGCATTATTCATAGCAATTCAAATTTCACATATGTACAAATAATTCGATTTAAATACATTTATTTGTATATCGAGTTACCTTGAGTTCGGTTTAACGGAAACAGATACGGCTACTCGATTACTTTTGATTTCCCTCGATCTAAGTCCGTTTTCTTCGGTTTTTGATCTATACATATTCATATTTAACCCATTCATTCATTAGTTCATTCAATTCAACCCAAAACACATATTTAGGGCAATTTACAAATTAGCCCTCATATTTTCACATTTGGACAATTTAGTCCCAATTTCACAAAATCACAAAATATTCTAAATTTCATATTATTCGTGCTTGGCCGAATATCACCCATGCTCATTCTAATCCACACATTTCATTTATTTCACAATTTAGTCCTTCAAAATATCATTTCTCAATTAAGTACAAATTACTCAAATTCGTCAAAACTCCAAAGACAAAACTTGTTAATCAAACACATATCTTTCATTTTTCACCATCAAATATCACAAAACTCATGTGTTCACCAATGGCACATTTCAAAATATTCATCAATTCACAAAATTGAAGCATGGGTTTCAAAGTATACGAAGCAACGATTACAAAAACGTAGAATTTATCAAAAACCGAAATCGAAACATACCTTAATCAAGCTTGATAAGTGCTGAATGTTCAAAGCTTTTCTATGTTCTTTTTCTTTTCTCTATTCGGTCATTAACAATGAAAGATGAAAATATGGCTTTCTTTATTGTTTTGTTTTTATATAATATAACTTATAATATATATTAATATAAATTTTAACTTATAAAACATATACATTTAATAGCCTTGCCGTCCACTAACTTAAAAAAATTGGGCTAATTGCATTATAAATCCTCCATATTAAAAAGACAACAACAATTAGGCACTTTTACAACAAACCATCAAATTTTCATTTTACGCGATGAAGCCCTTTCTCAAATTAAGCACACAAACGGATAAATTAATTCACAGAAATTTCACACATACTTAATCACGTATCATAGGCACGGAAAATAATATTAAAATATATTTCTAACTCGAATTTTTTGTCCCAAAACCACTGTTCCGAATAGGCTCTAAACCGGACTGTTACACACACGGCCAAGTCACACGCCCATGTGCTAGGCCGTGTGGTCGATTTAATTTTCATGATTTTTCATAAAATTGGTGCAGACTACACACGCCCGTGCCTGAGGCCGTGTCCCTCACACGGTCCGTGTGCTAAATTCTGAGCATTCTATTTCTCAAAATTTAAGGTTCAGGGGGCACACGGCCGAAACACATACCCATGGGACAGACCGTGTGTCACACACGGCCTAGACACATGTCCGTACCTTGTTTTGAATGCGGTTTTCGGCACATCTGACTTTTAACTCTCAACTGGTAGTAGTCAGACCTCAAACCAATCTTCGAGAACACTGTTGCCCCTTTCAATTGGTCAAACAAGTCATCAATTCTTGGCAAAGGATACTTATTCTTTATCATTACTTTGTTGAGCTATCGATAATCGATACAAAGTCTCATAGATCCGTCTTTCTTCTTTACAAATAATACTGGTGCACCCCATGGAGAAAAACTTGGTCTTGCAAAACCCTTATCTGTCAACTCTTGCAACTGAGCTTTTAATTATTTCAATCCGGTCGAAGCCATTCTATACGGAGAAATTGATATTGGTGAAGTCCTTGGTACTAAATCAATACCAAACTCAACTTCTCTAATCGGTGGCAACCCAGACAACTCTTCTGGAAAAACATTCGGATATTCCCAAACTACTGGCACGATTCAATTTTCAATTCAGACACTTTTGTATTCAACACATAAGCTAGATAAGCTTCACAACCTTTTCTTACATATCTCTGGGCAGACATCGAAGAGATCACAATAGGTAACTCACCCGACTCATCTGAATCAATCCGAAGAATTTCACCATTTTCACATTTTAATTCAATAATTTTCCGTCTACAATTCACTACAGCATAATGCAGTGTCAACCAATCTATACCCAAAATAACATCAAAGTCATCAAATGGCAACAACATTAGATCAGCCAAAAAACAGTAACATTGTAATAGCCCGATTTAGGGGCTAGTCAGAACAGTGATCTTAGGATCACTAACCCGAGGATAGAGAAAATTTATTTTCATGATCTTTTGTGAGTAGGATTATGATTTTATAAGTAAGTGAGAATTTTGGTACTTCTATTTTAGCGATTTCATGTTTAATCGCGAAAAAAGACTAAATCGCATAAAGTGCGAAAGTTCCATTCCATAAGCTAAAGGTACCAAATAGCCATAGATTGATAATTGGAGGTCTTTAAAAGATAATTAGACCCCAAATATTTGCTTGGCCAGCCATAGACTACATAGGAGACAAAGATGGACAATGTTGGTCAAAGTTGGTGATAGTTGGTGACTTATTTGACTAGTATTAATGAAATAAGGAGAGAAAATATATCATATTTTATCCTTCACTCTTCCACAGAAAATTAGCAACAAATAGGGGGTAGAAAGCTTCAAAAATTTTAGCACACTCATCTCTTTACAAGTAAGTGTTCTAGTGATCTTTTCTTGAAGATAGTTGTACTTTTGAGACCCCTAAAGCTTAAGCTTTCAAATGAGGGGACTAATTTGTAATATGGTGAAGGGTTTAGAGTTTTACCATGAGAGCTATCATTGTTATTTGCTACATTTTTATGGAAGAAAATGAGTCTTAGTTGTTAGATGAACAACACTTGTGAAAGGTGTTGTCTTGAAAACACCTAATTGGACCTTGTTGTAAAGGTTATTAAACTTGTAGTAAGTATGTGAAATGTTGAGTTTTGATGATAACTATAAGAGCATTAAATGTTCACCTAGGCTTGTTGAAGGTAAAATTGTGATTAGAATTTATTTCCAAGCCTAGGGGCAAAAGGGTCATTTTGCCAAAGTCTAGGGGCAAAATAGTAATTTAGCCAAAGCATGATTATTGAAATGTTTTTATTAATGTGATGATTAAAATTAGCTAAATTGCTATTATAGAGCAAGAAGAATAGAGAATCTGCCTCGATCGGGGAAAGAACAAAGTCTCAAACTAGACCGTCGAGCTAGCTCATTTTAAAATCGAGGTAAGTTTGTATGTATAGATTCAACATTTATGTTAGCATAATTGAGAATGCTGGGTATCATATTGATGCATGATACTCTACTAAATTGATGATGAATATGATGTTGAAGTCCTAGTGGACTATAACGAATTTGAAAATGCTATCATCGAGATAAAAAATGAATAAGGTCCCGTATAAGACCATGTCCGGGACATGGCCTCGGCACCGAATTGAGATTTCCATATAAGAACATATTTGGAATATGGCTTCGGTATTGAATGTGAGAATCGTGTAAGACCATATCCGGGATGTGGCATCGATATTAAATGTGAAATCTCGTGTAAGACCATATCCGAGATATGGCATCGGCATTCAGAGGTGACTTCATGTAAGACCACCTATGGGATGTGGCATTGGCCTCATATTTAAGTTAAGGATGAAACTAAGCATCTTAGAGTATCCCTAATGATTAGCGGGGTAAGTAGATGATTTGGAAATAGAAATGAGATTAGTACTAAAGCCATGTGAATGAGTGAATACAGGTACTCGTGAATGAGTCACGAAGAAACGACTACCATATGTGACATGGTATGTGCTAAATAAGGGCAATTGTGAGTAAGTATGGTAAGAATCCTATGACTTGTGTATGGTTAGTTAATGCCATGGATGGATTATTTTATGTGCTTATTGTTGCTATTTATTTCCATGCAAACTTACTAAGCTTTATGCTTACCCCTTTTCATTGCCCTTTTTCCTTGTAGTATTGCCAAGGTAACTCGAGAAGTTGCAGACGTCGGAGTTGGGAAATCACACTATCGACATCACTTTGGTATAACAATTTAGACTTATTTTGAGTATGGCATGTATAGGACTCGAGTATTTTGTTAGGTCATAATTGTTGGCCAAAGTGTTGGCTGTGTATGGTATTAAAATCATTTTGTAATGGTCTTAAGTTAGGCCGGTACTTGGTAAATTCTTATGCTTAATTGAAGATGAAATCCTTGTAGTATATGCCCTTGTGTTTGCATAATGAAATGAGTTCTTGGATGTGCCTTTGGGTTGAGTTGTGTTGATTTGAATTGAAGGATGTACGTGTGCAATGTAGGGTGGCAAAAAGGGCTTGGTAGATAGCCATCTAATTGTCCAAACGGGTAGACACACGGGCTTGTATCTAGGTCGTGTGTGACACACAGTCAGCCCTACGGGCGTGTGGATCGACCGTGTGTCCCCTTGCATGCTTGAATTTCAAGTCAGTATGCCTTGTAGTAAACACACGGGAAGAGACACGGCCGTGTGTCTCAGTCGTGTGGGAGGCACGGCCTAGGTCATGGGCGTGTGCCCAGGCTTTGTGAAGTCTGCACCTTAATTGTGAATTTTAATTTGACACACGGGCATGTGCCTTGGCCGTGTGACCTTAGTGAGATGATGACGTCATAGTTAGAATTCCAAGGTTTTGGCATAAGGGCTAAGACACAGGCATGTCAAGGCCGTGTGAGGGACACGGGCTAGGGACAGGGGTGTGTGTTCGGCTGTGTGAAATTGGTTAGTGTCGACCACGGGTGGAAGATACGGGCATGTCTTAGGGGCACACGGGCGTGTCCCTAGACCAACACGGGCGTATGTCCCCTGCTTTGATGAAAAGTTTTACATGCTCGCTAAAGCTCTCGGATAAGTTCTGAAACCTCTCGGAGGTATGTCTAGGGCCTGTTAGGCCGAGATTGAGTAATAGAATGGGTTTATATGAATTTTATAGCCTGTTGTGTTATGTTTAAGTGATATAAGTTTGGTAATGCCTCAAGCCCAGTTCCGGCTTCGAGCACGTGTAAGGGGTGTTACATCTATTGGTATCAGAGCTACGGTTTAGTCGATTCTAGGACTAACGTAGCGTAAGTACGAGTCTAGCTATACATGCCATATGTAAGAGTGTCTGAGTAATGATAGTGTGATGGCTCCTGACATTTGGAAATTCGTGTTTTATGTAGTAAATGGATTATGATCTAGACTGAACTGCAGCCGATGATGCTGCGAGTAATGCGCTGGCTCCAGCTCAAGGGACTGCGCCAGCAAATAGTAGACCCAAGACCTTGGGTCAGGGGGAAGAGGCTCGAGAAGCCTTTCTCCACATGATGAGCAACTGGTATACTGAGTATACCCGAGAGAATCCTAATGCTCAACCCATTCCACCTCCACCAATTCCTCAACCCGCTCTAGTAGCTCCTCAAGTGGTTGAGGTAGTGAGAAGGGAAAGACCTCCGGTCGATAAGATCCAAAAGCAAGGAGCCGAAGAATTCTGTGCTAGTAAGGATGATGATCCAAAGAGAGCGAAATTCTGGCTCGAGAATACCATCAGGGTATTCGATGAATTATCCTGCACGCTTGAGGAGTGCTTAAAGTGTGTGGTATCTCTTTTGAGAGATTCAGCCAATCAGTGGTGGAACACCCTTATGTCGGTGGTACCAAGGGAGAGAGTTAGCTAGGAATTCTTCCAAGAGGAATACCGAAAGAAGTACATCAGCCAGAGATTTATTGACCATAAGAGGAAGGAGTTCTTAGAACTGAAGTAGGGCTGTATGTTAGTGACCGACTACGAACGGGAGTTCATAAGGCTTATCAAGTATGCCTGGGAGTGCGTGTCTACTGAGGCTGTCATGTTCAAGAGATTCGAGGATTTATTAAATGAAGATATTCGTTTATACGTGGGAGTCCTCAAACTAAAAGTGTTTGTAGTGTTGGTAGATAGAGCCTGTAAGGCTGAAGAGTTGTCCAAAGAGAAAAGAAGAGCTGAGGATGAGTCTCGTGACTCGAGAAAAAGGTAGTTGAACAAGTCCTACCAATCCTCATCTAAGAAATTGAGGGATTTCTCTTCCCGATCGGTCACCTCAGCCGGACTTTTAAACTGAAGCAAGGGCAAACCATTTTCGGGGTTAAAAGGGCAGACCACGTCAGTTGCTAGTGTGGGCAACATTCGATCAAGTAGACCAGAATGCCCTCAGTGTAGAAGGCACCATTTTGGTGAGTGTTGAGCAAATGAGAAAGCTTGTTTCAGATGAGGGTCCTTAGACCACTTCATCAGAGATTGCCCCGAGGTGGGCGAGAAAGAGAAGCCTCAGAATGCAAGACCGGGAAGTACTGCTAGAGGAAGACCACAGAAAAACCTGGGAAATGAGATGGGTAGCAAGAATCCATCTAGAGAGCAAGCTGTAAGAGTCGAGGGTAGAGCACCGGTGAGAACTTATGCCATTTGTGCTCGTGAAGAGGCGTCTTCCCCCGACGTAATCACGGGTACATTTTCTCTTTATGATACTCGTGTTATAGCTTTAATTGATCCGGGATCCACCCACTCATACATATGCATGAGATTAGTCTCTAGCATAACCATGCCTATAGAGTCTACCAAATTTTTAATAAGAGTGTCTAATCCCCTAGGCAAGTATGTGTTAGTAGATAAAGTGTGCAAAGGATGCCCTTTGATGATTAAGGGTCATTGTTTCCCGGTTGATCTTATGCTTTTGCCATTTGATGAGTTTGATGTCATCCTTGGGATGGATTGGTTAGTTACTCATGGGGTAATTGTGAATTGTGGGAAAAAGCTTATAAAGTTGAAAAGTGAAAATGGGGATTTTATTCGTGTTGAATCAGATAAGCCAGATAGATCACCAGTAGTGATATCAACTTTGTCGACTCAGAAGTATTTGAGGAAAGGGTACGAGGCTTATCTTGCCTTTGTGTTGAACACTAAAGAGACTGATTTGAGAATTGAGTTGGTACCCATAGTAAGCGAGTACCCAGATGTTTTCCCAGAAGAGTTGCTAGGGCTACCTCCGGTTAGAAAAATTGAATTTGGGATTGAGTTAGCTCCGAGTACTGCCCCTATTTCTATTGCTCCATATAGAATGGCTCCAACCGAGCTAAAAGAGCTAAAAGCACAATTGCAAGAACTAACGGATAAGGGTTTCAGAAGATCGAGTTTTTCTCCGTGGGGTGCTCTCGTTTTATTCTTAAAGAAGAAAGATGGTTCTATGAGACTATGCATAGATTATCGACAACTCAACAAGGTAACTGTGAAGAAAAAGTACCCGTTGCCGAGGATCGATGATCTATTCGATCAATTGAAGGGAGCCACGGTATTTTCCAAGATAGATTTGAGGTCAGGGTACTATCAGCTAAGAGTCAAGACTCGGATGTGCCGAAAACTACATTTAGGACTAGGTATGGCCACTATGAATTTTTTGTCATGCCTTTTGGCCTAACAAATGCCCATGCTATCTTCATGGATTTGATGAATCGCATTTTTCGGCCATACTTGGATAAATTTGTCATGGTCTTCATTGACGACATATTGATCTACTCTCGAAATGAGAATGAACATGCCGAGCATTTGAGTATGGTTTTGTAAGTTTTGAGAGAAAGACAATTGTATGCCAAATTCAGTAAGAGTGAATTTTGGCTTAAGGAAGTGGGATTTTTGGGGCACATTGTCTCGGGATATGGAATTAGAGTAGACCCGAGTAAGATTTCTGCAATTGTTGATTGGAAACCACCGAGGAGCGTAATAGAAGTGAGGAGTTTTCTAGGCCTAGTCGGTTATTATAGGCGTTTTCTCAAGGGGTTTTCCATGATAGTTATCCTGATGACGAGACTTTTGCAAAAAGATGTGAAGTTCGATTGGACAGAGAAGTGTCAACAAAGTTTTAAGAAACTGAAGACTCTGTTGATCGAAGCTTCGGTTTTAGTGCAACCTGAACCAGGAAGAGAATTTGTGGTTTTCAGTGATGCATCCCTGAATGGATTGGGTTGCGTACTTATGCAAGAGGGTAAGGTGATTGCATACGCCTCTAGGCAATTAAAGCCGCACGAGAAGAATTACCCGACTCATGATTTAGAGTTGGCCGCAATTGTGTTTGCGTTGAATATTTGGAGACATCATTTATATGGTGAAAGGTGTCAGATTTTCACCGACCATTAAAGCCTAAAATATTTGTTGACTCAAAAAGAATTGAATTTGAGGCAAAGATGGTTGGAAATGATTAAGGATTATGAGTTAGTGATCGACTACCATCCGGGAAAGGCGAACGTAGTCGCCGATGCTTTGAGCAGAAAATCATTGTTTGCACTGAGAGCCATGCGTACTCAGATGGCTTTGTTGGATGATGGTTCCATTTTAGCCGAGTTGAGGGCTAGACCATTATTCCTCCAAGAGATTGGTGAAGCTAAGAAAGATGATAACAGCTTGCAAGCCAGAAGAGTTTTATGTGAGTCAAATGATGACTCAGACTTCAGAGTAAGTTCTGATGGGTGTTTGACGTTTCGAGATAAGGTCTGCGTACCCAGAGATGATGAGCTTATTCATAAGATCTTGCATGAAGCGCATAACGGATGTTTAACTGTGCACCCTGGGAGCACGAAGATGTACAATTACTTGAGGAAGTGGTATTGGTGGCCTGGTATGAAGAAAGACATTTCTGAGTTTGTATCGAGATGCCTGATTTGTCAGCAAGTGAAGGCTGAACATCAAGTACCTTCGAGTTTACTTCAGCTCATATTGGTTCTTGAGTGGAAATGGGACCGTATTACCATGGACTTCGTGACGGGTTTACCGTTGACTCCAAAGAAGAAAGATGCAGTATGGGTAGTGGTTGATAGACTTTCAAAGTCAACCCATTTTATACCAGTGCGAGTCGATTACTCGCTTGATAAATTGACGGATTTGTACGTGTCAGAGATAGTAAGACTACATGGTGTACCGTTGTCGATCATTTCGGATAGAGATTCGAGATTCACGTCACGGCTTTGGAAAAATTTGCAAGAGGCCTTGGGCACGAAATTGAGTTTGAGTACAGCTTTCCATCCTCAAATCGACGGGCAGTCAGAGAGAGTAATTTAGATACTCGAAGACATGCTTCGATGTTGTGTTTTGGAATTCCACGGTAATTGGAAGAAATACTTACCGTTGGTGGAATTCGCCTACAACAACAGCTTTCAGTCAAGTTTGAAACTGGCGCCTTATGAGGCATTTTATGGGCGTAAGTGTCGAACGCCCTTGTATTGGTCAGAGCTCAAAGAGAAATAGATACACGGGGTCGATTTGGTTAAGGAAACTGAAGAGAAAGTAAAAGTGATACGTGACTGTCTGAAAGTCGCCTCGGATAGACAAAATTGGATTTGAAAAGGAAAGAGATTGAATTCAAAGTCGGTGATAAAGTGTTCTTGAAAGTATGACCTTAGAAGAAAGTCCTCAGATTTGGCCATAAGGGAAAATTGAGTCCGCGTTTTATCAGACATTATGAAGTTACCGAGAGGATAGGGCCGGTAGCTTATCGGTTGGCTTTGCCACCTGAGCTAGAGAAGATCCATGATGTCTTTCATGTATCCATTTTTCGTCGATACCGTTCAGACCCTTCACATGTCATAGTACCAACAGAGGTAGAGATACAACTGGATTTGACTTATGGTGAAGAGCCGGTTAAAATTTTGGCGCGAGAGGTCAAACAATTGAGAAACAAAAGCATAGCCCTTGTGAAAGTATTATGGAAAAGGCACAGAATAGAAGAGGCTACATGGGAGCCCGAGAAAATGATGAGAAACCAATATCCCAACCTTTTCACCGGTAAGATTTTCGGGGACGAAAATCCTTAAGGGGGAGAATTATAACAGCCCAATTTAGGGGCTAGTCGGAACAGTGATCTCAGGATCACTAACTCGATGATAGAGAAAATTTATTTTCATGATATTTTGTGAGTTAGATTATGATTTTATAAGTACGTGAGAATTTTGGTACTTTTATTTTAGCGATTTCATGTTTAATCGCGAAAAATGACTAAATCGCATAAAGTGCGAAAGTTCCATTCCATAAGCTAAAGTTACGAAATAGCCATAGATTGATAATTGGAGGTCTTTAAAATACAATTAGACCCCAATATTTGCTTGGCCGGCCATAGACTACATAGGAGACAAAGATGGACAATGTTGGTCAAAGTTGGTGATAGTTGGTGACTTATTTGACTAGTATTAATAAAATAAGGAGAGAAAAGATATAATCTTTTCTCCTTCACTCTTCCACCAAAAATTAGCAACAAATAAGGGGTATAAAGCTTCAAAAATTTCAGTACACTCATCTCTTTACAAGTAAGTGTTCTAGTGATCTTTTCTTGAAGATAGTTGTACTTTTGAGACCCCTAAAGCTTAAGCTTTCAAATGAGGGGACTAATTTGTAATATGGTGAAGGGTTTAGAGTTTTGCCATGAGAGCTATCATTTTTATTTGCTGCATTTTTATGGAAGAAAATGAGTCTTAGTTGTTAGATGAACAACTCTTGTGAAAGGTGTTGTCTTGAAAACACCTAATTGGACCTTGTTGTAAAGGTTATTAAACTTGTAGTAAGTATGTGAAATGTTGAGTTTTGATGATAGCTAAAAGAGTATTAAATGTTCACCTAGGCTTGTTGAAGGTAAAAATGTGATTAGAATTTATTTCCGAGCCTATGGGCAAAAGGGTCATTTTGCCAAAGTCTAGGGGCAAAATAGTAATTTTGCCAAAGCATAATTATTGAAATGTTTCTATTAATGTGATGATTAAAATGAGCTAAATTGCTATTATAGAGCAAGAAGAATCGAGAATCCGCCTCGATCGGGGAAATAATAAAGTCTCGGACTAGACCGTCGAGCTAGCTTATTTTGAAATCAAGGTAAGTTTGTATGTATAGATTCAACATTTATGTTAGCATAATTGAGAATGCTTGGTATCATATTGATGCATGATACTCTACTAAATTGATGTTGAATAAGATGTTGAAGTCCTAGTGGACTATAACGAATATGAAAATGCTATCATCGAGATGAAAAATGAATAAGGTCCCGTATAAGACCATATCCGGGACATGGCCTCGGCACCGAATTGAGATTTTCGTATAAGACCATATTTGGAATATGGCTTCGGTATTGAATGTGAGAATCGTGTAAGACCATATCCGGGATGTGGCATCGATATTAAATGTGAAATCTCATATAAGACCATATTCAGGATATGGCATCGGCATTCAGAGGTGACTCCATGTAAGACCACCTATGGGATGTGGCATTGGCCTCGTATTTAAGTTAAGGACGAAATTATGCATCTTAAAGAATCTTTAATGATTAGCGAGATAAGTAGATGATTTGGAAATAAAAATGAGATTAGTACTAAAGCCATGTGAATGAGTGAATACAGGTACTCGTGAATGAGTCACGAAGAAACGATTACCATATGTGACATGGTATGTGCTATAAGGGCAATTGTGAGGAAGTATGGCAAGAATCCTATGACTTGTGTATGGTTAGTTAATGCCATGGATGGATAATTTTATGGGCTTATTGTTGCTATTTATTTCCATGCAAACTTACTAAGCTTTATGCTTACCCCCTTTCATTGCCCTTTTTCCTTATAGTATTGCCAAGGTAACTGAAGAAGTTGCAGACGTCGGAGTTCGGAAATCACACTATCGACATCACTTTGGTATAACAATTTAGACTTATTGTGAGTATGGAATGTATAGGACTCGAGTATTTTTTAGGTCGTAATTGTTGGCCAAAGTGTTGGTTGTGTATGGTGTTAAAATCATTTTTTAATGGTCTTAAGTTAGGCCGGTACTTGGTAAATTCTTATGCTTAATTGAAGATGAAATCCTTGTAGTATATGCCCTTTTGTTTGGATGATGAAATGAGTTCTTGGATGTGCCTTTGGGTTGAGTTGTGTTGATTTGAATTGAAGGATGTACGTGTGCAATGTAGGGTGGAAAAAAGGGCTTGGTAGATAGCCATCTAATTGTCCAGATGGGTAGACACACGGGCATGTGTCTAGGCCGTGTGTGACACACGGTCAGCCCTACGGGCATGTGGATCGACCGTGTGTCCCCTTGCATGCCTGAATTTCAAGTCAGTATGCCTTGTAGTAAACACACGGGAAGAGACACGGCCGTATGTCTCAGCCGTGTGGGAGGCACGGCCTAGGACATGGGCGTGTGCCCAGGCCGTGTGAAGTCTGCACCTTAATTGTGAATTTTAATTCGACACACAGGCTAATCACACCGGCATGTGCCTTGGTCGTGTGACCTTAGTGAGATGATGACGTCATAGTCAGAATGCCAAGGTTTTGGCATACGGGCTAAGACACGAGCGTGTCAAGGCCGTGTGAGGGACACGGGCGTGTGTCCAGCCGTGTGAAATTGGTCAGTGTTGACCACGAGTGGAAGACATGGGCATGTCTTAGGGGCACACGGGTGTGTCCTTAGACCAACATGGGCGTGTGGCCCCTGCTTTGATGAAAAGTTTTACAAGCTCGCAAAAGCTCTCGGATAAGTTTCGAAACCTCTCAGAGGTATGTCTAGGGCCTGTTAGGCCGAGATTGAGTAATAGAATGGGTTTATATGAATTTTATAGCCTGTTGTGTTATGTTTAAGTGAGATAATTTTGGTAATGCCTCAAGCCCGATTTTGGCTTCGAGCACGGGTAAGGGGTGTTACAAACCTCGAATCATCAAGGGACAATTCTTGCAAACTCTATCAAGTAATACATGTTTGCCTAAGGGGTTTGACACTTTAATCACAAACTCAGTAAATTCAACAGGAAAGCTCTTGCTAGCTACCAATTTCATGCAAACATAAGAATGAGTTGATCCAGGATCAATCAATGCAACTACATTAGTATTATAGAGAGAAAAAGTACCAGTGATAACATCGGGAGATATTGCTTCTTCGCGAGCACGGATAGCATAGGCTCTAGCGGGTGCTCTAGCCTCGGATCTTACAGTTGAATCTTTAGTCACACCTTTACTACTAGCCACATTCCCCGTATTCTTTGGGGGTCTCCCTCTAGTGGAAGTGTTACCCAATCTTGCATTCTGAATCTTGTCTTTCTTAGCCATCTCAGGATAGTCCCGAATAAAGTGGTCTTGTGAGCCACACTTAAAGCAAGCCCGTTCATTTATTCTACACTCACCGGGATGTCGCCTACCATAGTGTTGACATTAAGGTCGATTGGATCTAACATTACCAACACTCGCTATCGACGTAGTTTGGGCTTTAGAACCCGAATATTGTTTCCCACGATCTCTGTTGGAATACCCAGTTGAAGCACTCGAACGAGCATACAAATCTCTCAATTTCTTAGACTGAGATTGAAATGACTTACTCATCCGCCTCTTTCTCAAATCTCTAGTCTCAATTTCAGCTCTTCTATTCTCCTTGCTTAATTCTTCAGCTTTACAAGCTCGGTCGAATAGCACTACAAATTCTTTTAGCTCAAGGACTCTAACTAACAATCAGATATCCTCATTCAGCCCATCTTCAAACCTATTGCACATGATAGCCTCGGTGGAAACACACTCCTGAGCGTACTTACTGAGCCTGACAAACTCTCGTTCGTACTCGGTTATAGTCATTCGGCCCTATTTCAGCTCCAAAAACTCCTTACGTTTCAGATCAATGAACCGTTGGCTGATATATTTCTTTCTAAACTCATCTTGGAAGAATTCCCAGTTAACCCTCTCTCTCAGTACTACTGACACAATACTTTTCCACTACCGGTATGCTGAGTCTCTTAGAAGCGACATAGCACATTTCAGACATTCATCCGTTGTGCAAGATAGTTCATCAAATACCCTGATGGAGTTTTCGAGCCAAGACTTGGCTCTCTTGGGATCATCACCAACATTAGCTCTGAAATCTCTAGCCCCATGCTTTCGGATCTTATCAACTGGAGGCTTACTCAATCTTACAAATTCCATACCTTGTGGAGCTATGAGATCTGGCTGAGGAATAGGTGGGGGTAGAGGGGGTTGAGCAGTCGGATTTGTTTGAACAAACTCCGTATACCACTCGTTCATCATGTGGAAGAAGGCTTCCCTAGACCCTTTTCCTTGATCAATTGTCACTGGTCTACTTTCAGATGGCATGGTCCCTTGAGCGGGAGCCGGCGCATTACTTTCTACATCATCAGCTTAAGCTCGATTGGGATCCATTTACTATATAAAAACACAATTTAAAGTTGTCAGGAGTCATCACACTATCATGGTTTATTTATGGCATGTATAGCTAGACTCTTACACATGCTACATTAGTCCAAGAATTGACTAAACTTTAGCTCTGATACCACTAAATGTAACACACTTTACCTATATTCAACGCCAAAACAGGGTACGAGGCATTACCTTACATACAACACAACCATTCATACAAATCGAATCATAAAATTTGCGTCCAAATTAAAACCATTCATAATCAATCATAAAGTCCCTAATACGAGCCTAAGAGGCCCAAAACATGCATTGGAAATGGTTTGGGACTAAACCGAGCACTTAGGAAATTTTTAAAAAACTTAGAAAATTTTTGTTAGAAATAGGGGTCACACACCCGTGTGGTTTTGGGACACACCGGTGTCGGCAGGCCGTGTGGTCACACACGCCCGTGTGGGCAGGCCGTGTGCTCACACACGCCCGTGTCCCTAACCCGTGTAACTCTCTGTTTGTAGCTCATGAACAATTTGAAATCACATGGCCAAGTCACACGCCCGTGTGCTAGGCCGTGTGGTTAATTTAATTTTCATGATTTTTCATAAAATAGGTGTAGACTTTACACGCCCGTGCCTGAGGCCGTGTCCCTCAACGGCCGAGACACAGGCCCGTGTCTCTACCTGTGTGCTCAATTCTGAGCATTCTGTTTCTCAAAATTTAAGGTGCAGGGGACACACGGCCGAAACACATGCCCATGGGATAGACCATGTGTCACACTCTGTAACACCCCTTACTCGTATTCTACGCCGGAACCGGGTACGAGGCGTTACCGTACTTAACTCACATGGTCAAACAACTTTAGGTTATCAAATTTCATTCCAAATTAAAAATTTTCCATTCACATATCTAACATCCTTATAATGGGCTACGAGGCCTTAAACATACTTTTGGAAGGTTTTTCAATCAATCCGGGAACTTTTACTCACTTAGAAAAATTTTGCCTGAACAGGGGTCACACGCCCGTACTGCTCAAGGGACACGCCCGTGTACCCCTAAGACATGCCCCTGTTCTCCACCCGTGGTCGACACTAACTTATTTCACACGGTCAGACACATGCCCGTGTCCTTAGCCCGTGTCCCTCACACAGCCTCGACATGCCCGTGTCTTAGCCCGTGTGCCAAAACCTTTGCATTCTGTTTATGATGTCATCATCTCACTATGGTCACATGGCCAAGGCACACGCCCGTGTCCTTAGACCGTGTGTCAAATTAAATTCCAACTTCAAGGTGCAGACTTCACACGGCCTAGGCACACGCCCATGTCCGTGGCCGTGCCTCCCACACGGCTGAGACACACGGTCGTGTCTCTACCTGTGTGTTTACTACTGAGCTTACTAACTTGCATTTCTAACATGCAAGTGGACACACTGCCTGATCACACACCCATGCAATTGACTGTGTGTCACACACGGCCTAGACACAGGCCCGTATACCTACCCGTGTGGACAAGAACAAGGCTATTTGCCAAGCTCTTTTTATCACCCTAACTCACACAACATAGTCCTATTCAACAAATCACTAGATAACCCAAATTTGCAACATACACTTCTATGAATAACTTCTTATTTTCATAAATTAGTAATAATGATCCATCAACTATGGAAATATACAAAAGAGTTAATCTTTAAAGGAGCCAATACATTGTAACATCCTGGTTTAGGGCCTAGTCAGAATAGTGGTTTGAGACCACAAATTCGAGGGTCATGAATGAGTTTTTGAGGCTTATATTATGTATACATGCTAGTGTGAAAGTTTCATGAAGAAATTTTGTGAAATTGTGGTTGAATTGTCCAAAAGGACTAAATTGCAAAAGTTGAAAAAATGTGTGTTTCTAGAAGCTATATGTGTGAAATAGCTTTAGAATATTAATTAGAGGTCCTTAAATAGTAATTTATCCAAATTCTATTTTTTGGACAAAAATGGGCATGGATGAGTTAAAATTGAAAGTTTATCAAAAAGGGCATTTTGGTCATTTACCAATTAAGTGATTAAAATAGGTGAAAAGATGATAGAAATTCATTCATCTTCTTCCCATAGATGCCGAAAATTTGAGAAGCCATTGTTAGGGTTCTTTCAATTTTTCAAGCTTGCTAATCAAGAAAGACGAAGCCCGGATCGAAACCGAGGCAAAAGAAAGGTGGTGGACTAAATTGCACATTTCAATACTTTTGAGTATCAAGGTAAGTCTATGCATAAACAATGCATTCATACTTACAATTTGTAAATGCTAGCTAGGGTGTAGCATGAATGAGAATGATTGGGCACCTATGTGGTTCAAGTAGAATGAATGTAATATAGATGTGAATGGATGAATAATTGGGTAAATAGACTTGTGCATGTGTTGTGATAATGCGAGATGGTGGGCTAAGTGCGATACCATCCTAATGCATATTGACGATGAGCTAGCTATGTGCGATGCTATCGTGAGGTATATCATCTAGTGAGCTATGTGCTGAATCACTACAAATACCATTGTGGTAGGCTAAGTGCGATACCACCTTATTAATCAAATGTGGTGTGCTAAGTGCGAAACCATCGAGATATTGGTTGTGTGGAATGACTGTGTGTATTAACTGTGTGGATGAGTAGTGTGGATTAGTTATGTAAACTAGCTGTGTGGATGAGCTGTGTGGATAAGTTATGTGGATTGACTGTGTGGATGTATTACGATAAATAATGATGTGTTGTATATTACGTAAATGTGATATTGAATGCAGGGGTGCATTTCGATGGTTATGAGTATGTGACTCATGATGTGTTGGAAATGTGGTAAGGGATCGAAAGAGTAAGCATAGTTGTGAATTACTTGTTGGTATAATGCTAATAGTTGTTTAGCTTATACTATGTTGCTTATTTGTTTATGTGTAAACTTACTAAGCTCAAAGCTTACTCTCTTTCTTTTCCCTTGTCTTATAGATTAAAAGCGTTGAATCGAGATACGAGGATCATCAGAAGATAGCCCACATATCAGCACACATTGGTACATGGATTTTAATGTTTTGTATATGGCATGTATAGGGGCTAGATAAGTTACTAAATTTTGTTGTAAATGGCTAAGATGTGTTGGCCTATAGATGGATAGCTTATTTTGTATAATGTCATGGTTGTTGGCTATTACATTATATGAAAGAAAGATGTAGTTTTCTATGTGAGAATGCACTTCAATTTGAGTTGATTATGATGGTGTTAGATGAGTATATGTTGTGTATGTTAGAAGGGTGAAAAGAACTTGACACTTAGTCTTGTTCTTAACCATGTGGGTAGACACACGGGCGTGTGTCTAGACCATGTGTGACACACGGTCACCCCACAGGCATGTGCTGTGGCCGTGCGTCCTCTGCATGTTAATATTTGAAAATAGAATAGACCACGGACTAGTCACACGGGCGTGTGTTTAGACTCTAGGCCGTGCGAGGGAAGTCAGTGTTAACCACGGTTGGAAAGCACGGGCGTGCCATAGCCGTGGGGCATTTGGCAGAATGCTTGGGTTTTTAGGCACGGTCTGGGGACATGGGCGTGTGTACTCATGCATGGGCGTGTCTAATCTTGCACGGGCGTGTGAGACCTGTATAAAAGAGAAAAATTTTAAGGATCGTAAGAGTTCTGGATTAGTCTCGAGAGCCCTCGTGTGTATGAGTGAGGCCTCGTAAGTCGAGAATGAGGTTATAGCGAGTAATGACGTTCAGCCTAAGTGGTGATTAAGCGGTTGGAGTTTGGTAATGCCTCGGGCCCAGTTCCCGGCGTAGAACCTGGGTATGGGGTGTTACATTTAATGGTATCAGAGTTATGGTTTAGTCGATTCTAGGACTACCGTAGCGGGTGTAAGAGTCTAGCTATACATGCCATAAGTGTACGATGATAGTGTGGTGGTTTCTGATGATTTTAAATCTTGTTTTATATAGAATATGGATTCCGATCCATTGACTGCTGATGAAGCAGCTAGTAATGCGCCGTCTCCTGCGCAAGGAACCGTGCCGTTGAAAAGTTGACCCGAGGCGAGGAGTCAAGGGGAAGAGGCATGAGAAGCCTTTCTCCAAATGATGAGTGATTGGTACTCGGACTACGTTCGAGCGAACCCTAATGCTCAACCTCCTCCACCTCCTCCTATACCTCAGCCAAATCCTGTGGCTCCTCTAGGTATGGATGTAGTGAGGATATCGAAACCCCCGGTGGATAATATTAGGAAACACGGGGCTGAGGAGTTTAGAGCTAAGGTAGATGATGACCCAGAGAGGGCGGAGTTCTGGTTGGAAAACTCGATGAGGGTGTTCGATGAGCTCTCATGTACACCTGAGGAGAGTTTGAAGTGTGTTGTATCGTTGTTGAGAGATTCGGCATACCACTGGTGGAAGACGCTGACGTTAGTGGTCCCAAAAGAGTGGGTGACATGGGACTTCTTTCTGGAAGAGTTTCAGAAGAAGTATATAAGCCAGAGGTTTACTGATCGAAAAAGGAAAGAATTCCTTGAGCTGAAGCAAGGAAGGATGACAGTAGCTGAGTACGAGCGCGAGTTTGTTAGGCTTAGCAAATACGCTCAAGAATGTGTGTCGACAGAGACCATCTTGTGCAAGAGGTTCAAAGATGGGCTGAATGAGGATATCAAACTCCTAGTGGGCATTTTAGAGTTGAAAGAATTTGTGGTGCTAGTTGAGAGGACAAGTAAGGCCGAGGAATTGAGTTCAGAAAAGAGAAGGGCTGTGAGTGAAGCCCGAGATGCACGAAAGAGACCGATGGGAAAGTCGTATCAAGCTCAGTCGAAAAGATCCAAGGAAGTGAATCCTCGGACGTCAGCCTCAATGGGATATTTGCATCGAGAATTGGACAATACTCGTCAGGGTTCGAGAGTCCGAGCCCCCTCGATGGAAAGTATAGGCAATACAAAGAGTAAACTGGAGTGTCCTAGTTGTGGTAGGTATCACACCGGAGAGTGTTGGGGAAACAGTCAGAAATGTAACAAATGTGGTTCCCCTGACCACTTTATCCGTAACTGTCCCGAGAGGGATGATAAGGAAGAGAGGCAAGAAGTGAGACCTAGTGAAGTGTCTACGAGGGGTAGACCACCAAGGAACCTAAGAGGTGGGGCTAGTGGTAGAGGTGCGTCCAGGGACTCTGCTGTGAGACCAGAGGGTCGGGCACCTGCGAGGACGTATGCCATTCGCACTCGCGAAGAGACATCCTCCCCTGATGTGATAACGGGTACTTTTTCTCTCTTTGACACCTCTGTTATTGCTTTAATAGATCCAGGGTCTACTCACTCTTATATTCGCATGAGATTAGCATCTAGTTTGAGTATGACCATTGAGTCTACAGACATTGTGATTAAGGTGTGAAACCTGTTAGGAAAGCATGTGTTAGTGGACAAAGTGTGTAAGAATTGTCCTTTATTGATTGAGAATCATTATTTTCCGGCAAACCTGATGTTGTTGCCGTTTGATGAGTTCGATTTAATCCTAGGCATGGATTGGTTGACTACCCATAGTGTCTTAGTGAACTGTGGTAGTAAGATTATTGAACTGAAATATGAGAGTGGAGATGTAGTTCGAATTGAATCAGGTGGATCGGACAGTCTACCCGTGATGATTTCTTCCTTGGTGGCCGAGAAATGTTTAAGAAAAGGGTGTGAGTCCTATCTTGCGTTTGTGTTGAATATTCAAGAGCTTGGAGTAGGGTTTGAAACAGTGCCAGTGGTATGTGAGTACCCAGATGTGTTTCCGGAAGAGTTACCCGGATTACCTCCAGAGAGAGAGGTCGAGTTTGGAATTGAGTTGGTTCCAAGAACGGCACCTATTTCGATTACTCCGTACAGAATGGCACCGGTAGAGTTGAAGGAACTGAAAGTTCAGTTGCAAGAACTGACGGATAAGGGTTTTGCAAGACCGAGCTACTCGCCGTGGGGTGCTCCGGTATTGTTTGTGAAGAAGAAAGATGGGTCTATGAGGTTGTGTATGGACTATAGACAACTGAACAAGGTGAGGTTAAGAATAAGTATCCTTTACCAAGGATTGATGGTCTTTTCGATCAACTGAAGGGAGCTACAGTGTTCTCCAAGATAGACTTGAGGTCCAGTTATTATCATTTCAGTGAAAGAGCAAGATGTGTTGAAAACGCATTTCGGACAAGGTATGGCCATTATGAGTTTTTGGTTATGCCGTTTGGTTTGGACGAATGCACTGCGATTTTTATAAATCGATGAACCGTGTTTTCAGACCATATGTGGACAAGTTTGTGGTTGTCTTTATTGACGACATATTGATCTATTCTCGGCATGAAAATGATCATGAAAAGCACTTGAGAATTGTCTTGCAAACTTTGAGAGATAAGCAGTTGTATGCTAAGTTTAGCAAGAGTGAGTTTTGGCTCCGAGAGGTCGGATTCCTAGGACACATGGTGTCAGGTGATGGTGTTAGAGTAGACCCGAGTAAGATATCGGCTGTTATGGATTGGAAACCGCCGAGGAACATGTCAGAAATTAGAAGTTTCTTGGGATTAGCGGGATATTACAGACGTTTCGTAAGGGGGTTCTCTGTGATTGCTACCCCGATGACGAAGCTATTGCATAAAGATGTCAAGTTTGAATGGACTGAGACATGTCAACAAAGCTTCGAGAGACTGAAAACAATGTTGACTGAGGCACCGATTTTGGTTCAACTAGAATCGGGGAAGGAGTTCGTGGTATATAGTGATGCTTCGTTTAATGGTCTCGGTTGCATTTTGATGCAAGAAGGTAAGGTAGTCACTTACGCCTCGAGGCAGTTAAAATCGTACGAGAAGAATTATCTGACTCACGATTTGGAGTTGGCTGCGATTGTGTTTGCGTTAAAGATTTGGCGACATTATTTTATGGCGAAAAGTGCCGAATCTTTACGGATCACAAGAGTTTAAAGTATTTGATGGATCTGAAGGATCTGAATCGAGAGGCAGACGGTGGCTTGAATTGTTGAAAGACTATGAGTTAGTCATTGATTACCACCCGGGAAAGCGAATGTGATTGCAGATGCCTTGAGTAGGAAATCCTCATGACGCGCTAAGAGTTATGAGAGCGAGTTTAGCATTGTCTCGATGATGGTGCTATTTTGGCAGAGTTGAGAGCTAAGCCACTATTTGTTCAACAAACATGTGAAGCTCGGAGAAATGACAATGAGATGCAAGCTAAGATAGCTAAGTGCGGATCGTAAAGTGATTCGATTTTCGAATGGATTTGAATGGTTGTCCGATGTATCGTGACGAAATTTGTGTTCCTAAAAATGAGGAGTTGATTCGAAAGGTTTTGTATGAGGCCCATGATGGATGCTTTTCAAGACATCCGGCGATGCGAAAATGTACAACGATTTGAGGAAGTTGTATTGGTGGCCGGGTATGAAAAGAGATATTTTAGAGTTTGTGACTAAGTGTTTGATTTACCAACAAGTGAAAGCTGAGCATCAAGTGCCTTCGGGATTGCTTCAGCCAGTGATGGTTCCCGAATGGAAGTGGGATCGGGTTACCATGGATTTTGTGACGGGTTGCCGACGACTCAGAAAGAGAGATCTTTGTGTGGGTTATTGTGGATAGATTGACGAAGTCGGCTCACTTTATTCCAGTACGTGTTGATTATTCACTAGATAAGTTAGCTGAGTTGTACGTGGCAGAGATAGTTAGATTGCATGGTGTACCTGTGTCTATTATATCGGATAGAGATCCGAG
Organism: Gossypium sturtianum; assembly: GCA_025698515.1. NCBI lineage: Eukaryota > Viridiplantae > Streptophyta > Magnoliopsida > Malvales > Malvaceae > Gossypium > Gossypium sturtianum. The sequence continues at coordinate 88,142,318 of CM046950.1, read as the reverse complement.
GTTTACTTCGAGATTTTGGAAGAAGTTGCAAGAGGCCATGGGTACGAGATTGAATTTCAGTACTGCGTTCCATCCGCAATCCGATGGTCAGTCTGAAAGAGTGATTCAAGTTCTTGAAGATATGCTTCGATGCTGTGTGCTAGAATTCGAAGGTAGTTGGGAGAGATATCTACCTTTGGTCGAATTCGCCTATATCAATAGTTATCAGTTGAGTATACAGATGGCACCGTATGAGGCTTGGTATGGTCGTAAGTGTCGGACTTCTTTGTATTGGACCGAGCTTAGCGAGAAACGGATCCATGGGGTCGATCTAGTAAAAGAGACCGAAGAGAAAGTGAAAGTAATCCGTAATAGTCTGAAAGCTGCTTCGGATAGATAGAAGTCGTATGCTGATTTGAAAAGAAAAGAAATAGAGTTTGAGGTAGGCGACAAAGCATTTTTGAAAGTATCACCGTGGAAGAAGATTATGAGATTTGGACAAAAAGGGAAATTGAGTCCAAGGTTCATAGGGCCGTATGAGATTACAGCATGCAATGGGCACAGAGCTTACGGTTGGCTTTGCCGGAGAGTTAGAAAAGATTCATAACGTGTTCCATGTGTCGATGTTGCGACGGTATCGCTCCGATCCTTCACATGTGATTCCTTCAACTGAAATTGAGATAAGACCGGATATGTCTTATGAAGAGGAGCCGATTAAGATCTTGGCTCGAGAAGTGAAACAGTTGAGAAATAAGAGCATAACACTAGTGAAAGTGTTATGGCAGAAACATGGTGTGGAAGAGGCTACGTAGGAAACGGAAGAAGCTATGAGAGAGCAACATCCAAACCTCTTTACTGGTAAGATTTTCGGGGACAAAAATCTCTAAAGGGGGGAGAGTTGTAACATCCCGGTTTAGGGCCTAGTTAGAATAGTGGTTCGAGACCACAAATCCGAGGGTCATGAATGAGTTTTTGAGGCTTATATTATGTATGCATGCTAGTGTGAAAGTTTCATGAAGCAATTTTGTGAAATTGTGGTTGAATTGTCCAAAAGGACTAAATTGCAAAAGTTGCAAAATGTGTGTTTCTAGAAGCTATATGTGTGAAATAGCTTTAGATTATTAATTAGAGGTCCTTAAATAGAAATTTATCCAAATTCTATTTTTTGGACAAAAATGGGCATGGATGAGTTAAAATTGAAAGTTTATCAAAAAGGGCATTTTGGTCATTTATCAATTAAGTGATTAAAATAGGTGAAAAGATGATAGAAATTCATTCATCTTCTTCCCATAGCTGCTGAAAATTTGAGAAGCCATTGTTAGGATTCTTTCAATTTTTCAAGCTTGCTAATCAAGAAAGACGAAGCCCGGATCAAAACCGAGGCAAAAGAAAGGTGGTGGACTAAATTGCACATTTCAATACTTTTGAGTATCGAGGTAAGTCTATGCATAAACAATGCATTCATACTTACAATTTGTAAATGCTAGCTAGGGTGTAGCATGAATGAGAATGATTGGGAACCTATGTGGTTCAAGTAGAATGAATGTAATATAGATGTGAATGGATGAATAATTGGGTAAATAGACTTGTGCATGTGTTGTGATAATGCGAGATGGTGGGCTAAGTGTGATACCATCCTAATGCATATTGACGATGAGCTAGCTATGTGCGATGCTATCGTGAGGTATATCATCTAGTGAGCTATGTGCTGAATCACTACGAATACCATTGTGGTAGGCTAAGTGCGATACCACCTTATTAATCAAATGTGGTGTGCTAAGTGCGAAACCACCGAGATATTGGCTGTGTGGATTGACTGTGTGTATTAACTGTGTGAATGAGTAGTGTGGATTAGTTATGTAAACTAGCTGTGTGGATGAGCTGTGTGGATAAGTTATGTGGATTGACTGTGTGGATGTATTACGATAAATAATGATGTGTTGTATATTACGTAAATATGATATTGAATGCAGGGGTGCATTTCGATGGTTATGAGTATGTGACTCATGATGTGTTGGAAATGTGGTAAGGGATAGAAAGAGTAAGCATAGTTGTGAATTACTTGTTGGTATAATGCTAATAGTTGCTTAGCTTATACTATGTTGCTTATTTGTTTATGTGTAAACTTACTAAGCTCAAAGCTTACTCTCTTTCTTTTCCCTTGTCTTATAGATTAAAAGCGTTGAATCGAGATACGAGGATCATCGAAAGATAGCCCACATATCAAAGACACACTTTGGTACATGAAACTTAATGTTTTGTATATGGCATGTATAGGGGCTAGATAAGTTACTAAATTTTGTTGTAAATGGCTAAGATGTGTTGGCCTATAGATGGATAGCTTATTTTGTATAATGCCATGGTTGTTGGCTATTACATTATATGAAAGAAAGATGTAGTTTTCTATGTGAGAATGCACTTCAATTTGAGTTGATTATGATGGTGTTAGATGAGTATATGTTGTGTATGTTAGAAGGGTGAAAAGAACTTGACACTTAGTCTTGTTCTTGACCATGTGGGTAGACACACAGGCGTGTGTCTAGACCATGTTTGACACACGGTCAGCCACACAAAGTGTCTTTGTGGCTGTCGTCCTCTGCATGTTAATATTTGAAAATAGAATAGACCACGGACTAGTCACACGGGCGTGTGCCTAGAGCGTGTGGGATTCATCAGTGTTGGCCACGTGCTAGCCACACGGGCGTGTGTCTAGACTCTAGGCCGTGCGAGGGAAGTCAGTGTTCACCACGGTTGGGGAACACGGGCGTGCCATGGCCGTGGGGCATTTGGCAGAATGCTTGGGTTTTTAGGCACGATCTGGGGACATGGGCGTGTGTACTCATGCACGGGCGTGTCTAATCTTGCACGGGCGTGTGAGACCTGTATAAAAGAGAAAAATTTTAAGGATCGTAAAAGTTCCGGATTAGTCTCGAGAGCCTTCGTGTGTATGAGTGAGGCCTCGTAAGTCGAGAATGAGGTTATAGCGAGTAATGACGTTGAGCCTAAGTGGCGATTAAGCGGTTGGAGTTCGGTAATGCCTCGGGCCCAATTCCCTGCGTAAAACCCGGGTAAGGGGTGTTACAATACATACTTGGCTAAAACAACAAAACAATTCACCTAGTCTAGCCCCTATACATTCCATACTCAATATACTAAGTCTAGATATACCGAGATTGAGTTGATAGTGTGGATGATCTTCCAAATATCTTCGTATTTCGACCCGGCTCTTTGACACTATAAGACAAGGGAAAAGAAAGTGAGTAAGCTTTAAGCTTAGTAAGTTTACATGTAAACAATAAACATCATAATATGTGCCAATCAATAAATAGCATTTCATAATAAATAAGAACATTCCACATTCCAAGATCATGCTTACTCGTTTCATCTCTTACCACATTCCAACCATATCACAAGCCAAATGTTCATATTATTTAACATACATCCCTGCACTTATCACCACATGATCACATGAACAACACATCACAATTTCACAATAAGCCATTCTTAGTAATACTAAGCACTCGGTGGTTTCGCACTTAGCCCACCATTAATCTTTAACAGGGTGGTATCGCACATAGCCCACCAACAAGAATAAGTACGGTGGTATCGCACATAGCCAACCAAATGTTCATACAAACAATGGTACCGCACACAGCCCATCGTGAATAAATAATAAGGTGGTATCGCACATAGCCCACCAAAAAGAATAATTAAGGTGGTGTCGTACACAGCCCACCATTAATTACTACGGATAATATTCCACATTTTCAAATCTAATTCATTATCGACCAAATTCAATCCATTTAGAATCGTAAATATTCTCAATCATACAATGCACCAATGAGCAACAACATATGTATTTAAGATGCATCGTTGATCGCTGTGATTTGTCAAAGTTTTAAAATTTATAAAGAGAATATTCGAACCTGGAAACTAACTATGACAATGATTTGAGGCAAGCGCACCTATCGAACAGTAGTATAGTTAAGGCAAGACTGGATTGTCGAATCTAAAGGAACCAAAAGTACTAATAATAACTTTCTTTTTATTATCTAGCCTAAAATAAAGGGAATTGTCGTTTAATCTAAATTAACTAACTACTAAGCTAAAGACTCTAAGACAAAGAAGAATGAATTTGGGGAAATACTTGTGGGAAAAACCAATTGATTAAGACAATACCCGAGGAAGAATCCACCTAGACTTCACTTGTTATCTAACACCGAACTGCATTTATTTATTCACTTGACTTGATCCGTAGGACTCCTAAGTTATATTAATACCTCCGCGAGGCTACTATAAGAGTATGCCCAAAGATCAATCATGAGATGGTTGTAATAACATACCTGATTAAATATAAAGCATTGTCATTATTATTTCAGTTTTTATTTCTGTGTGTACAAATAAACTGTTTTATAATAATGTCCTGAGAATAATATGATTATTCTTAAAAGATCCTTAGTTAAGTATTATTGTTGACTAGGACAACAATAATGCATTTAGACTAACATGTAGTTGATTGATGATAAAGAGTTGTCATTGATATGGAGTGTCAAAATCAATGCATGAATATGTGTGTTAGAGAACAACATATTGGACTGACCCACTATGAGTATGTTTCTTGGATTGTTATGCAATTGTCACAACATTACTCATAGTGATTAATATGTATATGATACTCAGACTTGAGATCATCATTATCCTAACATCGCGAGTTGTATATTTTGATACAGTCAAATGTACACCGTAACAGGTTGTTCTATAAAGGCTGATGTTGGATATACCACAATCTATGTAGAGGGATATGGTTGATCAATATATGATAAGTCCCTCCTACATAATAGGAGTAATATCTTAGGCCACTTGATTGAGTGAGACTAGAAATGCATGGCCATGCTCAAATAAGTTGATATGAGATGTCATACTAATTTGTATATCATAGTCTACTCAAGATATCAAGAAACATGGGATGGACTATGCAAGTGTGACTATTCCATGACTTGTGTCCGTTCCAGAGATAAAGGACTTAAGGATTAATGCATGAAAGGTTAATCACAAAAGGTTATGTCGAATCATGACTTCTTGTAACTTAGGTAGCAATGATGCATTACTAGATGCCACTCATTGTTTGTGACATTAGAATCATTCTAGTATTACTGCTAACGTTACAAGAACCTACAGGGTCACACCCTATTGTTGAAATGAACGGAATAAAACATGGTTGGTATTGTGTTTGGTTGTCACATGAATTAAATTAATTAAAGAATTAATTTAATTGGGCAATCAAATATTGAACATATTAAATGTACAAGGATGTTGTACACATAATGACAACATAGTTCTATTAATATATGAATTTGGTTCGTATATAAATTTAAATAAATATAGTTTACCGAAATCCTTGTTATAATTAATGTAATTATAATTTTCGGTTAAAAACTTTATTGTATTTATTTAATTTTATGAGTCATTAAAGATATACCAATTATAAAAGGTAATAAAAGATACAGAGCTTAATATAAACCCTAAGAGATTGCTTGTGAGGTCTAGCAGCCGTCAAGCAAATAAACCTCCAAAACAGTTTTGGAGATTTCTTCCGTTCATAGTCAAACCGGGTGGATTACGTAGAGGCCAACATCGGAAAAGGTTGCAGCTTGGTTCGACAGTAGATCAAAATTCTTGTTGCCGAGGCGTCGCTGTCTACTTAGATTGAAGTTTCGGTAATTTCGAACCCTTTATTTCACCCCGATTCGTTCCTCACACATGGATTCATGGTTTGGATCGCTGGAATTAATTTTATTTTGTTGCGCCAAGGGGTGCCGGCTTTCCAACGGCTACTAACGTCTAACCCTAGGTTGATTAATTGAAATCTCTTTCTAATTAAAACCCCTAGAATTGCATTAACTCGATCTATGGACTCCCATATTAGGTTTCACCCTAATCCAACAAAATCTTGTCACCCTATGTCTAGGAGTGCGATCAACTCCGCTTAATTATGCTAGATCTACTCTTAGGTAGGGACTTTTGCTCCTCCACCTAAGCACATCAAACTCGAATCAATATCCCAGAAATATCAAAACAAGAATTAAAAACACATAATTAAGAACAAATCAAGTATTTATCATATAGTTCAACAAACGATAACAAGATTCATCTTAGGTTTCATCCCCCTCAGGTATTTGAGGAGTTTAGTTCATAATGATAAAAGAAAACATCTCAGAAGAAAAGATAAAACAAAACATAAGAAAAACCCTAAACCCCCCTGAAGGAATTGAAGAGAGGTCATCCGTCTTGAGTATGACTCCAGCTTCTTAAGATGGATCAACTGGCTTTCTTCGAGTAAATTCCCACAAATCTGCCCTCTTTGGCCTAGCTGGATGCCCCCTGACAAAAGCCTTGGGCTCCTGTCGAACTCCCCCTTTAGGTCATACTTAGGGTGTTTATATAGACTTTGGAATCTGTTTCTTTGCCTCTAAGTATACTAATTTGAGTGAAATTCCTCTTTGTCACGGCAGGGACATGCCCTTGGCACACGCCCGTGTGAATCATGGCCAGGCAGTGTTTGAACCTGCTGAAGGAGCACGACCGTGTGGTCTTGGGTCCAGGCCGTGTCAATTTCGTGATATGGCCCATTTACTCTGTTTTAGGCCCGTTTCTCGTTCTTTTCATCCTCCGGTGCTTTCCTGAGTATAAAACATGAAAACAAAGGATTAAGAGCACCAAATTACATAATTCAAGGCTTAAATCATCCAAAAGCATGCTAAACGTGGGCTTAAAATGTGTTACTATTGCGGTTTATCAATCGTTTACACATAAACTTACCTCGGTGCAAAATGTGTTAATCAACGGTCTATTCCGTAACCTTGTTCCTTGGTCAAGGTTGATTCCATGCTCTTCTTGATCTATAATAGTGAAATTCACTCATTTAATCACTTTACAAATCATAATACATCATAATCTCTATTTAGGCAAAAATGACCATTTTGCCTTGTACTATGGCAAAATTACGATTTTGTCCCTAGGCTCGTAAATCATTTTTCGTCACATTTTCTCATTAAACAAGCCTAGCTGAACATTTATTACTCTTACAACTACTCAAAATTCCAACTATTTCATGCATTTATTACACAATTTCAACTTTTACAACTCAGTCCCATTTAGGTGTTTTCATGACAACATATTTCACAAAAGTTGTTTCTCACCTCCCAAACATTCATTTTCTTCCATAAAAACTTAGTAAACAACATAAACTCTCTCATGGAAAGTCCCTAGACTTTCAACCATATTGCAAATTAGTCCCCTCATTAGCTAGCTTAAGCTTTGGGGGTTTTAAAAGTACAAAAATTATCTAATAAAACCACCAAAATCACTTACTTGCAAGAGATTTGTGTTGCTGGAAATTTTGAACTCCAAGAACCCCTATTTCCTCTAAAATTTTGGTGGTAGAAGAAGAAGGAATAGTAAAAGATGATATCTCATCTTTTTATCTTATTTTATTCATTATTTTACCACCTAATTCCACCAAACTTGACCAAAATTTAATATCATTGTCTCCCTAGTCTCTATGGCCGGCCAACACACTCCAATTGGCCTATTTGCACTTTAAGGACCTCCAATTTAATATTCTATGGCTATTAGACACCTCTACCGTGTATAATGGAACTTTCGCACTTTCAGCGATTTAGTCCTTTTTCACAATTAAGCATACAATTACTAAAATTAAAGCACCATATTTTTCATATAGTCGTATATCAATGCCATAACACATAAAATAATACAAAAATAATTTTCTTCACCCTCGGGTTAGTGGTCCCAAAACCACTGTTTCGACTAGCCCCAAAATTGGGCTGTTACAACTGTCCCCTCTTTGAGAGATTTTCGCCCTCGAAAATCTTACCGGTAAAAAGGTTTGGATATTTTTCTCCCATAGCTTCTTCTGGTTCCCACGTAGCTTCTTCCACAGCGTGTTTTTGCCATAATTGTAACGCCCTGAATTTTGGGCCTAGTAGAGTTAGGCCCATTGGCCTTTGGGTTTCATAAAAAAATTTTAAGTGAGCAAGAAAATGACAAATGACATGACGGCTTTAAAGGTTTAATGAATTTGGAGTGTGTAGATGTGTTGGAGAAGCTCTGGGTTCGAGTTTTATGGCGGAGGATTCTTAATTTAATTAATTAAGGAATCAGGGTTGTGAGTAGTGGGCTTTTAAATAAAAATAAGTGAAAAATGGCACAAAGAAGCATGTGGTGAAGTGGCTAAGTGACGCCACTAGGGTGTAGAAAGGTGGCGACATATGCGTGCAGGGAGGTCTGAGGTTCGAGTGCTAGCTTAGTTTTATTTTGGAATTTAATTTTAGGCTTCTAAAAGGCTGGAAGTGGCATGTAGAGGGACTCTAAGGAGAAGTGATCAGTAGAGAGAATTTAGGAGAAGGATAAGGGAGATCTCATGGAGAAAAATTAGGAGATGCGCAGTGGATGAAGTGGTGCCGAATTGGACTTTAGGGGTGGCTAAGTTTTGGCTATAGGCTATATAAATGTGTGTGTGCTGAATCTGGGGTCCTAGGTAATGCCGAATTTTCCATTCTTTTTCTTTCTTTTCTTCCCCTCAATCGGTTCCTCCCATAGCCAAACTCTCCCATTGCCGAAATCTCCTAAAGCCAAATTCCTTTGTGCCAAATTCTCTCATAGCCAAACTCTTCCATAGCCGAATTACCACCATCTTTTCTCTTGCCGAAATTCCTAATAGTGTCGAATCTTGGTGGCTGTTCCTCCATCATAAATCGATTGTTACCTACTCTCAGTCAAGTGTTGAAAGCCGAATCTAGTTAATAGCTATCTAGGCCGTAGGATCGAAAGGGGATTTGGTAAGTATTCGGTTAACCTCTTTTGTACGTTTTGTTAAAAGCCGAAAGGCTATCTAACTATCCTGTCGTTAACTCTGTGATAACAAGGATAAGGTTCAAAGATCGCAAGCGTGGTAGGATCGTTAGCAAGGGTAAGTGTACTCGACTCGATTGTGGTTTAAGTGAATGGCCGAATGTGAGTTTGATCTATAGGGGTGACTTGTGTGGATTATGAGTCACTCGAATCTTGATGGTGTGTGTGTGAGTGCAGATCTAGGGGATACTCCTGATTAGTAGCTAAGGAAGGGCTATTAGAACCCGGTGGCACACTACCAAGGTCACGGTAAGGTTTCGACTTTTGGTAGATATTTTGTTTAAAAATGGGTGATTGATTGAAGATTGGTTGGTTGTAGGTTCAAGACCAAGGATAGTATAACACGTCGCAGTAACCAGGTGTGTACAAACACTACACACACATGATATCGGCAATGCCGGAAAGTCAAAAAGCTGAAAGTGGCTAAATGGGCCCAGTGGGCCCTAAGGCTAAGTTGGATGAAATTGATTGATTTGATTATATGAATTGAGTTAGGCATCCATGTTACATGATCTGGAATTATTTTGGGCCTAACGGGCCATATGAATGAGATTTGGGTCTAATGGGCCATAAGGATGTGAATTGGGCATAATGGGTTATATGAACGTGAAATGGGCTTGATGGGCTTTATGAAGACGTAGACAAGTATGCTAGGGTTTAATGGACTTTAGGCCTAGTTCTGAACAACTCTCAAACTGTATAAAACTTAATTCTAATAATTAAACATGTCCGTGGACAAGTCATTGGGTTAGAGTGTGGCAACGGACATATGCATGTCTAGGAGTGGATCTAGGGAGAGCTTGGTACTTAAGCAGTCCTAGTGGCCAACCTCCTCTTCTCTGGAATCCTACCTGGTGCATAGTGTCTATTCACTTTAGCTGCGAGGACTTATTTATGGGCCAAATTTCATAACTAAAACCCGAGAGGGACCAAAATACCCTTAGATTTGTAAAATTACTAAAATACCCCTAATTTGAAATTTACCAAAATATCCTTAGATTTGAAAATTTACTAAAATACCCCTAGTTGTAAAATTACCAGAATACCATTGACTTACAGAATCACCAAAATATCCCTAATTTACAAAATTAACTAAATACCCTTATAGAGTAGATTTACGGAAATACCCTTAGGTAGTGAAATGACTAAAATACCCCTAAGTGTCGAATGTGTGAAAATGTGTATGTTGCATTCATGAAATATATGTTGCACTTGGGTGGGTTTTGATAATACGAAAGAAGATTTGAGGACCGCATAGTCACTTGACGACCGTGGATCCACCGGTGGCTTTAAGCCCATTATAGCAGCTTTGCTGCAACGTTTGAGTAGTGTCGCTGCTGGTGCTACCTTTGGTGTGTAGGGATGGGTGGGTTGATATTTATATCCCCACGGGTGTGTAGGGTTGGAAGGGAAATGGTGTGCAGGGTTGGATTTGGGATGGGTGCATTGCATTCATGTGATACTGATGTGATATGAGGTCGTTATGGGCTAAGGCCCAAGACTACCGTTTTTGATAGGGCTTAGGCCCAATGTGATAATTGTATGTTGATTGGATTACCAAGGGTCGTACACACTGAGTTTTGAAACTCACCCCTTTTTATTAAATGTTTCAGGCGATCCTCAGTAAACGGCTCGATGTAGGAGAGGACTCGGAGACGGCCACACAACAAGATACTTAGAAGTTTTATTTATTTGATTCAAAAGACATGATTTTAATTGCTTTATTTTAATTAGATGTAATAAGGCCTTGTACTCCATTTTGACTTTGGATTTTGAGTTTTGTTGTTTCAAATGTTTACTTAATTATTAAACCTGAGTAATTTCTTGTGTTTAAACATGGTTTTCAGGATACTTAAAATAATTAAATGGGCTTTTATCGCTACTTAACAAGGTGTCAAGGATTTTGGGCTTTTAGGCCTTAAATTTTAACTTAGCAAAATCATTTTGAGTTATGGCTTTGATGTGACATTCCAGATTTGGCCATAACGTCTGGGTCGGGTTTGGGGTGTTACATTTAGTTGTATCAGAGCCCAGTTTCAAAGCTCGGGCTGTGAAATGGGCCTTAGATTTTGGTTTTTAAAACAACTAGATTAAAAAGTTTTTGCAGGATTTTTGAAGTGTGGTTCACAGAGCCCTCGACGTTGAGCCAAGTAATTTTTTGTGTTTACCTTTGTTTAAATTACGGAACTATATCTAGATATGGGCTACTTTAAAATAGGTTTTTAGAGACTAAAGCCCGTAGGAAACTTAAGCCTGTAGTGGATCTTCGATCGCGAAACAACTTTTAAATTGTTACTTACATAAGACATGTGTTTTAAACAGTGGAACTATGAACTAATTCCATAAAACTTCTAATCCAGAAATACACACGCAACGATGAGCGCTAGAAGAGGTGTAAGAGGGTTCAATTAGAGTTAAAGTGTGTTAGTGTTATTAGAATCAGAGTGCGCAGCGAAAGCGTGGTGGTGAGACTTGGGTAGTACGATTAATAGTTAGTTGGAAATTTCAAGGACAAAATTTCTTTAAGGGGGTAGAATTGTAATGCCCCGATTTTGGGCCTAGTAGAGTGGGCCCATTGGGCTTCGGGTTTCGTAAAAAAATTTTAAGTGAGCAAGAAAATGACAAATGACATGACGGCTTTAAATGTTTAATGAATTTGTAGTGTGTAGGTGTGTTAGAGAAGCTCTGGGTTCGAGTTTTGTTGTGGAGGATTCTTAATTTAATTAATTAAGGAATCAGGGTTGTGAGTAGTGGGTTTTAAATAAAAATAAATGAAAAATGGCACAAAGAAGCCTGTGGTGAAGTGGCTAAGTGACGCCACTAGGGTGTAGAGAGGTGGAGACATATGCATGCAGGGAGGTCTGAGGTTCGAGTGCTAGCTTAGTTTTATTTTGGAATTTAATTTTAGGCTTCTAAAAGGCTGGAAGTGGTGTGTAGAGGGACTCTAAGGAGAAGTGATCAGTAAAGAGAATTTAGGAGAAGGATAAGGGAGATATCATGGAGAAAAATTAGGAGATGAGCAGTGGATGAAGTGGTGCCGAATTGGACTTTAGGGGTGGCTAAGTTTCGGCTATAGGCTATATAAATGTGTGTGTGCCAAATCTGGGGTCCTAGGTAATGCCGAATTTTCCATTCTTTTTCTTTCTTTTCTTCCCCTCAATCGGTTCCTCCCATAGCCAAACTCTCCCATTGCTGAAATCTTTTAAAGCCAAATTCCTTTGTGTCGAATTCTCTCATAGCCAAACTCTTCCATAGCCGAATTACCACCATCTTTTCTCTTGTCGAAATTCCTAATAGTGCCGAATCTTGGTGGTTGTTCCTCCATCATAAATCGATTGTTACCTACTCTCAGTCAAGTGTTGAAAGCCGAATCTAGTTAATAGCTATCTAGGCCGTAGGATCGAAAGGGGATTTGGTAAGTATTCAGTTAATCTCTTTTGTACGTTTTGCTAAAAGCCGAAAGGCTATCTAACTGTCTTGTCGTTAACTCTGTGATAACAAGGATAAGGTTCAAAGATCGAAAGCGTGGTAGGATCGTTAGCAAGGGTAAGTGTACTCCACTCGATTGTTGTTTAAGTGAATGGTCGAATGTGAGTTTGATCTATAGGGGTGACTTGTGTGGATTATGAGTCACTCGAATCTTGATGGTGTGTGTGTGAGTGCAGATCTAGGGGATACTCCTGATTAGTAGCTAAGGATGGGCTATTAGAACCCGATGGCACACGGTAAGTTTACGGTAAGGTTTCAACTTTTGGTAGATATTTTGTTTAAGTATGGGTGATTGATTGAAGGTTGGTTGGTTGTAGGTTCAAGACCAAGGATAGTATAGCACGTCGAAGTAACCAGGTGTGTACAAACACTACAAACACATGATATCGGCAATGCCGAAAAGCCGAAAAGCTGAAAGTGGCTAAATGGGCCCGGTGGTCCCTGAGGCTAAGTTGGATGAAATTGATTGATTTGATTATATGAATTAAGTTAGGCATGCATGTTACATGATCTGGAATTGTTTTGGGCCTAATGGACCATATGAATGAGATTTGGGTCTAATGGGCCATAAGGATGTGAATTGGGCATAATGGGTTATATGAACGTGAAATGGGCTTGATGGGCTTTATGAAGACGTAGACAAGTATGCTAGGGTTTAATGGAAGTATGCTAGGGTTTAATGGACTTTAGGCCTAGTTCTGAACAACTCTCAAACTGCATAAAACTTAATTCTAATAATTAAACATGTCCGTGGACAAGTCGCTGGGTTAGAGTGTGGCAACGGACATATGCATGTCTAGGACTGGATCTAGGGAGAGCTTGGTACTTAAGCGGTCCTAGTGGCCCACCTCCTCTTCTCTGGAATCCTACCTGGTGCATGGTGTCTGTTCACTTTAGCCGCGAGGACTTGTTTATGGGCCAAAGTTCATAACTAAAACCCGAGATGGACCAAAATACCCTTAGATTTGTAAAATTACTAAAATACCCCTAATTTGAAATTTACCAAAATATCCTTAGATTTGAAAAATTACTAAAATACCCCTGGTTATAAAATTACCAGAATACCCTTGACTTGCAGAATCACCAAAATATCCCTGATTTACAAAATTAACTAAATACCCCTGTAGAGTAGATTTACGGAAATAACCTTGGGTAGTGAAATGACTAAAATACCCCTAAGTGTCGAATGTGTGAAAATGTGTATGTTGCATTCATGAAATATATGTTGCACTTGGGTGGGTTTTGATAATACGGAGGAAGATTTGAGAATCGCATAGTCGCTTGACGACTGTGGATCCACCGGTGGCTTTAAGTCCATTATAGCAGCTTTGCTGCAACGTTTGAGTAGTGCCGCTGCTGGTTCTACCTTTGGTGTGTAGGGATGGGTGGGTTGATATTTATCTCCCCACAGGTGTGTAGGGTTGGAAGGGAAATGGTGTGCAGGGTTGGATTTGGGATGGGTGCATTGCATTCATGTGATATTGATGTGATATGAGGTCGTTATGGGCTAAGGCCCAAGACTACCATTTTTGATAGGGCTTAGGCCCAATGTGATAATTGTATGTTGATTGGATTACCAAGGGTCGTACACACTGAGTTTCGAAACTCACCCCTTTTTATTAAATGTTTCAAGCGATCCTCAATAAACGGATCGACGTGGGAGAGAACTCGGAGACGGCCACACTACAAGATACTTAGAAGTTCTATTTATTTGTTTCAAAAGCCATGATTTTAATTGCTTTATTTTCATTAGATGTAATAAGGCCTTGTACTCCGTTTTGACTTTGGATTTTGAGTTTTGTTGTTTCAACTGTTTACTTAATTATTAAACCTGAGTAATTTCTTGTGTTTAAACATGGTTTTCGGGATACTTAAAATAATTAAATGGGCTTTTATCGCTACTTAACAAGGTGTCAAGGATTTTGGGCTTTTAGGCCTTAAATTTTAACTTAGCAAAATCGTTTTGAGTTATGCCTTTGATGTGACTTTCCCGGATTTGGCCATAACGTCTGGGCCGAGTTTGGGGTGTTACAATAACACTTTTACTAAAGCTATGCTCTTACTCCTCAACTGTTTAACCTCCCGGGCTATAATCTTAATTGGCTCCTCTTCATACGTCATGTCTGATCGTATCTTAATTTCCGTTTGGGGAATCACATGCGAAGGGTCGGAACGATATCGTCGCAACATTGACACATAAAATACGTTGTGTATTTTCTCTAACTCTACCGGCAAAGCCAACCGATATGCCACTGGCCCAATCCTTTTGGTAACCTCATACGGCCCTATGAATCATGGACTCAATTTGCCCTTCTGACCAAATCTCAATATTTTCTTCCACGGGGATACTTTCAGAAATACTTTATCGCCTACTTGAAACTCAATTTCTTTTCTTTTCAAATATGCGTACGACTTTTGTCGGTCCGAAGCAGCTTTTAGACTATCACGGATCACTTTCACTTTCTCCTCAGTCTCTTTAACTAGATCAACCCCATAAATTTGCTTCTCACTAAGCTCGGTCCAATACAAGGGAGTCTGACACTTGCGACCATACAAGGCTTCGTACAATGCCATCCGTATGCTCGACTGATAACTGTTGTTGTAGGCAAACTCAACCAAAGGTAGGTATCTTTCCTAACTACCTTCAAATTCTAAAACACAGCATCGGAGCATATCCTCAAGAACTTGAATCACTCTTTCAGATTGGCCGTCAGTTTGAGGATGGAATGCAGTACTAAAATTCAACCTTGTACCTAAGGCTTCCTGTAACTTCTTCCAAAATCTCGAGGTAAATCTCGGATCTCTATCTGAGATAATAGATATAGGCACCCCATGAAGTCTCACTACCTCAGCAATATACAACTCACCCAGCTTATCAAGCAAATAATCTACTCGCACCGGTATAAAGTGAGCCGACTTCGTTAGTCTATCAACAACAACCTTCACATCATCTTTCTTTCTTGGAGTCATAGGCAACCCCGTTACAAAATCCATGGTGATCCGGTCCCACTTCCACTCGGGAACCATCACCGGCTGAAGTAATCCCAAAGGGACTTGATGCTTGGCTTTCACTTGTTGACAAATCAAACATCTGGTCACAAACTCAGAGATGTCTCTTTTCATACCCGGCCACCAATAAAATTGCTTCAAATCATTGTACATTTTCGTGCTACCGAGATATGCTGAAAAATTACCACTGTGTGCTTCACGTAAAATTTTTCGAATCAACTCATCATCTTTTGGTACACAAATTTTGTCGTGAAACATCAAGCAACCATCCGAACTCACCCGAAAGTCAGAATCACTTCCCGATTCACACATAACTCTCTTAGCTTGCATCTCATTATCATTCTTTTGAGCTTCACATATCTGTTGAACAAATAATGATCTAGCCTTCAACTCGGCTAATATAGCACCATCATCAGATAATGCTAAACTCGTACTCATGGCCCTCAAAGCATACAGAGATTTCCTACTCAAGGCATCCTCAACCACATTCGCCTTCCCTGGATGGTAATCAATTACTAGCTCATAATCCTTCAATAATTCGAGCCATCGTCGTTGTCGCAAATTCAAATCCTTTTACTCTTATGATCGGTGAAGATTCGGCACTTCTCACCATATAAATAATGACGCCAAATCTTCAAATCGAAAATGATTGCAGCCAACTCCAAATCATGAGTCGGATAATTCTTCTCATGCGGTTTTAGCTGTCTCGAGGCATAGGCGACTAACTTACCTTCTTACATTAACACACAACCAAGCCCATTAAATGACGCATCACTGTATACTACAAACTCCTTCCCCGACTCAGGTTGTACTAAAATCGGTGCCTCAGTCAACAATGCTTTCAATCTCTCGAAACTCTGTTGACATTTCTCAGTCCATTCAAACTTAACATCTTTATGCAACAGTTTCGTCATTGAGGTAGCAATCATGGAAAACCCCTTTACGAACCGTCTGTAGTACCCCGCTAAACCCAAAATGCTTCTGACTTCTGACACATTTCTTGGCAGTTTTCACTCCACAATAGCCGAGATCTTACTCGGATCAACCCTAATACCATCACCCGACACAATGTGTCCTAGGAATCTGACCTCTCGAAGCCAAAACTCGCCCTTGTTGAATTTAGCATGCAACTGCTTGTCGCTTAAAGTCTGTAAGACAATCCTCAAATGCTCTGCATGCTCACTCTCATCCCGGGAATAAATTAATATGTCGTCAATAAAAACAACCACAAATATATCTAAATACGGTCGGAAGACAGGGTTCATTAAATCCATAAAAATCTAAGGAGCATTCGTTAGGACAAATGGCATGACAAGAAACTCATAGTGGCCATACCTCGTCCGAAATGCAGTTTTCGGCACATCTTGCTCCTTAACTCTCAACTGATAATAACCAGACCTTAGGTCTATCTTGGAGAACACCGTAACTCCCTTCAGTTGGTCAAATAGGTCATCTATCCTTGGCAAAGGATACTTATTCTTCACTGTCACCTTGTTGAGTTGTCTATAATCTATGCATAACCTCATCGACCCATCTTTCTTCTTTACAAAAGGTACCGGAGCACCCCACGGTGAATAGCTCGGTCTTGCAAAACCCTTGTCCGTTAACTCTTGCAACTGAACCTTTAATTCTTTCAACTCCAATGGTGCCATCCTATACGGAGCAACCGAGATAGGTGCCATTCCCGGAACTAACTCAATCCCAAACTCGACCTCTCTAACTGGAGGTAACCCGGGTAATTCTTCCAGAAACACATCTGGATATTCACATACCACCGACACTGATTCAATCTTTACCTCTAACTCTTGAGTATTCAGCACAAAGGCGAGATAGGACTCGTATCCTTTCCTCAAGTATTTCTTGGCTACCATAGTTGAAATTATCACAGGCAAACTATCTAATTTACCTGATTCAACCCGAATGACATCTCCATTTTCACATTTTAATTCAATAAAATTGCTACCACAGTTCACTAAAACATTATGGGCAGTCAACCAATCCATACCAAGAATCAAGTCAAATTCATCAAACGGCAACAACATAAGGTTTACCGAAAAATGATGACCTCTAATTGCCAAAGGACAATTCCTACACACCTTGTCAACTAGCACATGTTTGCCTAACGGGTTTGACACTTTTACTAAAAATTCCATATATTCAACAATCATCCTCATACTAGATGCCAATTTCATGCAAATGTAAGAATGGGTAGACCCCGGATCAATCAAAGCAATAACAGAGGTATCATGAAGAGAAAAAGTACCCGTTATCACATCTGGAGATGATGCCTCTTCGCGAGCGCGAATGGCATAAGTCCTTGCAAGTGCTCGACCCTCCGGTCTCACAACAGAGTCTTGAGGCGTACCTCTACTACTGGCCCCACTTCCCGGGTTCTTTTGTGATCTACCCCTCAAAGATACATTGATTGATCTCACTTCTTGCCCTCTTTCCTTCTCATCCCTCACTGGACAATTCCAGATGAAATGGTTGGGTGAACCGCACTTGTAACAATTCCGGTTGTTTCCCTAACACTCCCCAGTGTGCTGCCTACCACAATTTGGACACTCCGATTTGGACTTCGGATTGCCCACACTTGCCATCGAAGTGGCTTGAACTCTTGAGCCTGAGTAGGTATTACCTCGATCTCTATGTGAATATCCAACTGATGCAGTCGTTCGAGGGTTTACTTCCTTGGACCTCTTCGATTGAGCTTGGTATGATTTACTCATCGATCTTTTTCTTGCATCCCGGGCCTCACTCACAGCTTTCCTCTTTTCCTTATTCAGCCTTTCGGCCTTACATGCCCTATCAACCAACACTACAAACTCTTTTAATTCTAAAATCCCAACTAGAAGTCTGATATCCTCATTCAGTTCATCTTCAACTCGCACACGGGCTAGACACATGGGCGTGTGACTGGCCGTGTGGTGCAAGTCAGTATCGACCACGGGTGAGGCAGACGGGCGCGTCTCAGGCCGTGTGGACAAGTCAGTATGTATGCCCTATTTTGCCACGGCTTGGACACACGGGTGTGTTCGAGGCCGTGTGAGGCACACGGCCTACCCACATGGGCGTGTGACCTCTGTAGCTTTGAAAAATGTTTGGTTTTTCAGAAAATTTTGTATGTGTTTGGTTTAGTCTCAACCCCTTTCTAGCACGTGTTTAAGTTCTCGTAGACCTATTTCAGGGACTATATGAATGTGAAATGTTATGTTTTGATGTGAATGAACTCAAATGTTTCGAAATGATAGGTAATGCCTCTTAACCCTATTCCGGCGTCGGTTACGGGTTAGGGGTGTTACAAGCTTGGTGACACTATAAGATAAGGAAAAGAAAGGGGAGTAAGCTATATAGCTTAGTAAGTTCATATGCAAATAACAAACAACATTAATTATACATTTGTCATATAAATAACTTAACATATACTAACATAAATGTCATTAAAATTTCATGAGCATAACTTACTAAATCATATTCCTACCAATAGTTCATCATATACCGAATCCATTTCTATTGAGTTTTTCGTACATACTTGTACCAACTCGTAACATAATCACATACTTTCTCATCTTTGACATACCCGTTGAACCACTTGGAATACTATTAGATACACGAAAAACTTTGCATATAAGTGCCACATATGTAGCCAATGCTACCACAAATCTCATAGCACATATAGGCTCGCTCTCGAGCTATCCTCAGGCCTGCTCACACAAGCTATCAGTCAAGATGTAGCTACTCAGTGCTGCTCACACAAGCTGTCAAGTATCCGCAACATATGCTGATATACTCAGCCACCGGTAGGATGTATGAGACTAGCACCCGGGACACATAAATCACATAATCACTTGGGTTCCTAGTGACATGTCACTTGTATCCTAATCTATTCCTAAGATTCAACCGGGATTTTCTCGCTTGTCGGAACTTCGTCGAATATACTCATAGAATCAATCATACAATCCATGCAATATCAAAACATTAAAGTACAAATATAACATTGCATTATTAACATACGAACTTACCTCGGTACAAAAATAGTGAAAATGGACCTAATCGTCAAACACTTTGTTTTCCCCTCGATCTAGGTCCGAACTTCGTGTTTCTTGATCTATAATAGCAAATTTAACTCATTTAATACTCACATTATTCAATTCAGTCCAAAAATCACATTATGGAAAAATTACATTTTTACCCCTAACTTTTCAATATTTTACATTTTAGTCCCTAGGCTCGTAAAATGAAATATAGTCAATTTCTTCAAAACGCAAGCCTAGCCGAACCATTTTCATACTCATAACAGCCCACATTTTTCATTAAATCACACTTCTACTACATATTTTACAACTTTTACAAATAGGTCCTTTTTGACATTTTCATCAAAAATTACTTAGTAAAAGTTGTTTATCCAACATCAAATTTGCATAATCTACCATTAAACATAAAAATACACCCATGTCTAGCATGGGTTGAACCCTAGACCTTGATCATATCTTAAACTAGTGGTAGAAATAGATAGATCGGGTTACAACGACTTCAAAAATGTAAAGAGCATTAAAAATGGGGCAAGAACGGACTTACAATCGAGCTTGGAAGATGGAAAAACCCTAGCTATGTCTTCCTTAGTGAATTTCGGCCATGGCAGAAGAAGATGGACAAGATTTTGGCTTTATTTTGCTTATTAATTCATTTAATTACCAAATGACCAAAATGCCCTTTATTTAAAACACCCAAATTTCACCTAAATCATGTCCATTTTTGTCCACCAACTTAACCAATGGTCTAATTACCATCTAAGGACCTCTAATTTAAGATCTCATAGAAATTGGTCACCTTTAACATATAGAATTCAAGTTTTTCACTTTTTGCAATTTAGTCCCTTTAACTAAATTGAGTGCCCAAACGTCAAAATTTTCGAACGAAATTTTCATGAAATTATTCCATAAAACTGTAGACCATAAAAATATAATAAAAATAAATTTTACTACGTCGGATTTGTGGTCTCAAAACCACTGTTTCGACTAGACCCAAAATCGGGTTGTTACACCTATTATCATCAATCATCACATAACTATCAACCAACTCAATTCACAAGACATAACTATATATATATGTACATTATTCAAACATACCAAACAAACCAAATTAAGGCATCACACATGGCTATATATACTTTCCAAAGCATAAACATTTACAATGCCAAATCATATGGCCAAAATCATTACCAAAACATAATCAAAATAACTCAAATTCCCTATACATGCCATATACTTAATATACCAACGTTCAAAAGTACCAAATGATATGTAGATAGTGTGACGATGTCTCCGACGATCCCTGAATCCGAGTTAGCTTTGAATTCACTATAAAACATAGAAAAATAAACGATGTAAGCTTTAAAGCTTAGTAATCTCGTATGAAATAAACTCGATACAATCTCACAAATGTAATTCAATAAATTGAATAAAACAACAATAAGCTTACTAACTAACAAACCTTTCGTGTACTCATTCACAAACTATATAATTTCATCCTCATTTCTTTGATTTAATACTAAAATAGTTTATACACATACCTGTACCATTCCGTACAAATCTCATACGAATTCTCTTCTTACATTTACCCATTGAACCATTCGGAATAGAAGTCGAATACTCAAGGATCTCACACGATAAGTACCTATACCATGGCCCGTAGCCAAATCAAGGTAACTTATCCGAAATACTGATATCATGGCTCGAAGCCAAATCAGCCGATATGCATGGCCAGAAGCCAAATCGGTATAACTCAAACCCAAAGTGCTATATCATGGCCCAAAGCCAACTCAATGTATTCCCTAATGACATGTCACTAGCATCCTAAACTATTCCTAAGGTTCAACCGGGATTTCAAATGTCGATTCGTCATCGAAACACTATCGTTCATATCCACAGTCTCACATTCACAATTTATACAATATCAAAGCATATGAAATACATTGTATTGAAATTTATCACATACGAACTTACCTCGATTCAAAAATGATGAAATTGTCGATTAATCGAGTACTATATCTTTTCCCCGATCCAAGACCGTATTTCTCCTTTCTTGATCTAAATATATTTAAAATTAACTTATTTAATCATCTATTCATTCAATTTAGTCAAAAACACACTTTAAAACACATTTACACTTTGCCCCACATGTAACACCCCTAACCCAAAACTGTCGCCGGAATAGGGTTAAGAGGCGTTACCGATCAATCGGAACATTTCACAACCATTTCACGACACAAAGTCAATCATCAATCCAACATATTCAAATATAATCATATAGTCCCTTATTACGGTCTACAAGACCTTAAACACGTGTTAAAAAGAGGTCGGGACTAAACCGAACACATACAAAAATTCTTGGAAATTTGAACATTCTTCAAAACTGCAGAGGTCACACGCCCGTGCAGTCAAGCCGTGTGCCTCACACGGCTACCAGACACGCCCATGTGTTCAGTCCGTGACAAAACAGAGCATACATACTGACTTGTTCGCACGGCCACCCGACACGCCCGTGTGCCACGACCGTGTAACCTGCCCAGGCACACTTTGAACTGGCCCTTGAGCCACACGGCAGAGACACACGCCCGTGTCCCTTGGCCGTGTATGCAAAATAGGCCATTTGCAAGGCCAATTTGCCACCCACACAAGGGTCATCCCTACAAGCTTCAAGTCAATGCTAATTCATGCTTCTAAATACATTCAATCATTCCATTTCATGCACCAATTAATCACCAATAATACCATCTACTTCCATACCTAATAACATCACAAATAAATCCACTCAAAGTAACAATTGTACATCTCAAAGCATATATATATCAAACATCATGTAATCCATATCATAATTCATCTTCAAACCACATCTTTCATCAATCACATAATCATGAAATATACTAAATTCATAGCTCATTTATAAGTTCAACATCATTCAACTTCCAAGCCAAATCACATGGCAAGGATTAAACATATCAAAACATGCCATAACTTCTAGCCTATACATGCCATATTTCAACTATATACATCTTTCCAAAAGTACCAAAATGGTTAGTCGGTAGTGTGATTTAGTCGCTGACGATCCCCTGATCCGAGCAAGCTTTACTGACACTGTAAAACAGAGAAACAAATCACACAGTAAGCTTTCAAAGCTTAGTAAGTTCGTAATATAATACATATTACTCAATAATACCACATCAATACAAAATTAAACCATCACATAGATAAATGCACAAATAGGCTCATCATCAATCTCAACCATATGTTCAAGTATCTATTCATTCAACTTTTAAGGCTATCACCAACCACATAGGTTCACACGTACCTTGATCAACACATAGTTACTTACCATTCATGCTACTCTCTTGCTCGATATTACCTCTCGTTTAACCCTTTCTATTCCTTTGATTCATTCGCACACTTAGTGCCAATTTCAAAACCGTAACATAATCATCATTGCATACTTAGTGCCAATATGATAAATTGAACTTATATCGGTATTGCACACACAGTGCCAATTTGATAAGCCGAAGCCTCTATCTTTTCGCACACACAGTGCTAATCATCTCTGTCTCGTTTCTAATTTTGCACACTTAGTGCCCTCCAATTCAATTCTGCATGTAACACCCCAAACTCGGACAGGACACCACGCCCGAATCTAGTATGTTACGGGGAAAAACGTTTTTGAGTGATCAGATTTTTCGTTTAAAAGTGGGGCGAAAACATAGTGAATCTTGAAGAAAATTGGAGTAGGCCTGTTTGATTAGATTTTGAAAACTTATCCAAAGTATATAGTTAAAAACGAGTTGATTTCATTTAGCATTTCCAATAGTTTCTTAGTGCTATTTTGAAACATTTTTGACTTAGTAGAATATCGAGTTTGGTTTGAAAATCATTCGAGTTTACTTTATAGCAAAACATAGTGAGATACCCGATGGTATAGTTTAAAACACATTGCGTTATAGTTTTGGAAACATTATCTTACCAAATTTTTAGTAAAATTTCATACCAAGTTATTTGTTAAGCAGGTTGAGAATCTAATTAAAACATAACCATCATAAAACATAATTTAAAGGCCTTTTACAAATCCAAACTAAATCTCAAATAAAGATAAATAAGCTAAAGTACCCAAAGTGAATAGTCCGAGAGCAAAACTTTTAATAAAGCATGGCATGTGCACCCGAGTCCACCCCGGCTCCATGTCCGCGTCTACGGTCACCCGAAATGTCAAATGAGAGGGTGAGTCGAATGACTCAATGCATAAATCCCGCTCCCGATGAAACAACATGCTAACACACATCATACATAGCAACATAATTAATGCAACCCGATCCTAACCATCCGTATCTCCTTTTTCTACCCCCGTGTGGTACCAAACCACCGGTGGTGCCAAACCACTGGTGACATATAGTCACAATGTGTTACCAAAACACCGTGTCCCAAAGACACAATATCCATCAATGTGGTGCCAAACCACTTTGTGTCCCAAAGACACGTTTGTGCTACCAAAGCACCGGTGACCAAAGTCACAAATCCAATGATGGGGCCAACCCATCGTGTGATACCCAATCACTAGCGCACGATCCCATATCTCATGTGGGGCCAACCCACGGTGGTGTTAAACCACAGGGACGAGTCGCAATGAGGTGCCCAACCTCTGGTGTCCCAAAGACACAAATGTGGTACCAAACCACTGGTGACCGTAGTCACAATAATCGAATGATGGGGCCAACCCATCGCGTGTGATACCAAATCACTAGCGATTTATCCCATATCTCATGTGGGGCCAACCCACGGTGGTGTTAAACCACAGGGACGAGTCGCAATGAGGTGCCCAACCTCTGGTGTCCCAAAGTCACAAAGTGTGTTACCAAAACACTGGTGCTCGTCAGCACAAAATATCACTGCCCCCTCCACTCATATCACCCATCATCATACCAACTCATGTGATCATGCATATCATACAAGTCATGCATATCATGCCAACATGTCTAGCATTACATCTCATAGCATACATAACATAGATCATAATACCCAAGGTATCCGTAATAGAACTTGTAATAAATTAGACTTACCCGGATACGTACACATACCCCGTTTGGGTATCCAATTATCCGTCATACTGGTATAGTTTTTAACCGGCAAACAGGTTTATTAATAACATTACTAGGTATCAGTGTGTTAGTTTACACACCTGGTAACGAAAGCCTTAAACCTCACGAACTGATCTAACCCCCCCCTGATTATCTTGTTCCTATAATAATCGACCAACAAGAGTTAATCACTTAGACCATTCAGCCAAAGACTAAATAACCAAAGGGATCAATATTAAGCCATTACCTTACTCTTGCGAATGGTTTGGTTTCCAACCAAACCTCGAACCAACAGTGGTTCTCCTTCCAACAATCGGCACCCTATAAGACAAATAATTAATCCCTAATCACCTTTGACTTGATCGGAAACAAAAGATTGAACTAACAATACTAACACCAATCACTTACCCTCCACTTACCAATCAACCAACTGAAAAGTAACAGTTCCTCTTGCTTGCTTCCACACTCCAATGACCCTATAACGAAGAGATTAATACCCTTCCAAAATAACCATATTCGGCCCTTAACCAAACCATAACCAAAGAAAAGACAAGAGAGGGACAAATGGCCATTCGGCCACCCCACTTACCTTGTTCAAGGATTGAACAACCAACCAAGATCCACCCTTCACTGATATTCGGCCAAGAGAGCTACGAGGGAGAGGAGAGATTCGGCCAAAATGAAAACACAAGCTAGAAGGAAATTTCGGCAATCACCAAGGGAGGATTCGGCTACAAACTAGAAAAGAAAATAATAAAAGAAATAGATGTGGTTTAAGAGAAGAAAGAAATCGGTCAATGGTTGAAGAGATATTCGGCTCAAGTGCTTCAAGAAATGGGAGAAAATAAATGGAAATTCGGCTAAGAGAGCAATGTGAATTCGGCACTAGTGTATTAAGAGAAAAGAGACGAAAATATGATAAGAAAAGGTATTAGTTTCGGCTATCAATGTTATTAAGTCAACGAAAGAATTATGGAGAAGAGAAAATACCATTCGGTTTACACAAATGACAAAAAGAAAAAGAACATGAAGAGGGGGATATTCGGCTACCAAGAAAACTTAAGAGAAAACAGGCAAATTTCAGTTGAATGCTCTTGAACTCTCGGTTTCAAAAGAAGAAAATGTACGAATTTCTTTGACAAAAAGTGACCGAACACACCCAAAATGCCAAATGCATTTCGGCCCCTCCAACACCATACCATGCCGTCCACTTCCCCCACTCCACACTCCCCCAAATTCGGCTAAATCCCCCCAATAGCTCCCAACCACTCATTTCAAATGAGTTTACCAAGTCTTACTCCTACCATCACTCTCCACCTTTCATTTGAAAGTGAAGACCAAGTCAAAGGAGGAATTTAAACTTCATCCAACTCTTCCCTCCTATGCCGTCCAAAATGAAGCCAAAATGTGAGGTCTTTGCAGCTCGAACACTAGACCTCCACCCCATGCAGTTGACGCCACACCTAGCTCCCCAAGTAACGCATGCTTGCCACTTTGCCAACTCACTTTTTGTTCAACAAAACACCAAATAAAACTCTTATACCCCAGCTCCATCAGCTCCCCTGACTTAGGCCTAAAACAAAAATTTTCCCATTCACTCAGGCATACTCCTAGCCTACAATTAAGCCCCTAAAACACAAAAATAGCAACACAGCACACTAAACACATGCGATATCATGCAACAACAAAATAGCCCCTAACCCGGGATATTACAGTTCTACCCCCCTTAAAAATAATTTCGGCCTCGAAATTACCTGATCAGAAGAGTTGCGGGTATTGTTGTCTCATCATATCCTCGGGTTCCCACGTAGCTTCTTCTACGCCATGATTTCGCCAAAGTACCTTAACCAAAGGCACAGACTTCCTACGCAGAACCTTCACATCCCGATCAAGAATCTGCACAGGTTCTTCTTCCATGGTCAAGTCTGGATTTACCTCGATCTCTTCCACTGCTACCACATGTGACGGATCTGAACGATAACGCCGAAGCATCGAAACGTGAAATACGTCGTGAATCTGGCTAAGCTCTGCTGGCAACTCAAGCTGATACGCTATTGGTCCCACTCGTCTCAGTACCTTATACGGCCCAATAAACCTCGAACTTAGCTTGCCTTTTCTTCCGAACCTCAACACCTTCTTCCAAGGCGAGACCTTCAGGAAAACTTGATCCCCCACAGCAAACTCTATATCTCTCCGCTTAAGATCGGCATAAGATTTCTGCCGGTCCGAAGCTTCCTTCAATCGAGCCTGAATTAACTTAACCTTGTCCTCAGTCTCAGTAACCAACTCGGGTCCCAACAACCGACGTTCGCCTAACTTCGTCCAACACGTAGGTGAGCGACACTTCCTACCATACAACGCCTCATACGGTGCCATCTTGATGCTCGCTTGGTAACTGTTGTTGTAGGCAAACTCAGCTAATGGTAGAAACTCCTCCCAACTACCTCTGAAATCCAGCACACAACCTCTCAGCATATCCTCTAAGATCTGAATGACCCTTTCCGACTGACCGTCAGACTGTGGGTGAAAAGCCGTGCTGAAATCCAAACGCGTACCCAGAGCTTGATGCAATGCTTTCCAGAACCTTGACGTAAACCTGGGATCCCTATCCGAGATTATCGAAACTGGCACACCGTGCAACCTCACTATCTCGACACATACACCGCTAGCTTCAAGTGAGTAGTCAACCCTCACCGGAATAAAGTGAGCTGATTTAGTCAGACGATCCACCACTACCCAAACTGAATCCTTCTTGCTTGGCGTAAGCGGTAACCCACTGACGAAATCCATGGTTATCCTTTCCCACTTCCACTGAGGAATCTTCACAGTCAAAGCAAACTCGACGGCAATCGATGTTCACCTTAACTGGCGACAAGTCGACACTTCCCAACAAACTCTGTCACCTCTTTCTTCAAGCCAGGCCACCAAAATCGCTCTCTAAGATCTCTATACATCTTGCTACCTCCAGGATGCATAGCATAAGGATCTATGTGCGTCTGAAGAATCTTTTGCCTCACTCAACATCTTTAGGCATACAAGCCTTACCTTGGAAACACAGGACCTCATCACTAGACAAGTCAGAACCCTCCAAACCACCATCCTCGCACTTGTAACCTTCGCGCACTCGAACCTCATCCAATAATCTGTTTCTCTCTGATCTGCTCAACCTAGGTAGGCTTAACTTGCAACTCTGCCAGAATACTCCCATCATCGTACAAGCTCAAATGGGCAAACAATGCTCTTAAGTCCGAAACAACCTTACGGCTCAACGCGTCTGCTACCACGTTAGCCTTGCCCGGATGATACTCAATCGAATATCGTAATCTTTCAAAGAACTCAACCCATCTGCGCGCTCAAATTCAAATCCTTCTGAGTCAGAAGATACTTTAGACTCTTGTGATCTGTGAAGACTATCGATCTCTCTCCGTACAAGTAGTGCCTCCAAATCTTTAAGGCGAAGACCACAGCCGCTAGCTCCAAATCGTGCGTCGGATAGTTGACCTCATGTGGCCTCAGCTGTCGAGAAGCGTAAGCCACAACCTTACCTTCTTGCATCAGCACACAACCCAAGCCCGTATGTGATGCATCGCAATAGACTGTGAATTCCTTACCAGCCTCAGGTTGAATCAAAATCGGAGCCTCAGTCAGAATCTTCTTTAACTTATCGAAGCTTTCCTGCTGTCTCTCAGTCCATACAAACGGAACTTCTTTTCTCAAAGAACTTGGTCATCGGTATTGCTATCAACGAGAAACCCTCAACAAACCTTCGGTGTAGTATCCGCCAAACCCGTAAAAACTCCGAATCTCAACACCGACTTAGGCGACTTCCAATCCAAAATCGCCTCAATCTTACGAGGATCCACTCGAATTCCTCGGCCGTAACACTACATGACCCAAGAAAGTCACTTCTCTAAGCCGAACTCGCACTTCATCGAACTTAGCATAGAGTTGCTTTTCCCTCAGAATCTGCAGCACCACTCGCAAATGCGCATCATGCTCTTCCTCTGTCTTTGAGTACACCAAGATGTCGTCTATGAAAACCACGACGAACTGATCCAGATATCAAAACACCCTATTCATCATATCCATAAACGCCGCGGGTGCGTTAGTCAACCCGAACGGCATTACGAGTAAATTCGTAGTGCCCATACCGAGTCCAAACGCTGCTTTATGGATATCACCTCCTTAACTCTTAATCGGGTGATACCTGCACTCAAGTCGATCTTTGAAAATATCGCAGCAGACTTTTCAAATGATCAAACAAGTCATCTATCCGTGGCAACGGATACTTGTTTTTAATCGTCGACTTATTCAACTGGCGTAGTCTATACACATCCGCATCGTGCCATCTTTCTTCTTGACAAAGAGTACCGCGCACTTACCGGCGAAACACTAGGCCTAATAAAACCTCGATCCAATAACTCCACGGATCTCGAGCCTTAAGCTCCACCAATTCCTTTGGTGCCATCCTGCGGAGCAATAGACACCGCGCAGCTCCGGCAATGATCTATCCCGAACTCTACCTCGCGATCCAAATGCAAACCCTAAGCTCCTCGTGAAACACATCAAGAAATTCCTTAACAAGACGAACCTTCTCTACAAAGCAGACTCTTTAGCCTCCAAGGCATACACATGAACTACATACGCTTCACGACCCTTCCGACCATCTTCTCCGCTTTCAAAGCGGATACCACATTTGATAAGTAATCCTCCTATTACCTATCATAGCCACCTCATCACCCTCAACCGTCTTAAGAACCATGCGCTTGGCGCGCAATCCAACCTCGCTCGGGTACTTGACCAACCAGTCCATCCCAAGAATCGATCGAACTCCCCAAACGGCGGCTTCCATCAGATCGGCACAAACACTACCCCTTGGAGTTCTAGGGGTACCTCTCTAAACAGTTTATCTACTACTACAGAGTGACCTAGAGGGCTAATCACGGTCATCCGCCTAGAAGATATCTCGAGTCTAGATCCATGGTCTCTACTATACTATCGGGCAACATAAGAGTGCGTTGAACCCACATCAATCAAAGCGATAAGGAGAACCAAAATCAAAAACGTACGGGTTATGACGTCCGGCAA
Organism: Gossypium sturtianum; assembly: GCA_025698515.1. Taxonomy (NCBI): domain Eukaryota; kingdom Viridiplantae; phylum Streptophyta; class Magnoliopsida; order Malvales; family Malvaceae; genus Gossypium; species Gossypium sturtianum. Next base: position 88,112,704 of record CM046950.1, on the reverse strand, counting down.
GTCGCCCTCCTCTCGGCGCCTCAAAGATACACCAAACCAGGCTGTCCGCATCGAACTACTCGCACCTCTGCCTGGTGCTCCACGGCCCCGACCGAAAACCATTACCACCTCTGCCATTACCGCGGCCCTCTGCGGTGGCGGTCTATTACCTCTCGAACCGACACGGCCGACTCTCCGATCAATCTCGCCAACCTACGCGGACAAGGGTCCCTCACACTGCTCTCCGTAGAACCACACTCAAAGCAACCCTTTCCTCCACCCAAAGAACCACCCCAATGAGATTTCCCACATCGATCACATCTGCGGCGGTCCTCGCCTAGCGAAAACAAACCTAGCAGATCGATTCGGCCCACTTTGGTCTAGCTCTCTTCTGCGGATTACCCGGCGATCCGTAAGACCCAAAGCTCCTCTTATGCCTATTTCTCGTCCATGCCTGTCTCACCGACTCCTTAACACCCTCGGCTACCTTAGCCTTTTCAACTAAAACAAAGAAACTCGCGCTCCCGCCGAGGAGCAATCAATAGCCTCAACTCGCCTCGTAGACCATCCTCAAAACGAACACACCTCTCATGTTCAGTGGCCACAATGCCCCTGGCATACCTACTCAACTTCAAAAACTCAGCCTCGTACTCAGAAACAGTTTTACTCCCCTGAACAAGCCTCAGAAATGCCTTTCGCTGGGAGTCAATATAACTAGCTCCGATGTATTTCTTTTGATATGCAGCCCTGAAATAATCCCATGTCGATCCTCTGCTTTGCTACTCTCGAACCGTGAGCCACCACCGATATGACTCATCCCGGAGAAGCGATACGATGCCCTTCAGCTTCTCTTCAGCAGTCAAGTCCAGATCATCCATGATCCGCTCAGTTGCCTCCAGCCAATATTCAGCAGTGCTAGGAGCAACACCAGATACACCTCGAAAGAATTCGGCCCCATTTGCCCGAAGTCGCTCAGGCACAGATTTCCTAACTCCTGCACCACCACCTACACCAGCTACCCTTTCCAACACTTCGCAAAGATCGCCGTGACACTCGCGGGCATCACCATCGATCTTGGAACTCACCACCTCCAGCTGATGGCGGAACCGGTATCTCATTTTCTGACCCTTGACCAGATCCTACGGGCTCAGAAACTGTCATTCTACCCCTACCTCTACCACGAGTATTACGACCACGTCCGCCTCGAGTGCTCATGACTAATCTTTCTACGTGATTCGATTTAAGAGTTTTATGCATCAAAGATATATTCCACTATTTTAAGGCAAATCTTATGAATATTTTAGGAGATTTGTTCTCATGAGTTCACGAGAATCCTATCGCCAATCTCTAAAGTAGTGTACTATTGCTATTCATCAAATCATATCACATCCAATCAATTCACAAGCAATAGTAAGGGTACTTACCTGGGCGAACTGGTGCCGGAGACTCGGTGCCATGCCTTTTAAACCATACAAACACTTAAAATAAACTCTTAAAAACTTTTTGGGCCTCAGGCCCACAGCCGAGCCTTTGAACTTGGCTCTGATACCACAATTGTAACACCCCAAACTCGGACAGGACACCACGCCCGAATCTGGTATGTTACGGGGAAAAACGTTTTTGAGTGATCAGATTTTTCGTTTAAAAGTGGGGCGAAAACATAGTGAATCTTGAAGAAAATTGGAGTAGGCCTGTTTGATTAGATTTTGAAAACTTATCCAAAGTATATAGTTAAAAACGAGTTGATTTCATTTAGCATTTCCAATAGTTTCTTAGTGCTATTTTGAAACATTTTTGACTTAGTAGAATATCGAGTTTGGTTTGAAAATCATTCGAGTTTACTTTATAGCAAAACATAGTGAGATACCCGATGGTATAGTTTAAAACACATTGCGTTATAGTTTTGGAAACATTATCTTACCAAATTTTTAGTAAAATTTCATACCAAGTTATTTGTTAAGCAGGTTGAGAATCTAATTAAAACATAACCATCATAAAACATAATTTAAAGGCCTTTTACAAATCCAAACTAAATCTCAAATAAAGATAAATAAGCTAAAGTACCCAAAGTGAATAGTCTGAGAGCAAAACTTTTAATAAAGCATGGCATGTGCACCCCCGAGTCCACCCCTGGCTCCATGTCCGCGTCTCACGGGTCACCCGAAATGTCAAATGAGAGGGTGAGTCGAATGACTCAGGCATAAATCCCGCTCCCGATGAAACAACATGCTAACACACATCATACATAGCAACATAATTAATGCAACCCGATCCTAACCATCCGTATCTCCTTTTTCTACCCCGTGTGGTACCAAACCACCGGTGGTGCCAAACCACCGGTGACATATAGTCACAATGTGTTACCAAAACACTGGTGTCCCAAAGACATAATATCCATCAATGTGGTGCCAAACCACTTTGGTGTCCCAAAGACACGTTTGTGCTACCAAAGCACCTTTGTGACCGAAGTCACAAATCCAATGATGGGGCCAACCCATCGTGTGATACCCAATCACTAGCGACGATCCCATATCTCATGTGGGGCCAACCCACGCAGTGGTGTTAAACCACGGGGACGAGTCGCAATGAGGTGCCCAACCTCTGGTGTCCCAAAGACACAAATGTGGTACCAAACCACTGGTGACCGTAGTCACAATAATCAAATGATGGGGCCAACCCATCGTGTGATACCAAATCACTAGCAGACGATCCCATATCTCATGTGGGGCCAACCCACGGTGGTGTTAAACCACAGGGACGAGTCGCAATGAGGTGCCCAACCTCTGGTGTCCCAAAGTCACAAAGTGTGTTACCAAAACACTCGGTGCTCGTCAAAGACAAAATATCACCGCCCCTCCCACTCATATCACCCATCATCATACCAACTCATGTGATCATGCATATCATACAAGTCATGCATATCATGCCAACATGTCTAGCATTACATCTCATAGCATACATAACATAGATCATAATACCCAAGGTATCCGTAATAGAACTTGTAATAAATTAGACTTACCCGGATACGTACACATACCCCGTTTGGGTATCCAATTATCCGTCATACTGGTATAGTTTTTAACCGGCAAACAGGTTTATTAATAACATTACTAGGTATCAGTGTGTTAGTTTACACACCTGGTAACGAAAGCCTTAAACCTCACGAACTGATCTAAGCCCCCCCTGATTATCTTGTTCCTATAACAATCGACCAACAAGAGTTAATCACTTAGACCATTCAGCCAAAGACTAAATAACCAAAGGGATCAATATTAAGCCATTACCTTACTCTTGAATGGTTTGGTTTCCAACCAAACCTCGAACCAACAAAGTGGTTCTCCTTCCAACAATCGGCACCCTATAAGACAAATAATTAATCCCTAATCACCTTTGACTTGATCGGAAACAAAAGATTGAACTAACAATACTAACACCAATCACTTACCCTCCACTTACCAATCAACCAACTGAAAAGTAACAGTTCCTCTTGCTTGCTTCCACACTCCAATGACCCTATAACGAAGAGATTAATACCCTTCCAAAATAACCATATTCGGCCCTTAACCAAACCATAACCAAAGAAAAGACAAGAGAGGGACAAATGGCCATTCGGCCACCCCACTTACCTTGTTCAAGGATTGAACAACCAACCAAGATCCACCCTTCACTGATATTCGGCCAAGAGAGCTACGAGGGAGAGGAGAGATTCGGCCAAAATGAAAACACAAGCTAGAAGGAAATTTCGGCAATCACCAAGGGAGGATTCGGCTACAAACTAGAAAAGAAAATAATAAAAGAAATAGATGTGGTTTAAGAGAAGAAAGAAATCGGTCAATGGTTGAAGAGATATTCGGCTCAAGTGCTTCAAGAAATGGGAGAAAATAAATGGAAATTCAAATGCAGAGAGCAATGTGAATTCGGCACTAGTGTATTAAGAGAAAAGAGACGAAAATATGATAAGAAAAGGTATTAGTTTCGGCTATCAATGTTTTTAAGTCAACGAAAGAATTATGGAGAAGAGAAAATACCATTCGGTTTACACAAATGACAAAAAGAAAAAGAACATGAAGAGGGGGATATTCGGCTACCAAGAAAACTTAAGAGAAAACAGGCAAATTTCAGTTGAATGCTCTTGAACTCTCGGTTTCAAAAGAAGAAAATGTACGAATTTCTTTGACAAAAAAGTGACCGAACACACCCCACAATGCCAAATGCATTTCGGCCCCTCCAACACCATACCATGCCGTCCACTTCCCCCACTCCACACTCCCCAAATTCAGCTAAATCCCCCAATAGCTCCCAACCACTCATTTCAAATGAGTTTACCAAGTCTTACTCCTACCATCACTCTCCACCTTTCATTTGAAAGTGAAGACCAAGTCAAAGGAGGAATTTAAACTTCATCCAACTCTTCCCTCCTATGCCGTCCAAAATGAAGCCAAAATGTGAGGTCTTTGCAGCTCGAACACTAGACCTCCACCCCATGCAGTTGACGCCACACCTAGCTCCCCAAGTAACGCATGCTTGCCACTTTGCCAGCTCACTTTTTGTTCAACAAAACACCAAATAAAACTCTTATACCCCAGCTCCATCAGCTCCCCTGACTTAGGCCTAAAACAAAAATTTTCCCATTCACTCAGGCATACTCCTAGCCTACAATTAAGCCCTTAAAACACAAAAATAGCAACACAGCACACTAAACACATGCGATATCATGCAACAACAAAATAGCCCCTAACCCGGGATATTACACTGCACATAGCATTTCTAATCTCATAGTTATATATATATTCATTCAATTCACATCACATAGATATAATTTACAACTAGTATTATATCCGAACTTACCTCGGACGTCAAAATATCGAAATGGTAATTAATCGAGCACTTTGTCTTTGCCTCGATCTCGATCCGAACCTCTTCTTTCTTGGTCTATACACATTTAAATTCAACTCATTCAATCACCAATTCATTTAATTTAGTCCACACACACAAATTTAGGGCATTTTACAAAATAGCCCTCACATTTTCACATTTGGACACTTTAGTCCCTAATTCATACAATCATCAAAAACACATAATTTGCTTGTACCCATGCCTAGCCAAATTCTCACTATACTCATACAAGCTCACACATTTCATTTATTTCACAATTTAGTCCTCAAATTTCTCATTTTAACAATTTAGCCCAAATTACTAAATTTCACCAAAAATCCAAATACAAACTATGTTAACCCAACACCAAGCTTTCATATTCCACCAACTAACAACACAAGGCTCACATATCCAACAATGACATATCTCAAAATCACCATCAATTTCTAAAATTTAAGCATGGGTTTGATAATACACTAAGCAACGATCACAAAATGTAGAAATTATTAAAAATCGAACAAAAACGGACCTTTAATCAAGCTATGGATGTGTCGTAACCTAAAATGCTTCCATGGCTATTCTTCTCTTCCACAAGATGAGAGAATGGCTATTTCATTTGTTTTATTTTGATTATAATTACTTAATAATCATTTTACCAATTTGCCCTTTTATTAAACATATAAAACAAATAAACATTAAGGTTATTATTTCATTTAACCATCCACTAACTTAATAATGGGCTAATTGCCTCATAAGACCTCAACATTATAAAGACAACAACAATTAAGCACTTAACAATCAGCACACAACATTTTACACTTTACGCGATTAAGTCCTTTTCCATAATTCGACACACAATCGATAAAATTACCACACAGAATTTTCACACAGGCTAAATCACATACTGTAAACACAAAAAATAATATTAAACTATTTTTACGACCTCAGATTTGTGGTCTCGAAACCACTGTTCCGACTAGGGTCTAAATCAGACTGTTACAACTCTCCCCCTTAAGGATTTTCGTCCCCGAAAATCTTACCAGTGAATAGGTTCAGATATTGCTCTCTCATTACATCCTCAGGCTTCCATGTAGCCTCTTCAACTTCGTGTTTATGCCACAATACTTTCACTAAGGAAATTCTTTTATTTCTTAACTATTTGGTCTCTCGTGCCAAAATTCGGATCGGTTCTTCTCTATACGACAAATCTGACTGAATTTCAATCTCAGTAGGAGCAACCACATGAAACGGATCAGATCTATACCGTCGAAGCATCGACACATGAAACACATTATGAATTTTCTCTAACTCAAGTGGCAACATCAATCTATAAGCAACCGGCCTAACTCGTTCAATGATCTCATACGACCCGATGAACCTCGGACTCAGCTTGCCCTTTCAGCCAAATCGAAGTAATTTCTTCCACAGAGACACTTTCAAAAACACTTTGTCACCAACTTCGAATTCAATATCTTTTCGTTTCAAACCTGCATAAGACTTGTAACATCCTGAAAAGGGCCTATGCATTTTTGGTTTAATTGTACGAAATGACATATCTTATGTGTTATGAATATATTTTGAACACTTTTGGAAACCTGGAAATGTATGGAAATGTTAAGTTTAAAAGAGGAAAGTGAAGATTTTTAGAACCTTGGAAATGTAAGGAAATGTCTTGTAAGGAAATGTCATGGAAATGTAAGGAAATGTCAAGTTTACAGAGCCGAACGAAAATTTTTGGAAACTTAGAAATGACCTAGAAATGACGAGTTTTAAGGTTTAAAAGGGGAAATTAAGGCAAGGTGGCCTTAAAGGAAAAGTTTGTGAAATTTGACACACAAATAGGCTTGGAAAAGTGGTTTGAAGATGCCACTTAGGGCCTATGGAAATGGCACCATATGCAAGAGGAATGGGCCTGAGTTCGAGTCACTTGGGAAGCAAATAAAGGAGGTTTTATTTTTACTTCCAGAAGACTGAGGTGGACGGCACATGGCTATAAATTAGGAGCTTTTATTATTTTATAAATAGTGGATAAATAAGGGATTTATTTATCATTATTGTCAAGAGATAATTGTTGGATTAAATTCTTTTAATTTGAATAAAGAGATAAAGAGGAAAATAAGGGAGAAGTGATGGCCAAGTAAGGGACTTTGAGTTTAATAATTTCGGCTAAGTAAGGATAGTTGCTGAATTATCTTTTATTTTAAGTGATAATTAAAGGATAAAGTTATCAGATAGAGGAGTGGTGGCCAAGTAAGGGACTCCTTAGATGATAATTTCGGCTATAAAAGGAAGGAAGGAGGGCTACTCATCAATTTGTGCTTCCTCCTTTCTCTGCCGAATCCTTAGTGCTCTCTTCTCTTCTTTTCTTTCTTTTCTTTTGTCAAGTCGAGATTAAGTAATTGTTGGAACCTAGCTGAATATTTTTCTCTCCGTTAGAAGCCATAGCCGAATCCTCCATCTTTATTCTTCCTTCTCTTTTCTTTCCAATCCATCGAAAGCCGAATCTTTGAGGGGCTTCAAGCATAGGTGCTGTCGATTTCTTCAAGAAAGGGATTCTTTCGGGATTTTTGCCATAGTCCACCATAAAGGAAAAGATCTTCGGGATTTCACCATCAAGGTAAGTCATATCTGACATTCGGCCAAGGGCCATTGATTGTGATTAAAGGTTAGAAGTTGATCTAACATGTGGTTTTAGGGATTTCGACAGAAGCTATAACCAGTGGATAATTTCGGGATTTAAGATCCTTAAGGTAAGTGACTATGAATATTCGGCCAAGGCCTATTTTAGTAGTTAGATCTATTTTTATGTGTTTTAAGCCGAAAACTAACCGATTCAAGGGATCTAGTGATTAGCCGATTTCAAAGGGGAAGAATACAAGTTTCCAGGATTTGATTAATTATCAAATCGGCAGCAAGGTAAGAAAGTGGATACGATAATCCTTCGGGATTTGATTAAATTAGCCGAATAGGCTTTTTCCTAAAATACTAAATGTGGCCAAATGTAGGGATTTAGGATCTAAAGCGATAGATCGGTTTTTCGGGATTTAAGTGAACCGCTAAGTGTATCAGGTGTGTACCCACACTAATTCTTAATATGTTTTATGGTCGTGTTTAATTAAAATATGTGATATTAAGAATATGAAAGTGGCTAAGGTACCATGTTATGGTACTAAATACTCAGGTACGTTTCCTACTTCTACTAGGAATATGAAAAATGTTATTTGTAACATGAGAATATGATAAGAATGTGAACTCTGGCATATTATGCATATTATTATATGGGGCATATGGTTTTGTTTTGAAAGGGGAAGTGAATGTGGTGACCTAAGACCACGAACACGGTGATCTAAGACCGTGATATCTGAAAAGTGGTGACCTAAGACCACAGTATTCTAAAAGTGGTGACCTAAGACCACAGTATGCGGTGACCTAAGACCACAGATTTGGAGTGTAGCGGAAGGAGGGTCGACTTAGTAGTCCCCACGGTGTGACTGGAAGGTACGGGGGTGTGTAGCGGATGGACAACTAGGTTTGGGTTTGGGAATGCATAATAACCTATATTCTATGTTTTGAATGTGTAATATGTGATATGCCTGATTCTATTATGATTTAGTGTCGTGTACACATTGAGTCTGTTTGACTCACCCCGTTGGGGAACATTTTTTTAGGTGATGAACAGTGATGGACCAGGACGGCAGAACTAGTGGTGGCCATGCTCAACATGAAGTTTATATTTTTTGAGGACCCTTGAATTTATTTTAGTACTTTGAATTATTTTGGGAATTCTTTGATGTAATAAGGCCATAAGGCCATAGTTGAAATACTTTACACTTATTTTTATTTATTATGATTATGAATTTTATCTTTTTAAATTTAATTAAAATTTCTTTTAAACTAAACCCTAAATATTTTGTCACTTAAGATAAAAGGGATTTCAATATAAAACGAACCTGTTTTCAACACAAGCCCAACCCAAAACAATATTTTTCTTAAAATCACACAAGTTTTCCTAAGAACAAAAGAATTTTGAACCGGTTTACTTGAGAAACATACCAAATCTGGTCAAAGCTCGTGGGCCGGGTTTGGGGTGCTTTAGTTTGGTATCAGAGCCCAGTTTTAAACTCTCGGCCTGTGGCCTAAGGCCCAAAACATTTTCAAATCGAGCCCAAATGAGTTTTATGAAAGTATTTTTGAAAATGAGCAGGTTTTCTCGGCATGGCACCTAAGTCTCCACCACCATGATCCACACTGTAAGTAGTACCCTAACCATTTGTGTGATTATGTGGTTTATGTTATGAATTATGGAAGGGTAGAAGAGGAATGGAATGTAGAATAGCATGATAGGAACTTGAACCCTAGGACTAGTTTACTCAAACACAAACACATAAGACTTAATTCCATTAAACAAACCTATGACTAAGACACCGAGTTAGGGTGTGGTAACCATTGTGCGCATGTCTAGGATTGGATCCTAAGAGCACAGTACTTAAGCGATCCCTAGTGACTCACCTCCTCTTCACTGGAATCTTGCCAGTGCGTAGCTTCGGTTCACCCTAACCAAGAGGACTCGGTCATAGGCTAAACACAATGACTAAAACCCGAAAGGGAACTAGCCGTGTTTTTATAAACCCTAGTTTTAAAACTCTTAAAATTACCTTTTTAATTTGTGAGAACTATTTTTACAAAATTCTTTCGAAAAATTTTTGATTTATAAAATTACAAAAATACCCCTAGTGGTAAATTACAAAAGATACCTTTGGTTTATGAAATTCCCAAAATACCCATAGTTCTTATCAAAATTTTCATTACTTTATAAAATGTTCAAAAACCCTAATTTGCCAATTATCAAAAAAACCTTGATTTGAAGAAAAATTACGAAATTGCCCTTAACTCACAAAATTACCAAAATGACCCTGATTTTCAAAATTTTTGCAACATCACCGTTTTGGAAAGTAAAATTCTCAAAAAGAACCCTCAAAGTTTTGCAAATTTTGAAATATCCCTAATTTATTAAAATTTACAAATTTACCCTGGTTAATTACCAAAATACCCCCGAATTTTAAAATTTTTCAAAATACCCCCGGGATTTCAAAATTACCAAAATACCCTTACAAAATCACCAAGGAACCTTATTTTGACAAATTACGAAAATACCCCTGTAGGACAAAATTACGAAAATACCCCTGGGTAGTGGAGAAACAATAACAATGAAAACTACAACGTTTCTCTGAATGAACGAAAGTTCATAATTGTTTGATGGATGTACGAATGAATGGAAAGACTATGTGCATGTATGAATACGAAAGAACCACTCCTAAATTCTTTCTCATAAAACTTCTTCGCAGGTAATCAAGTGAAACAAGGACTAATTCATAAAACTTCTTAATCAGATTAAATCGCGACGTTAGAAATGAGTTCTAGGGGACGTGAACTTAGAGACTGTGCCTAGAAAGTATGATGGTTCTATTAAGATCAGAGTGCGCAGCATAAGCGTAGTGCGGTGAGTTAAGATGTACGATTATTCGTTAATAAGTAATTTCGAGGACGAAATTATTTTTAAGGAAGGTAGAACTGTAACATCCTGAAAAGGGCCTATGCATTTTTGGTTTAATTGTACGAAATGACATATCTTATGTGTTATGAATATATTTTGAACACTTTTGGAAACCTGGAAATGTACGGAAATGTTAAGTTTAAAAGAGGAAAGTGAACATTTTTAGAACCTTGGAAATGTAAGGAAATGTCTTGTAAGGAAATGTCATGGAAATGTAAGGAAATGTCAAGTTTACAGAGCCGAACGAAAATTTTTGGAAACTTAGAAATGACCTAGAAATGACGAGTTTTAAGGTTTAAAGGGGGAAATTAAGGCAAGGTGGCCTTAAAGGAAAAGTTTGTGAAATTTGACACACAAATAGGCTTGGAAAAGTGGTCTCAAAGATGCCACTTAGGGCCTATGGAAATGGCACCATATGCAAGAGGAATGGGCCTGAGTTCGAGTCACTTGGGAAGCAAATAAAGGAGGTTTTATTTTTACTTCCAGAAGACTGAGGTGGACGGCACATGGCTATAAATTAGGAGCTTTTATTATTTTATAAATAGTGGATAAATAAGGGATTTATTTATCATTATTGTCAAGAGATAATTGTTGGATTAAATTCTTTTAATTTGAATAAAGAGATAAAGAGGAAAATAAGGGAGAAGTGATGGCCAAGTAAGGGACTTTGAGTTTAATAATTTCGGCTAAGTAAGGATAGTTGCTGAATTATCTTTTATTTTAAGTGATAATTAAAGGATAAAGTTATCAGATAGAGGAGTGGTGGCCAAGTAAGGGACTCCTTAGATGATAATTTCGGCTATAAAAGGAAGGAAGGAGGGATACTCATCAATTTGTGCTTCCTCCTTTCTCTGTCGAATTCTTAGTGCTCTCTTCTCTTCTTTTCTTTCTTTTCTTTTGTCAAGTCGAGATTAAGTAATTGTTGGAACCTAGTCGAATATTTTTCTCTCCATTAGAAGCCATAGCCGAATCCTCCATCTTTATTCTTCCTTCTCTTTTCTTTCCAATCCATCGAAAGCCAAATCTTTGAAGGGCTTCAAGCATAGGTGCTGTCGATTTCTTCAAGAAAGGGATTCTTTCGGGATTTTTGCCATAGTCGACTATAAAGGAAAAGATCTTCAGGATTTGACCATCAAGGTAAGTCATATCTGACATTCGGCCAAGGGCCATTGATTGTGATTAAAGGTTAGAAGTTGATCTAACATGTGGTTTTAGGGATTTCGACAGAAGCTATAACCAGTGGATAATTTCGGGATTTAAGATCCTTAAGGTAAGTGACTATGAATATTTGGCCAAGGCCTATTTTAGTAGTTAGATCTATTTTTATGTGTTTTAAGCCGAAAACTAACCGATTCAAGGGATCTAGTGATTAGCCGATTTCAAAGGGGAAGAATACAAGTTTCCGGATTCGATTAATTATCAAATCGGCAGCAAGGTAAGAAAGTGGATACGATAATCCTTCTGGGATTTGATTAAATTAGCCGAATAGGCTTTTTCCTAAAATACTAAATGTGGCCAAATGTAGGGATTTAGGATCTAAAGCGATAGATCGGTTTTTCGGGATTTAAGTGAACCGCTAAGTGTATCAGTGTGTACCCCACACTAATTCTTAATATGTTTTATGGTCATGTTTAATTAAAATATGTGATATTAAGAATATGAAAGTGGCTAAGGTACCATGTTATGGTACTAAATACTCAGCACGTTTCCTACTTCTACTAGGAATATGAAAAATGTTATTTGTAACATGAGAATATGATAAGAATGTGAACTCGCATATTATGCATATTATTATATGGGGCATATGGTTTTATTTTGAAAGGGGAAGTGAATGTGGTGACCTAAGACCACGAACACGGTGATCTAAGACCGTGATATCTGAAAAGTGGTGACCTAAGACCACAAGAATCTAAAAGTGGTGACCTAAGACCACAATATGCGGTGACCTAAGACCGCAGATTTGGAGTGTAGCGGAAGGAGGGTCGACTTAGTAGTCCCACGGTGTGTGATTGCAGTGCGGGGTGTGTAGCGGATGGACAACTAGGTTTGGGTTTGGGAATGCATCATAACTCTTGTATTCTATGTTTTGAATGTGTAATATTTGATATGCCTGATTCTATTATGATTTAGTGTCGTGTACACATTAAGTCTGTTTGACTCACCCCGTTGGGGAACATTTTTAGGTGATGAATGATGATGGACCGGGACTGGCGGAACTTATGGTGGCCATGCTCAACATGAAGTTTATATTTTTTGAGGACCCTTGAATTTATTTTAGTACTTTGAATTATTTTGGGAATTATTTGATGTAATAAGGCCATAAGGCCATAGTTGAATTACTTTACACTTATTTTTATTTATTATGATTATGAATTTTATCTTTTTAAATTTAATTAAAATTTCTTTTAAACTAAACCCTAAATATTTTGTCACTTAAGATAAAAGGGATTTCAATATAAAACGAACCTGTTTTCAACACAAGCCCAACCCAAAACAATATTTTTCTTAAAATCACACAAGTTTTCCTAAGAACAAAAGAATTTTGAACCGGTTTACTTGAGGAACATACCAAATCTGGTCAAAGCTCGTGGGCCGGGTTTGGGGTGTTTCAAGACTTTTTAGGATTTGAGGTCGCTTTCAAATTGTCTCGAATCACTTTTACTTTCTGCTCAGTCTCTTTTATCAAATCAACCCCGTGAATCTTATTCTCACTCAGCTCAGTCCAATACAATGGAGTTCGACATTTTCGACCATAAAGAGCTTCATATGGTGCCATTTTGATTCTAGATTGAAAACTATTATTGTACACAAACTCAATCAACGGCAAATGTTTTTCCCACGTACTTTTAAATTCAAGAATACAACACCTCAACATATCTTCGAGAACTTGAATGATCCGCTCAGATTGTCCATCTGTTTACGGATGAAATGTAGTGCTGAAATGCAATTTTATGCCTAAAGCCTCTTGCAATTTCTTCCAGAATCGCGAGGTAAATCTCAGATCTCTGTCAAATACAATAGATAATGGTACCCCGTGTAATCTCACAATCTCAGCAATATATAATTCAGCCAATCTATCGAGTGAAAAAGTTGTTCTTACAGGAATAAAATGAGATGATTTCGTTAATCTGTCAACTATCACCCAGATTGCATCTTTCTTTCCCGGAAACAAAGGCAATCCCGACACAAAGTCCATTGTGATTCTCTCCTATTTCCACTCAAGAATCATAATCGGTTGTAACAAACTGGATGGAACCTGATGTTCTGCTTTAACTTGCTGACAAACTAAACATTTCAACACAAAGTCAGAAATATCTCTTTTCATACCATGCCACCAATAAAACTGCTTCAGATCGTTATACATTTTTGTACTCCCCGGATGAACAATCAAGCGACTATTGTGAGCTTCATTCAAAATCAACTGAATCAACTCTGAATTCTTCGGAACACAAATCCGATCTCTGAATCTCAGACAATCATCATTATTGATTTGAAATAATGAAATAAAATTCAAATCACATTGAGCTCGTTTTGCCATTATCTCCTCATCACTTTTCTGACATTGCAAATCTGACTTACGAACATCGGCCTCACTTTCAACTCAGCCAAAACTGAATAATCATCACACAGATCTATCTGAGTACTCATAGTTTGCAAAGCACATAAAGACTTTCAACTCAAGGCATCAGAAATAATATTAGCTTTGCCCGGATGATAATCAATAACAAGTTCGTAATCTTTCAACAATTCTAACCATTTTCTCTGTCGTAAATTCAATTCTTTCTGAGTCATCAAGTACTTCAAACTCTTGTGATCGGTATAAATATGACATTTCTCACCAAATAGGTAGTGACGCCAAATCTTTAACGCAAACACAATCGCGGCTAATTCAAGATCATGCGTTGGATAGTTCTTTTCATGCGGCTTTAACTGCCTCGAAGCATAAGCAATGACTTTTCCTTCTTGCATCAGCACACAACCCAAACCATTCAACGATGCATCACTGTAAATTATAAATTATTTACCCGATTTAGGCTGAACTAACACTGGTGCTTCCGTCAACAACGCTTTTAGCTGCTCAAAACTCTGATGGCACTTTCCTGACCACTCAAATTTAACATCTTTCTGTAACAACTTCATCAACGGAGTCACAATCATCGAAAAGCCTTTCACAAACCGTCTATAATATCCCGCTAGTCCCAGAAAACTACGAATTTTTGACATATTTCTCAGAGGCTTTCACCCCAAAATAGCTAAAATTTTATTCAGATCAACTCGTACTCCCGCAGCTGAAACAATATGTCCCAGAAATCTAACCTCACGCAACCAAAACTCACATTTACTGAACTTTGCATGCAATTGCTTCTCACGCAGAGTCTGTAACACAATTCTCAAATGCTCAGCATGTTGCGTCTCATCACAAGTGTAAAATAGAATATCGTCAATGAACACCACAACAAAATGATCCAAATACGGTCTGAATATATGTTTCATCAAATCCATAAACACTGCAGGAGCATTTGTTAGTCCGAAAGGCATAACTAAAAACTCATAATACCCGTACCTTGTTCTGAAAGCAGTCTTCGGTACATCTGACTCTTTGACTCGTAGCTGGTAGTAGTCTGATCTCAAATCTATCTTAGAAAACACTATAGTTCCTTTTAATTGATCGAACAAATCATCAATACGGGGCAACGGATATTTATTCTTGATCGTCACTTTGTTCAACTGTCGGTAATCAATACACATTCTCATAGTACCGTCTTTCTTTTTCACAAACAACACAGGAGCACCCCAGGGCAAGAAACTCGTTTGTGCAAATCCTCTATCGGTCAACTCTTGTAACTGAGACTTCAACTCTTTCAATTCCGTTGGTGCCATTCTATATGGAGCTATTGAGATAGGAGTTGTTCCTGGCACCAATTCAATGCCAAAATAAACTTCCCATATCGTAGGTAGTCCCGGTAGTTCTTCAGGAAATACATCAGGGAATTCACAAACCACAAGCACAGATTCAACTTTCTTTTCTGTCACTTTTGTATCAATCACATATGCCAGATAAGCTTCGCAGCCCTTTCTCACATAGTTCAAAGCTTTCATCACAGATACAACAGCTGATAACCCTTTCATATCACTGGATTCAATTCAAACTATCTCACCATTCTGACTTCTCAATTCAATACTCTTTCTTTTACAATTCACAATAGCATTATGCAAAGTGAGCCAATCCATACCCAGAATAATATCAAATTCATCGAATGGTAGCAACATCAAATTAGCCGAAAAACAAGCATCCTGAAACATCAATGGGCAATTCTTGCACACTTTATCCACCAAGACACACTTGCCTAAAGGGTTCGATACTCTAATCACAAATTCAGTAGACTCAACAGGTAGAGTTTTACTTGATACTAGATTCACACACACATAGGAATGAGTAGAACCTGGATCTATCAATGCAATCACATCAGTATCAAATAGAGTAAAAGTACCAGTGATGACGTCTGGAGATGCCACTTCTTCTCGCGCACGTATAGCATAGGCTCAGGCAGGTGCACTCGCCTCGGATCTCACAGTTGTATCGGTAGTCCCTCTTTGACTTCCACTCACATTTCCAGTGTTTCTGAGTAGTCTGCCCCTAGCCGTAGCGTTATTCGATCTCACACTCTAAACATTTTCTTCCTCAACTAACTTTGGGCAGTCTCGAATGAAGTGATCTCTTGATCCACATTTGTAGCAAGTTCTATTATTGTACTTGCACCAGCATTCTCCCACATGTCGCCTTCCACACTGTCTACACTCAGGTTTGTTGCTTTTGACACTTCCAACACTTGATTCAGTTAGAATTTGAACTCGTGGACTGATGCTTTGTCTCACACGATCTCTACTCGGATGTCCAAATGAAGCATTTGATCGATTGCTTTAATCTCTAAATCTCTTCGTCGAAGGTTGAGACAACTTACTCATCGATCTTTTTCTTTCATCTCGAGCTTCAGAATCGGCTTTCTTCTTTTCTTTACTGATCTCCTCGGCTTTGCAGGCTCTTTCAACTAACACAACAAATTCGTTTATGTCAAGTATCCCGACCAACAACTTAATATCTTCATCCAGCCCTTCTATAAAGCGTTTACACATAGTAGCTTCGGTCGAAATACATTCCCGTGCATACTAGATCAATCTCACAAACTTCCGTTCATACTCAGTAACGGACATACGACCCTGTTTCAACTCTAAAAACTCCTTACATTTCTGATCTATGAATCGTTGACTGATATACTTCTTTCTAAATTCAACTTGAAAGAAATCCCAACTGATTCTCTCTCTCGGAACCACAGAAATCAACGATTTCCACCAGTTATATGTCGTATCTCTCAACAAGGAAACTGCACACTTAATACATTCTTCAGGGGTCAACGACATCTCATCGAACACTCGGATTGTATTCTCGAGCCAAAACTCAACTCGCTCAGCATTATCATCAGTTGTGGCCCTAAACTTTTCGGTCCCGTACTTTCTGATCGTATACACAGGAGGCTTATTCAATCGATTCAGATCTACAACTGGAGGCACAATAGGAACTTGTGGGGGTGGAGGTTGTGGAGCAGCCGAATTCATTCGAACAAACTCCGAAAACCACTCACTCATCATTCGGAAGAAGGCTTGCTTAGCCTCTCCCCCCTCACCACTATCATTCGGCCTAGATGTGGCCAGCATTGTCCCTTGAGCGGGAGCAGGCGCATTACTCTCAACATCGTCAGCAACTGCTCGATTGGGATCTATTACAATACGAAAACACATTTATAACTGTCAGGATTCATCACACTATCGCAATTTCATATATGGCATGTATAGCTAGACTCACACGCGCTACGTTAGTCCGAGAATCGACTAAACCATAGCTTTGATACCAATAAAATTGTAACACCCCTAACCAAAAATCATCGCCGGAATAGGGTTAAGATGCGTTACCAATCAATCGAAACATTTCACAACCATTTCACGACACAAAGTCAATCATCAATCAAACATATTCAAGTATAATCATATAGTCCCTTATTACGGTCTACGAGACCTTAAACACGTGTTAAAAAGAGGTTGGGACTAAACCAAACACATACGAAAATTCTTGGAAATTTGAACATTCTTCAAAACTGCAGAGGTCACACGCCCGTGTAGTCAGGCCGTGTGCCTCACACGGCTACCAGACATGCCCATGTGTCAAGTCCGTGCCAAAATAGAGCATACATATTGACTTGTCCGCACGGCCACCCGACACGCCCGTGTGCCATGGCCGTGTGAAATTAGGCTTGCTACTGACTTGGTCACACGGCCACCAAGCACGCCCGTGTGCCACGACCGTGTAACTCGCCCGGGCTTCGCCGAAGTGGCCCTTGAGCCACAGGCAGAGACACACGCCCGTGTCCCTTGGCCGTGTATGCAAAATAGGCCATTTGCAAGGCCAATTTGCCACCCACACAAGGGTCATCCCTACAAGCTTCAAGTCAATGCTAATTCATGCTTCTAAATGCATTCAATTATTCCATTTCATGCACCAATTAATCACCAATAATACCATCTACTTCCATATCTAATAACATCACAAATAAATCCACTCAAAGTAACAATTGTACATCTCAAAGCATATTTATATCAAACATCATGTAATCCATATCATAATTCATCTTCAAACCACATCTTTCATCAATCACGTAATCATGAAATATACTAAATTCAAAGCTCATTTATAAGTTCAACATCATTCAACTTCCAAGCCAAATCGCATGCCAAGGATTAAACATATCAAAACATGCCATAACTTCTACCCTATACATGCCATATTTCAACTATATACATCTTTTCAAAAGTACCAAAATGGTTAACCGATAGTGTGATTTAGTCGCTGACGATCCCCTGATCCGAGCAAGCTTTATTAACACTGTAAAAAAGAGAAACAAATCACACAGTAAGCTTTCAAAGCTTAGTAAGTTCGTAATATAATACATATTACTCAATAATACCACATCAATACATAATTAAACCATCACATAGATAAATGCACAAATAGGCTCATCATCAATCTCAACCATATGCTCAAGTATCTATTCATTCAACTTTTAAGGCTATCATCAACCACATAGGTTCAAACGTACCTTGATCAACACATAGTTACTTACCATTCATGCTACTTTCTTGCTCGATATTACCTCTCGTTTATCCTTTACTATTCCTTTGATTCATTCGCACACTTAGTGCCAATTTCATAACCGTAACATAATCATCACCGCACACTTAGTGCCAATATGATAAACTGAACTAATATCGGTATCGCACACACAGTGCCAATTTGATAAGCCGAAGCTTCTATCTTTTCGCACACACAATGCTAATCATCTCTGTCTCGTTTCTAATTTCGCACACTTAGTGCCCTCCAATTCAATTCCGCACATAGCATTTCTAATCTCATAGTTATATATATTCATTCAATTCACATCACATAGATATAATTTATAACTAGTATTATATCCGAACTTACCTCGAACATCGAAATATCGAAACGGTCGATTAATCGAGCACTTTGTCTTTGCCTCAATCTCGGTCTGAACCTCTCCTTTCTTGGTCTATACACATTTAAATTCAACTCATTAAATCACCAATTCATTCAATTTAGTCCACACACCCAAATTTAGGGCATTTTACAAAATAGCCCTCACATTTTCACATTTCGACACTTTAGTCCCTAATTCATAAAATCATCAAAAACACATAATTTGCTTGTACCCATGCCTAGCCAAATTCTCACTATACTCATCCAAGCTCACACATTTCATTTATTTCACAATTTAGTCCTCAAATTTCTCATTTTAACAATTTAGCCCAAATTACTAAATTTCACCATAAATCCAAATACAAACTATGTTAACCCAACACCAAGCTTTCATATTCCACCAACTAACAACACAAGGCTCACATATCCATCAATGGCAGATCTCAAAATTGCCATCAATTTCTAAAATTTAAGCATGGGTTTGATAATACACTAAGCAATGATCACAAAAACGTAGAAATTATTAAAACCCGAACAAAAACGGACCTTTAATCAAGCTATGGATGTGCCAAAACCTAAAATGCTTCCATGGCTATTCTTCTCTTCAACATTCGGTGGAAGAAAGATGAGAGAATATCCATTTTATTTGTTTTATTTTGATTATAATTACTTAATAATCATTTTACCAATTTGCCCTTTTATTAAACATATAAAACAAATAAACATTAAGGTTATTATGTCATTTAATCATCCACTAACTTAATAATGGGATAATTTCCTCATAAGACCTCCACATTATAAAGACAACAATAATTAAGCACTTAACAATCAGCACATCATTTTACACATTACGCGATTAAGTCTTTTTCCATAATTCGACACACAATCGATAAAATTACCACACAAAATTTTCACACAGGCTAAATCACATACTATAAACATAGAAAATAATATTAAAATATTTTTATGACCTTGAATTTGTGGTCTTGAAACCACTGTTCCGACTATGGTCTAAATCGGGCTGTTACACCACATATTTCACAATTTAGTCCTTATTTCATCAAATCACAAATTAATGAAATTCACAATAGACCCATGCTAGCCAAATTACTATTATACCCCTAGTAGCCCATAATTTTCATTTATTTCACATTTTAACCACTAACTTTACACATTTTACAGTTTAATCCCTATTTTGCATTTTCACTAAAAATCACTTAACAAAACTTGTTTAACTATTAACAACTATTCAAAATCTATCAAGAAACTTCAAAATACACATGTATTCATCAATGGAATCATTCAAAATCTTTAACAGTTTTGCAAAATAGTCCCTGGGCTAGCTAGACCTAGCTGCAACAATCTCAAAAACGTATAAATCATCAAAAACAGGACAAAAATTGTACCTTTATTGAAGAGATTAAGATTTCCAAATGTTGAAGACAAAATGCTTCTTTCTCTTTAAGCTTCAGTTGAAAATGGTGAAAGATGATGATAATTTGATTTTGTTTTATTTTAATTTAACTTAAATTAACCAATTTACTAAATTAACCCTTAATAACTTTAATATTCACATAAATACCAAGCCAATAACTTCCATTAACTTTATATTGGGCTAATTAATACTTAAGGACCTTTACTTTAAGGTTCTATAGCTATTTGATACTTTTAGCTAATAGAACTCCACTTTTACACTCTACGCGATTTAGTCTTTTTTACCGAATTAAGCATTCAAATGATAAAATTAATTCACGAAACTTTCACACATACATGCTATCATGCTATAAACACTTAAAATAATATTAAAATAATTCTTCGATCTCAAATTTGTGGTTCCAAAACCACTATTCCGAATTGACCAAAAATGGGCTATTACAGATACTTGGGGAAAGATAAAGGAAAGCAGAATTCGAGTTCGAGACCTCAGGCTACATCTATAGTGAGTGTGGGTAGTGTTGTAACATCCTAGAATTAGGGGTTCTGCATTTTATGCTGTTCTGTGTGCTTGGCTTGTTCTACTTATTATTTAGGTGTGCTTGGGGGTCCTGGTGAGGATCGGGTTCAAGCCAGAGCCTTGGTGAAATTTTCTGTTTTGGGCATCTAAGAGGGGAGAGCTAGTAGGAGCAGGCTTTAAGTTTATTTGTGTGTGCTTGATGACACAAAAGAGCTTGTGTCCAAGTGGAGGTGGTGTCACTTGTAGGAGTAGAATGGGAGGAGTTCGAATCCCATAAGCCTCATTATGGAGCTTTATTTTTGGCGCCAGGATGGAGAGGAGATGGTTTCAGCTGGGACTCTTCAAGGGTGGTTTTTGAATGGGTCAATGCATTCAAATGGATGGACAAGAGAGCTTGGAGAAGTTTGAATTGGTCAAACTAATTTGAATGAGTGATGGGGAGTATTGGGTGGAGCAAATCAAGGGATTTGGTGATGGTGGAGGTGTTGGCCGAATGTGGGGAGCTTAGAGGGGGATTTTAGTTTAGTTGCTAGGAAAAGTGAGTGTACCGAAATTCTCTTGAGAAGTAGGCTTTTTCATTTTGGCATTTTCGGTCATATAGGGAGAGTGCCGAATTTTTGTAAGGGTCTTAGGGAGTTCTTTCTTTTTCTCTCGTTCAATTTTCTACTTCTCTTTGTGCCGAAACTTTTAGCTTTCTTCTCTTCATCTCTTCTTGCCTCTTTGACATTAGCCGAAACTAGGGTGACCACTCGGGCATTTCTTTTTCCTTTCATTCTTTTTCTCTAACGATTTTCTCTTCTACACTCTTTTCTTCTCTAGCCGAAACATACTTCTCACTCTTTTCTCTTGTGTGTTTTGTTTCTACACCTTTTCACCATAGCCGAATCTCCTTTGACACCACACTAAATCTATTCTTACACTCTTTTTCTATTAGCCGAACATCGCGAAGCAAGGTGCTAGGAATCTTTGGCCGCAGGAAGTCTCTTCAATCGGTTTCTGTTAGTTAAGGTAAGGGGGAGACTCTTTCATTTCTTTCTTTATTTCTTTTGATTTTGTGTGGTCATAGCCGAATGGCTATTTTGTTTTTGGTGGTTAGATTTCGGCTAATCCCTTCTTCTTCTTCTCTCATTTTGGAACGTTTACTTCGGGAAACCCCATTAGCCGAACGTTGGAGGTCCGAAGCCTGAAGGTCTGTTGATTGCCGAATCTGATCACTCCATTTGGGTTTTTAAGGTAAGGAGCCATCTTTGCATTTTCTTGGCTATTTCATCCCTTTTCAATTGTAGTCTACCTTAATCAAATTCTTTTGTTAGTCAACCTACGTTTCTCCTTGAGTACTGATCAAAGATTCTCTCCATGGATGTGAGTGCTAGCCAAACTAAGGAGGGGAGTGGACTTGTAGTCTCTACTCCTAAGTTTAAGCGACGTACTGTGTCGGCGATTCGAGACTTTCTGCCAGGCTATGGTAGGGAGCCGACTTCTGCTTGGGATAGACAAATCGCGGTTGTTTCTTCTAGTGAGAGTGTCAACAATCTAGAGAGTTTAGTCTTACGCGTAATCAGGTGTGTGTAACGCTCACACTTTTCTTTATTATTTGCGTTAGTAACTGTGTTGGCTGAAAGTCGAAACGACTGTATAGATAGTCGAGATACCCTTATGGGTAAGGTTGGAGACACCAGGTAAGTACCTCTATGATTTTACTTTCGAAGATATGTATGTATGAATTAATTATCTGTTGTACATTGAAAGTATGTTTGCATTCATCTCAGTATGATAATATGTTGCATGGGCTTTGGGATATGATTGACAGGGGAAGTGTGATTTAGTGACTTCATCACAGTGGTTCAGGACCACAAAGTGGTTTGGAACCACGTATACATATATTTATCGCTGACTTATCTCGGTGGTTTAGTACCACGATGGGTTGGCCCCACATATACTTATCGAGATTATCACAAAGTGGTGCGGGACCACGCAGTGGGTTGGCCCCATGTTTATATAATGCTGTGACTCTGTCACAAGTGGTCCAGGACCACGGTGGTTTGGAACCACAAAGGCTTGATGCCACGGGTGTTTGGCTGATTCAGGTGACCTAGAGGATGGAAAACTAGGTTCGGCTGGGCTGCATTGCATATATTTTTAATATGCTATATTGTGAGGGCTAAGGCCCAATGTGCATATGTGGGCTTAAAGCCCGATTGCGTTATAAGGGGAATTACACACTGAGTCTCGGTGACTCACCCCTCTGCTTAATTTTGAAGGTAACCCCTAATTGCGGATTTGGAGCCGAGGTGGGCTTAAGGTGGCCATGCATTATTTTCTCGTAAACTTTCGTTTCTTATTTAAACTTACTTTTTTAATTTTGGGATTTTGCAATGTAATAAGGCCTCCATAACTTTAATTTGGGTTTTTCCTTTAAATTGGTTATTGCATATCTTATGAATTATCAAATAAGGAGTTTCCTAAAATAAAAATATAAACAATCATATTTTTTAAGTATTAACAAAAGATGACAAGCGATTAAAGGTTTAAGCTAAATAATCTGAGATTTTCTTAAAACCTCAACATCATTTTCAAATGTCACGTTTATGGAATTTCCGATTTCTACTTTGTGAAACAAAACCGCTTACGACTTTTTAGTTCATTGTTAAATAGAAGATGGTAAGAAAATCTTCAAACAAAATTTTAAATTACCTTTAAGATGGAATCACTAAACGGAAAGTTTTTCCAAATTACGATGTTCTGTTGAAAATTTCAAAACTACCTTTCTTGTAACATACCAAATTCAGTCGTAACGTATTGACCGGGTTTGGGGTGTTACAAGTGTCAGAAATAATAAGCCTGAATGTCAACAATGTAATAGGTGACACTTCGGAGAATGCAGATTGAAAGATGAATCATGCTTCAAATATGGTTCTTACGATCATTTTCCCATAGATTGCCCTGAAAAGTTTGATAAAGAGAAGCCTCAGAACACTCGTTCGATTAACACGGCTGCGCTTCCAGAAGTGGTAGAGATATGGGTAACAATCGAGATGGAACGAAAGATTCGGCTGTTAGATCTAAGGCACGGGCACAGCTAGGGCTTATGTGATTTGGGCTCAAGAAGAAGCTTCAGCACCTGATGTGATCACTGGTACATTTCTATATTTGGTACTAATGTTAATGCTTGGATTGACTCGGGGTCAATGCACTCATATGTATTCACAACTTTAATGTCAAATAAGAAAATACCTTTTGAGTCTACTGAATTTGTG
The DNA here is from genome assembly GCA_025698515.1 of Gossypium sturtianum. Taxonomy (NCBI): domain Eukaryota; kingdom Viridiplantae; phylum Streptophyta; class Magnoliopsida; order Malvales; family Malvaceae; genus Gossypium; species Gossypium sturtianum. The sequence continues at coordinate 88,088,540 of CM046950.1, read as the reverse complement.
GTTAAAGTACCGAATCCTTTGGGCCAGTATGTATTAGTTGATAAAGCCTGTAAAAACTATCCTTTGGTGATTCAGGATTGCAACTTTCTGGCTGATTTGATGTTGTTATCCTTTGATAAGTTTGATGTGATTTTGGGTATGGATTGGTTAACTCTGCATGATGTTGTTGTGAACTGTAGACGAAAGCATATTATGTTGAAGTGTTAGAATGGTGAAAGGATTCGAATTGAATCAGATAGATTGGATGGTACATCTATTGTTATCTCAGCTATGACGGCACAAAAATATGTTAGAAAGGGCTGTTAATGTAACATCCCAAAATTGGGCCTAGGAGAATTGAGCCCAATGGGCCTTAGGCGTAGTAGCGTTTAAATTTTTGGAGAACAAGAGACCGGCTTAAATGCTAGTTAGACCCATTGGATAAGTGATTTTGGAAGGTTAGAGGGCTTCTATGAAGTCCCGGGATCAAATATTAGCTTTGGGGAAATTTTGGTTTTAGGTGAAAAAAAACCCTGGAAGTTGGCAGGTAGGCCTTAAGAATAAAATGTGGGGAAAAATGACACAAGTGGAGTGTGTGGTGGAGTGGCAAAGTGACGCCACATAAGAGACAAGGGGGTGACGCCACAAGGAAGGAAGGAGGTCCAAGGTTCAAGTCTTGGCTTTTTGCATTTTGGTTTTCTTTTTACTTGGACCTCAGAATTTGGCTATAGATTTATATTTAGTTGCACATGGTTTAAGACACAAGGGGAGCTTGTGGCCAAGTGGCTAGCAGCGTGGATTATGTTGCAAGGGAGCCTGGGTTCGAATCTCATGAGAAGCAAAGGAGTATTTATTTTGCGGTCTGGACGGGAAGAGTTTCAGTTGAATTTAAACTCTCTCGACGAAGGGATCCTACATCGGAAAGACACAAAGAATGAAGGTGAAGAGCTAGCTATATAAGGAGCATCCTAGGAGGAGAGTAAACACATCTTGGAGGCGTTTGGGCACAAGAGTGATCGGAGCGCGGATTAGCCCCAGAGTCCTATCGTGTGTGTAACTCTCTCTACTCTAGTTGTAGAGCGGCAAATGCCGAAATGCCTGGTCACACGGCATTAGTAGCCACACGAGCGCATGCGGCGCACGCGTGTGGGGCTTCGACGCGATAGTTGAGGCCATCGTGAGTATTCTCGTGGGTTGGGGTGCTTGGGCCTCGATGGGCCGGTGGGCCCAATGGGCCCGTGGGCCCATATGAGTAAATTGCATGATTGGTTAGTATATGTTGAACTAGACTAGGTGGAAGTTATATACGTGGCTAGATTCGTGTTAGGTGGGCCCACACGCTCATGGGCCGAAATCGGGTTTTAGGCCCAATAGTCCGGTACAACCGGAAGTGGTAGCTGAGTCGCTAGTGGCGACATTAGGCCTTCAGAAAGGCCATTGCAGGTGTGAATTTACGAAAATACCCTTAGTAGGTAAAATTACGATTATACCCTTAAAGGTTGATTAGCATGATTATGTTGTTTAGTTTTGGCCGATTGTAGGGGAAGGCTTGATCTCGCATATCTCGGGTTGTGGCTAGTGCTCGAAAAGTGTTAAGGAATGGGGGATCTAGTGCGTTAGATCTTGATCTACGAGATTTGATAGTCGCATTAGTAATCGTGTGTGTAAACTAACACACTATACTTAGTAATATTGTTATTAAACTGTGTTTGCCTATTAAAATCATGACAAGATGATGGATTATTGGATACCCAAACGGGGTATGTGTACGTATCCGGTAAGTTTAATTTGTTACAAGTTCTATTATGGATACCTTGGGTATTATGATCCATGTTATGTATGCTTTGAGATGTAATGCTAGACATGTTGGCATGATATGCATGATTTGTATGATATGCATGGTTACATGAGTATGGTATGTTGATGGGTGATATGAGAGGAGGAGCGGTGATATTTTGTGCTTTGACGAGCACCAAAGTGTTTTGGTAACACACTTTGTGACTTTGGGTCACCAGTGCTTTGGTAGCACATTTGTGTCTTTGGGACACCAGAGGTTGGGCACCTCATTGCGACTTGTCCCTGTGGTTAACACCACCGTGGGTTGGCCCCACATTGAGATATGGGATCGTCTGCTAGTGATTGGGTATCACACGATGGGTTGGCCCCATCATTCGATTATTGTGACTACGGTCACCAGTGCTTTGCAGCACATTTGTGTCTTTGGGACACCGAGAGGTTGGGCACCTCATTGCGACTTGTCCCCGTGGTTAACACCACCGTGGGTTGGCCCCACATTGAGATATGGGATCGTCGCTAGTGATTGGGTATCACACGATGGGTTGGCCCCATCATTCGATTATTGTGACTACGGTCACGGTGCTTTGGTAGCACATTTGTGTCTTTGGGACACCGGAGGTTGGGCACCTCATTGCGACTTGTCCCTGTGGTTAACACCACCGTGGGTTGGCCCCACATTGAGATATGGGATCGTCTGCTAGTGATTGGGTATCACACGATGGGTTGGCCCCATCATTCGATTATTGTGACTACGGTCACCAGTGCTTTGGTAGCACATTTGTGTCTTTGGGACACCAGAGGTTGGGCACCTCATTGCGACTTGTCCCTGTGGTTAACACCACCGTGGGTTGGCCCCACATGAGATATGGGATCGTCTGCTAGTGATTGGGTATCACACGATGGGTTGGCCCCATCATTGGATTTGTGACTTGGTCACCAAAGGCTTGGGTAGCACAAACGTGTCTTTGGGACACCAGTGTTTTGGTAACACATTGTGACTATATGTCACCAGTGGTTTGGCACCACCAGTGGTTTGGTACCACACGGGGTAGAAAAGGTGTATGGACGGTTAGGATTGGGTGCATATGATTGGGATGCATGATGATCATGATTATGTTTGTATGTGATATTTTGCTAATCCGGGAAAAAGGGTAGCACATCGAGTCCGGGTGACTCACCTTTTCCTTAACCATTTCGGTGTAGTGCATAAAGTCGACCGGGATCGGAGAGGACAAGGTGGCCCATGCCGAAGATGATGTTCAATTATTTCATGCTTGATTTTGATATAAGTACTTTATTTGAATTGTTGGGTTGTAATAAAGGCCATTTTATGTTTTTGGTATTACTTTAACTATGGTTTATTCAAATTAAATTGCTACGTGAAAATGATTTATGGTTTGCAACCTATTTATTCAAATTGGATATTATAAACTAAAGTTTTAAAAATGAATGAGTTTAATAGCAAAGTTTTATTCCAAAGATATGTTTCCAAAATTCAGCAAACTACGATGTTTTATTTTAAATTAAGAAGATTTTCAACCGTCTTTTCCCAGTGACATAACCAGATTCGGTCGTAGTGAATGGGCCGGGTTTGGGGATGTTACAGTTTGGTATCAGAGCCAGGTTCAAAACTCAGCTTTGAGGGTTTTGGGCCCAAAAACGTTTCAAAATGGGCTTTTCAAAAATATGGGTTTTTATGAAAAGGTTTTTCAGGTTAGGCTGGCATGGCACCTGTACCTCAGGCCAAAGTCCACTGTAAGTACCCCTTACTATTGCTTGTGAGTTATTGATGTGATCGGATGATTGCAATAGTGGATTACTTTAGAAACTCAAACTTTGATTGCTCGAAAGAACGACTTCCGAAACTGCTCATAAAATTTGCTCGTGGATTAAACAAAGGAACAAAATTTCTAATGCATAAAACTTTTAATCGAGTTAAATCGCGACGCTAGATATGAGTTCTAGGGGACGTGTTGTCGCGGGCATGGTCTAGGTGGAATGACAAATTTATTAAGATCAGTGCGCAGCAAGAGCGTAGTGTGGTAGGTTAGGATGTCGCATCATTAGTTAGATGGAAATTTCGAGGACGAAATTTCTTTAAGGAGGGTAGATTTGTAACATCCCAAAATTGGGCCTAGGAGAATTGAGCCCAATGGGCCTTAGGCGTAGTAGCGTTTAAATTTTTGGAGAACAAGAGACCGGCTTAAATGCTAGTTAGACCCATTGGATAAGTGATTTTGGAAGGTTAGAGGGCTTCTATGAAGTCCCGGGATCAAATATTAGCTTTGGGGAAATTTTGGTTTTAGGTGAAAAAAAACCCTGGAAGTTGGCAGGTAGGCCTTAAGAATAAAATGTGGGGAAAAATGACACAAGTGGAGTGTGTGGTGGAGTGGCAAAGTGACGCCACATAAGAGACAAGGGGGTGACGCCACAAGGAAGGAAGGAGGTCCAAGGTTCAAGTCTTGGCTTTTGCATTTTGGTTTTCTTTTTACTTGGACCTCAGAATTTGGCTATAGATTTATATTTAGTTGCGCATGGTTTAAGACACAAGAGGAGCTTGTGGCCAAGTGGCTAGCAGCGTGGATTATGTTGCAAGGGAGCCTGGGTTCGAATCTCATGAGAAGCAAAGGAGTATTTATTTTGCGGTCTGGACGGGAAGAGTTTCAGTTGAATTTAAACTCTACTGACGAAGGGATCCCACATCGGAAAGACACAAAGAATGAAGGTGAAGAGCTAGCTATATAAGGAGCATCCTAGGAGGAGAGTAAACACATCTTGGAGGGCGTTTGGGCACAAGAGTGATCGGAGCGCGGATTAGCCCCAGAGTCCTATCAGGTGTGTAACTCTCTCTACTCTAGTTGTAGAGCGGCAAATGCCGAAGTGCCGGTCACACGGCATTAGTAGCCACGAGCGTGCGGCGCGCGTGTGTGGGGCTTCGACGCGATAGTTGAGGCCATCAGTAGTATTCTCGTGGGTTGGGGCTGCTTGGGCCTCGATGGGCCGAAGTGGGCCCAATGGGCCCGTGGGCCCATATGAGTAAATTGCATGATTGGTTAGTATATGTTGAACTAGACTAGGTGGAAGTTATATACGTGGCTAGATTCGTGTTAGGTGGGCCCACACGCTCATGGGCCAAATCGGGTTTTAGGCCCAATAGTCCTGGTACAACCGAAGTGGTAGCCGAGTCGCTAGTGGCGACATTAGGCCTTCTCGAAAGGCCATTGCGGTGTGTGAATTTACTGAAAATACCCTTAGTAGGTAAAATTACGATTATACCCTTAAAGGTTGATTAGCATGATTATGTTGTTTAGTTTTGGCCGATTGTAGGGGAAGGCTTGATCTCGCATATCTCGGGTTGTGGCTAGTGCTCGAAAAGTGTTAAGGAATGGGGGATCTAGTGCGTTAGATCTTGATCTACGAGATTTGATAGTCGCATTAGTAATCAGGTGTGTAAACTAACACACTATACTTAGTAATATTGTTATTAAACCTGTTTGCCTATTAAAATCATGACAGTATGATGGATTATTGGATACCCAAACGGGGTATGTGTACGTATCCGGGTAAGTTTAATTTGTTACAAGTTCTATTATGGATACCTTGGGTATTATGATCCATGTTATGTATGCTTTGAGATGTAATGCTAGACATGTTGGCATGATATGCATGATTTGTATGATATGCATGGTTACATGAGTATGGTATGTTGATGGGTGATATGAGAGGAGGGAGCAGTGATATTTTGTGCTGACGAGCACCAGTGTTTTGGTAACACACTTTGTGACTTTGGGTCACCAGTGCTTTGGTAGCACATTTGTGTCTTTGGGACACCAGAGGTTGGGCACCTCATTGCGACTTGTCCCTGTGGTTAACACCACCGTGGGTTGGCCCCACATTGAGATATGGGATCGCCTGCACTAGTGATTGGGTATCACACGATGGGTTGGCCCCATCATTCAATTATTGTGACTACGGTCACCAAAGTTTTTGGTAGCACATTTGTGTCTTTGGGACACCGGAGGTTGGGCACCTCATTGCGACTTGTCCTCGTGGTTAACACCACCGTGGGTTGGCCCCACATTGAGATATGGGATCGTCTGCTAGTGATTGGGTATCACACGATGGGTTGGCCCCATCATTCGATTATTGTGACTACGGTCACCAGTGCTTTGGTAGCACATTTGTGTCTTTGGGACACCAGAGGTTGGGCACCTCATTGCGACTTGTCCCTGTGGTTAACACCACCGTGGGTTGGCCCCACATTGAGATATGGGATCGTCTGCTAGTGATTGGGTATCACACGATGGGTTGGCCCCATCATTCGATTATTGTGACTACGGTCACCAGTGCTTTGGTAGCACATTTGTGTCTTTGGGACACCAGAGGTTGGGCACCTCATTGCGACTTGTCCCTGTGGTTAACACCACCGTGGGTTGGCCCCACATGAGATATGGGATCGTCTGCTAGTGATTGGGTATCACACGATGGGTTGGCCCCATCATTGGATTTGTGACTTCGGTCACCAGTGCTTGGGTAGCACAAACGTGTCTTTGGGACACCAGTGTTTTGGTAACACATTGTGACTATATGTCACCAGTGGTTTGGCACCACCAGTGGTTTGGTACCACACGGGGTAGAAAAGGTGTATGGACGGTTAGGATTGGGTGCATATGATTGGGATGCATGATGATCATGATTATGTTTGTATGTGATATTTTGCTAATCCGGGAAAAAGGGTAGCACACTCGAGTCCAGGTGACTCACCTTTTCCTTAACCATTTCAGGTAGTGCATAAAGCTGGACCGGGATCGGAGAGGACAAGGTGGCCCATGCCGAAGATGATGTTCAATTATTTCATGCTTGATTTTGATATAAGTACTTTATTTGAATTGTTGGGTTGTAATAAAGGCCATTTTATGTTTTTGGTATTACTTTAACTATGGTTTATTCAAATTAAATTGCTACGTGAAAATGATTTATGGTTTGCAACCTATTTATTCAAATTGGATATTATAAACTAAAGTTTTAAAAATGAATGAGTTTAATAGCAAAGTTTTATTCCAAAGATATGTTTCCAAAATTCAGCAAACTACGATGTTTTATTTTAAATTAAGAAGATTTTCAACCGTCTTTTCCCAGTGACATAACCAGATTCGGTCGTAGTGAATGGGCCGGGTTTGGGGATGTTACAGTTAAAGTGTATCTAGCTTATATATTTGATTCCAGGGTTTCAGAATTGAAATTAGAGTAGGTTCCGACTATTTGTGAGTTCACAGATGTGTTTATAGAAGAATTACAAGGGTTACCGCCAGTCAGAGAGGTTGAGTTTGCGATTGAGTTAGTGCCGAGAACTTCTCCAATATCGATAGCTCCGTATAGAATGGCACCTACATAATTAAAAGAGTTGAAAGCACTGTTACAAGAGTTGACAAAAAGAGGTTTTGTTTGGCCCAGTTTATTTCCTTGGGGTGCTTCGGTATTGTTTGTTAAGAAAAGAGACAGGTCAATGCGGTTGTGTATCGACTACCGACAGCTTAATAAAGTTACGATTAAGAACAAATATCCTTTGCCACGTATTGATGATTTGTTTGATCAGCTAAAAGGTACGACAGTATTTTCAAAGATTGATCTCCATTCTGGATATTATCAGTTACAGGTTGAAGGTTCGTACGTGCCGAAGACTGCTTTCAGAACCAAGTACGGACATTATGAATTTCTTGTTATGCCATTTGGTTTGACCAATGCCCCTGCTGTGTTTATGGATTTGATGAACAAAATTTTCAGGCCATATCTAGACAGATTATTGGTTGTGTTTATTGATGACATACTAATTTATTCTCGAGATGGAACAGAGCATGCCCAGCATCTAAGAATTATTTTACAGACTTTGCACGAAAAATAGTTGTTTGCTAAGTTTAGAAAATGTGAGTTCTGCCTTCGAGAAGTTGGATTTTTGGGACATGTAGTATCGGAAGACGGTATTAGTGTAACACCCCATACCCGAGTCCGAGGCTAAGACCGGATATGAGACATTACTATGCTTGAACTTTCTTAAACATGTACTTACGGGCTATAAAATTTCGTTTCAAATTAAAAACTTCTCTTTCTTAGTCAAATCAGACATTTCATGGGCCTACGAGGCCTCAGACTTACGTCCCGAAACTTTCAGAACTCATCTGGAAACTTTCTCTCGAAACAGGGGTCACACGTCCGTGTGACTTGGGACACGCCCGTGCACCCCTAAAACATGCCCGTGTCTTCCACCCGTGGAGGATACTGGCAACTTATACACGGCCTGGACACGTCCGTGGCCCTGGCCCGTGTGCCAAACCTTGGCATTCTGACTTATTCACACGGTCTGTACACACGCCCGTGTGCGTCAGCCGCGTGACAATTGAATTTCTAAGTGTCAAGTGCAGACTTCACACGGCCTTGGCACACGCCCATGTGCCAACCGTGTGTATCATACGGCCTGAACGAACGGCCGTGTGACCAGCCCGTGGTCTAATCTGACTTAAGATACTAAGGTGCAGGAGACACATGGCCTAGACACACGCCCGTGTGTCTATCCGTGTGGGCACTTAGAGGCTATCTTACCAAGCCTTTTACCACTCCCGTTTGCATACATTCGTATACTACTTCAAAACATTCTCAAATCATCAATTAAAACACATGAATTAACACATTTAATCATTAAAGAGATAAAGTCTTTATCCCATACACTAGGGAGAACTACTCCCAATACAAATACAGCCAACTTAAGCCATCATCTATGGTCATACACAACCAACTCTAGATTCTCTTAGGCCAATACAATTTGGCTACATCGGTTAGAACTTAATCAACTTTAAAAGAATCCCTATACATTCCATGACTCATAAGGACTTGATACCTCATGCCAAGTGTCTGCTCGATAGTGTGAAAACATCTCCGGCGGTCTCCAACCCGAGCTAGTTAAAACAACCTGTAAGGGATGAGAAAAGTAAAGGAGTAAGCAATAATGCTTAGTAAGCTCATCTGCATAATGTCTCAAATATTGATATTCATTGAATATACATAATTACAAAGTATCATACCGAGTTTTCTCATTAACTCACGGTTACTTGCTCAAATATTCTTGAAACTTACTCATTCAATCTCTTACCACATTCTTACCATGTCACAAGCCAATTGCTCGTTCAATTAGCATACATTCCTGCACTGATCACCACATGATCATATAAAACAACACATCAAGCATTTTCAATAAGCTGCTCATGCTACTAATATCTCGGTGGTTTCGCACTTAGCCCACCATTGAATCTCTAATAGGGTGGTATCGCACATAGCCCACCAATCATTTATACTTATGGTGGTTCCGCACTTAGCCCACCTTTCATTTTACATTCATGGATAGTAATCCACATGTATATCTCTATTTCAAATATTCATCCGAGAACATTCTCACACACTTCTATTCTTACTTAACTTTCTATGATACTCGTTTGCATTCACACAATACATTAATAACTTTATCTCATGCAACTAAAGTGTATTGAATACACATAACCCACTAAGGGTTCATCATACACTGAATCCATATCAATTCAATTCTAACACACACTTGTGCTTTTCGTGGTACAACCACATACTTTCTTCCTTTCCACATATACGTTGAATCACTCAAGTTATTAAATAACTCTCTTAAGTATCATACTCATAATGTCACATAGAATTTATACCCCAATAGGGTCTTACTTGCATTAACATATCGATGCCATGTCCCTGACAAGGTCTTATACGAATTCTTACATCGAGGCCATATTCCAATATGGTCTTACACGAGACTTTAACTATCATCATATCATTCTACATACATTTTCCATTACTCTTAGATTCAATTATTTTGACCTCTCATCAAAGATATTTCATGTAACACCCCAAACCCAATCAAAATGTTACGACCAGATCCGGCATGTCACATAAAAGGGTTGTTTAAAAATTACGCATTTGTAAAAAAAAATTCGAGTTTAATTATGTATTCGCTTGTTATCCTTTTGTTAACATTTTCAAAAACGATTATTAAGGGTTTAGGAAAATCCCGTATTAAACATTTAAGAATAATAGGCAGTATCATATTAAAAGCTAAACCAAATAAAATACCAAATTTAAAGTTAAAGTGGCCTTATTACAAAATATTAACCCAAGTTAAGAATAAGTAAAATACTAAAGTCCAAAATTGCTCGTAGTGTGGCCACCTCCGAGTCCTCCAGTACGTCGAACCGCCTATTGAGGATTACCTAAGAAAAATTAAAAAGAGGGGGTGTGTTTACGAAAACTCAGTGTGTAATTCCCCTTACGAACAAAATCTGTAAGAACATGCATCAAAACAATTCGAGCCCAAGCCCATTAAAGTAATGGTGGCAATTGGGCATTAGCCCAAAATAGCCTCGGTTGGGCCTTAACCCAAGTCAAATGTCACATGTCATACATATAAATCGGGGCCTAAGCCCATCTCAGTAATATAATCCAGATATGCAATGCGTTAATGCCCATACCAACCCTGCACTCCGTTTCCTGTCCAACCCTACACTCCTGTGGGGATTTAATCGACCCACCCATCCCTACACTCCTTATGTAGCACCGGTTGCGGTACAAACTTATCGGTGCAAAGATAGCTGCTCGGTGGCTAAAAAGCCTTCATGGCGGTATTACAATTGGCACAAAGCCATCGATTCTTGTATTATATTTGGCACATAGCCATCGGTGATTTGTAATATAATCGGCACTACCTTGGGTAAATATGATCGACACGAGTCATCGATATATAAGTTAGGCACATAGCCACGATAAATACGATTGGCACAAAGCCATAATATTGGCACAGAGCCTTCAGATGTGGCACAAAGCCCATAATTACGGCACGAAGCCATATTAATGGCACACACAATTTCGATAACATTATCGGTGCAAAGCATGGTCGCTTTCGGTGGCTAAAAAGCTGCCGCAGTGGCTATAAAGCCTTCGGTGGATCCACGATGCGTCAGCGACCATGCGATCCTATTAGCACTTCCTCCGTACTAATAATCCCAACCCCATGCAATATGTCGCGTATGTCATGCTCAATCATTACACGTGTATGCAAAATGGCCATGCTCGCACTCCAATTATTTAAACATGTAATAAAAGCATATCACCATACAACCACGCACAAATTAGACAACTCATTGCACAAGTCGATCATTTACCTACAAGGGCAAATCAGTCATTTTCCCTTATAAGGGTATTTTGGTAATTCTACCCTACAGGGGTAGTTTGGTAATTCTACTCATAACCAATCCATGTATGCAATGCATCTCAAACATAATCAATCATACAATTAACACATACAAAGCTAGTACTACCACGAGGGTACAACGGTCATTTTGTCGTTTAGGGGTAAAATGGTAATTTTACTAACCGAGGGTATTTCAGTAATTTCACAAATCGAGGGTATTTCACTAATTTCACAAACCGAGGGTATTTCGGTAATTTTGTAAACCGGGGGTATTTTGGTAATTTTGCTAACCGGGGGTATTTTGGTAATTTCACAAATCAGGGTATTTCAGTAATTTCGCAAACCAGGGTATTTCAGTAAATTCACAAATCGAGGGTATTTCCGTAATTTTGCCAATCGGGGGTATTTCGGTAATTTTACAAACTGAGGGTGTTTCAATAATTTCACAAACCGAAGGTATTTCGGTAATTTTACAAACTGGGGGTATTTCGGTAATTTTGTAAACCAATGGTATTTTAGTAATTTTGTAAACCAAGGGTATTTTAGTAATTTTGTAAACCAAGGGTATTTTAGTAATTTTGTAAACTAAAGGTATTTCAGTAATTTCGCACCTGCAATGGCCTTTCCAAAGGCCTAATGTCGCCTTGAGCGACTCAACTACCATTTCCGGTCGTACCAAACTATTGGGCCTAAAACCCGATTTCGGCCCATTCGGGCCCACACGCTCGTGTGGCCCACCTAACACAAATCTAGCCACGTATATGAGATTCACCTAGTCTAGTTCACTATATACTACACCATCATACATTTTATTCAATTGGGCCAACGTGCCCATTGGGCCCACTTCGGCCCATCGTGGCCCAAGCAGCCTCAACCCACAAGAATACTACTGATGGCCTCAACTATCGCGTCGAAGCCCCACACGTGCGTTCGCACGCTCGTGTGGCTACTATTGTCGTGACCGGCACTTCGACATTTGCCGCTCTACAACTAGAGTAGAGAGTGTTACACACTTGATAGGAATCTGGTGCTAATCCGCGCTCCGACCACTCCTGTGCCCAAACGCCCTCCAAGGTATCCTTCCTCCTATCATAGAATGCCCTATATATAGCTAGCTTCTCACCTTCCTTCTTTGTATCTTTCTCGATGTGGGATCCCTTCACAAGAGAGTTTAAATCCAACTCAAACTCTTGTCGCCCAATTCGCAAAATAAATACTCCCTTGCTTTTCATGAGATTCGAACCTGTGCTCCCTTCAATAGTTCAACACGCCACTTGCCACCAAGCCACAAGCTCCTCTTGTGTCTTAAACCATGCGCAACTAAATATAAATCTATAGCCAAATTCTAAAGTCCATTTAAAAGAAAACCAAAATGCAAGAGCCAAGACTTGAACCTTGGACCTCCTTCCTTCCTCGTGGCGTCACCCCCTTGTCTCTTATGTGGCGTCACTTTGCCACTACACCACACACTCCACTTGTGTCATTTTTCTCCATATTTTATTCTTAAAGCCTACCTACCAACTCCCAGGGTTTTTTTCACCTAAAACCAAAATTTTCCTAAAGCTCAAGTTTAATCCCGAGACTTCATAGAAGCCCCCTAACCTTCCAAAATCACTCACCTAATAGGTCCAACAAGTCGTTCTCTTGTTCTCAAAAATTTTAAACGCTACTACGCCTAAGGCCCGTTAGGCCCAATTCTCCTAGGCCCAATTTGTGGGATGTTACAAATCTACCCTCCTTAAAAAATTTCGTCCTCGATTTTCCAACTATCTAATAGTCACACAATACCGGTTGTACCACTATGCTTCTGCTGCGCACCCTAGTCCTAATTGCAAACTAGGTAAATAACATATTACGGGTAAAGCACATACTAGTATTCGCATCTGGAGCGTCTCTGTCCTCATGACGACGTGTTGCATAAACCAATGCTGGCTGCCTCACCTCCGCATGACCAGCACCTCTACCTGGAGCTCCACGGCCCAAACCATTCCCATTCCTTCCATGCCCACGGCCTATAAGCAGCTGTTGTCCACCCCTCAGTGGCTGTACATCACCCCCACCGAAAGCCTGCCTTTGATCTGGTCTTCTAGGACACTCTCTGAGACGATGATCCATTGAGCCACAACTCAGACAAGCCCCTATCCTTTTCCAGCACTCGCCCACATGCCTTTTCCCACAAGTAACACAAGATGGTAACCTAGCAGCAACAGGGGGCCCAGCTCTAACTTGCCCATCTGCTCTAGCCCTTCTCTTAAACCTCTGATCAGAATCGGAATACTCAGACTCCCTCTTGTTTTTGGTCCTTTCTCTTTCCCTATTTAGACGCTCAATTCGCTTCACCTCCTCGGCGATCTTAACTTTCTCTACTAATGTAGCAAAGTCCCGCTCCCTCTGTGGAGCTATCAACACTCAGAGACTGTCCCTGAGGCCATCCTCGAACCGAGCACAATGTTCGTACTCTGTTGCCACAATTCCCTGAGCATACCGACTAAGTCAAAAAAATTCTACCTCGTACTCAGCCACAGACTTGTCTCCTTGAACTAGATTAAGAAATTCCTTCCTACGAGCGTCGACATAGCTAGCGCCCACATATTTTCCTTTGAATGTGGACTTGAAGAATTCCCATGTCACTCGATCAGACGAGGTACCCTTTTTTACCGTAAGCCACCACTGGTAGGCTTCATCCCTCAACAAAGATAAGGCACCCTTCAGCTTTTGTTCCGGCGTGCAGTCGAGATCGTCCATAATTCTTTCGGTAGCATCTAGCCAATATTTCGCCACACTTGGGGCCGCCCCAGAAATTCCCTTGAAGTTCTCCGCTCCATTGGACCGGAGTCATTCCGTAATTGACCCACGACCCCTAATACCAGTATTAGGTTCAACAGACCCAGCAACTCTTTCCAAAATACGAAGCATTCCCTGCGACAGTACGTCATCCCCAGCGGCTCGATCGAACGACCCTGCCTCAGTTATCGGTGAAGGTGGTGCTTCTCTCGCCTCGACATCGGGCATGTGGTCTGAAGCCGAAGACCTAGCCCTAGCACTTCCACGACCTCTACCGCGGCCTCTTGTACCCCTTCTAGCACTCATTATCACTTCGCGTATTATCTGAATTACAAATTTTATGAATTTAGCTCATAGTTCCAGTAATTAAACAAATGTTTTATGGAAGTAGTAGTTAAGAGTTGTTTTTAAAATCGCAAGCTCACTACAGTTTTAGTCTCCTACGGGCCTCAGTATAGTCTATCATCTAAAGTAAGCCCAGTATCTACCTACAGTATAACAATTTAAAATAGATGGGAGAACTTACTTGGTCCGGCGCTGGAGACTCGGTGTGCCACCCAAAAATCTTCCAAAACCACTTCAAAATCATTTGTGAACATATTTAAAATAGAACCTAAAGCCCATTTCACTTCAAAATCATTTGTGAACATATTTAAAATAGAACTTAAAGCCCATTTCACAGCCCGAGTTTTGCAACCTGGCTCTGATACCATAATTGTAACACCCCAAACTCGGTCAAAACGTTACGACCAGATCCGACATGTCACATAAAAGGGTTGTTTAAAAATTACGTGTTTGTAAAAAAAATTTTGAGTTTAATTATGTATTCGCTTGTTATCCTTTTGTTAACATTTTGAAAAACGATTATTAAGGGTTTAGAAAAATCTCGTATTAAACATTTAAGAATAATAGGCAGTATCATATTAAAAGCTAAACCAAATAAAATAGCAAATTTAAAGTTAAAGCGGCCTTATTACAAAATATTAACCCAAGTTAAGAATAAGTAAATTACTAAAGTCCAAAACTGCTCGTAGTGTGGCCACCTCCGAGTCCTCCAGTATGTCGAACCACCTACTGAGGATTACCTAAGAAAAATTAAAAAGAGGGGGTGATTTTACGAAAACTCAGTGTGTAATTCCCCTTACGAACAAAATCTGTAAGAACATGCATCAAAACAATTCGGGCCCAAGCCCATTAAAGTAACGGTGGCAATTGGGCATTAGCCCAAAATAGCCTCGGTTGGGCCTTAACCCAAGTCAAATGTCACATGTCATACATATAAATCGGGGCCTAAGCCCATCTCAGTAATATAATCCGGATATGCAATGCGTTAATGCCCATACCAACCCCGCACTCCGTCTCTGTCCAACCCTACACTCTGTGGGGATTTAATCGACCCACCCATCCCTACACTCCTTATGTACCACCGGTTGCGGCACTAACTTATCGGTGCAAAGATAGCCGCTTTCGGTGGCTAAAAAGCCTTCGATGGCGGTATTACAATTGGCACAAAGCCATCGAAGGATCAGATTATATTTGGCACATAGCCATCAGTGGCGATAATATAATCGGCACACGACCTTGGGTAAATATGATCGACACAGAGTCATCAATATATAAGTTAGGCACATAGCCACGGTAAATACGATTGGCACAAAGCCATAATATCGGCATAGAGCCTTCGGTATTGGCACAAAGCCCATAATTACGGCACGAAGCCATATTAATGGCACACGACCCTCGATAACATTATCGGTGCGCAAAGATGGTCGCTCGGTGGCTAAAAAACTGCGGTGGCTATAAAGCCTTCTGGTGGATCCACAATCGTCAAGCGACCATGCGATCCTATTAGCACTTCCTCCGTATTAATAATCCCAACCCCATGCAATATGTCGTGTATGTCATGCTCAATCATTACACGTGTATGCAAAATGGCCATGCTCAGTAACAATTATTTAAACATGTAATAAAAGCATATCAGTCATACAACCACAGATAAATTAGACAACTCATTGCACAAGTCGATCATTTACCTACAAGGGCAAATCAGTCATTTTACCCTATAAGGGTATTTCGCTAATTCTACCCTACAATGGTAGTTTGGTAATTCTACTCATAACCAATCCATGTATGCAACGCATCTCAAACATAATCAATCATACAATTAACACATACAACGCTAGTACTACCACGAGGGTACAACGGTCATTTTGTCGTTTAGGGGTAAAACGGTAATTTTACAAACCGGGGGTGTTTCAGTAATTTCACAAATCGGGGGTATTTTGTTAATTTCGCAAACCGGGGGTATTTTGGTAATTTCGCAAATCGGGGGTATTTCGGTAATTTTACTAATCGGGGGTATTTTGGTAATTTCGCAAATCGGGGTATTTCAGTAATTGTGCAAACAGGGGTATTTCAGTAATTTCACAAATCGAGGGTATTTCCATAATTTTGCAAATTGGGGGTATTTTGGTAATTTTGCAAACCGAGGGTATTTTGGTAATTTCACAAACTGGGGGTATTTCGGTAATTTTACAAACCAAGGGTATTTCGGTAATTTTGTAAACCAAGGGTATTTTAGTAATTTTGTAAACCAAGGGTATTTTAGTAATTTTGTAAACCAATGGTATTTTAGTAATTTTGTAAACCAAAGGCATTTCAGTAATTTCGCACCTGCAATGGCCTTTCCAAAGGCCTAATGTCGCCTCGAGCGACTCAACTACCATTTCCGGTCGTATCGGACTATTGGGCCTAAAACCCGATTTTGGCTCATTCGGGCCCACCGCTCGTGTGGCCCACCTAACACAAATCTAGCCACGTATATGAGATTCACCTAGTCTAGTTCACTATATACTACACCATCATACATTTTATTCAATTGGGCCCACGGGCCCATTGGGCCCACTTCGGCCCATCATGGCCCAAGCAGCCTCAACCCACAAGAATACTACTGATGGCCTCAACTATCGCGTCGAAGCCCCACACGTGCGTTCGCAAGCTCGTGTGGCTTCTATTGCCGTGACCGGCACTTCGGCATTTGCGGCTCTACAACTAGAGTAGAGAGTTACACACCGATAGGAATCGGTGCTAATCCGCGCTCCGACCACTCCTGTGCCCAAACGCCTCCAAGGTATCCTTCCTCCTATCATAGAATGCTTTATATATAGCTAGCTTCTCACCTTCCTTCTTTGTATCTTTCCGATGTGGGATCCCTTCGTCAGTAGAGTTCAAATCCAACTCAAACTCTTTCTGTCCAATTCGCAAAATAAAAACTCCCTTGCTTTTCATGAGATTCGAACCCAGGCTCCCTTCAATAGTTTAACACACCACTTGCCACCAAGCCACAAGCTCCTCTTGTGTCTTAAACCATGCGCAACTAAATATAAATCTATAGCCAAATTCTTCTAAAGTCCATTTAAAAAGAAAACCAAAATGCAAGAGCCAAACCTTGGACCTCCTTCCTTCCCTGTGGTGTCACCCCTTTGTCTCTTATGTGGCGTCACTTTGCCACTCCACCACACACTCCACTTGTGTCATTTTTCTCCACATTTTATTCTTAAAGCCTACCTACCAACTCCCATGGTTTTTTTCACCTAAAACCAAAATTTTCCTAAAGCTCAAGTTTAATCCCGGGACTTCATAGAAGCCCCCTAACCTTCCAAAATCACTCACCTAATAGGTCCAACAAGCCGTTCTCTTGTTCTCAAAAATTTTAAACGCTACTATGCCCAAGGCCCATTGGGCCCAATTCTCCTAGGCCCAATTTCGGGATGTTACATTTCATACATTCATAGAGTAAATATACATTCCATACAACATTGGAACATTAAATTAACTCATACATAATTGCAACATTCGCACATAAACTTACCTCGATGTCGAAAGGGCCGATATGGACTTTTTGCCCTCATTTCTCTTTTCATCCGTTCTAGGTCCGAAACTCATTTTCTTTAATCTAAAACAATGAAATTTACTGATTTAATCACTTATAAATCATAATACACCATAATCTACACTTTAGGCAAAAATGACTATTTTGCCCCTACACTTTGGCAAAATTACGATTTTGCCCCTAGGCTCGTAAATAAATTTTCATCACATTTTCTTGTTAAACAAGCCTAGCTGAATATTTAATCCTCTTACAACTATCCACAATCCCAACTATTTCATGCCTTAATGAACAAATTACAACTTTTGCATTTTAGTCCCAATTAGGTGTTTTCATGACAACACCTTTCACAAAAGTTGTTTCTCATCAACCTATCATTCATTTTCTTCCATAAAAACTCATCAAACAACATAAACTCTATCATGGTAAGTTCCTAGACTTTCAACCATATTGCAAACTAGTCCTCTCAATAGCTAGCTTAAGCTTTGAGGACTGCAAATATACAAAAATCATCAAAAATAAACACCAAATTGACTTACTTGAATGGAGTAAAGCTTGCCGAAATTTTAAGCTTTCAAACCCCTCTCATGGCTGATATTTTCAGTTGGAGAAGAAAGATAAATAAAAAGATGATAACTTTAGCTTATATCATCTTATTTTATTCAATTTTCCAACTAATATCACCAATTTTCTATCATAATAAATGCTCTTGTCCCCTATGTATTATTATGGCCGGTCAACTCACTTAAATAAGGCCAAATTACACAATTGGGACCTCCAATTAATAACCCATAGCTATTTGGCACCTCTAGCAAATAAAATAGAACTTTCGTACTTTATGCGATTTAGTCCTTTTTCACAATTTAGCTAGAATTCCCTAAAATTAAGGCACCAAAATTTTCATGCATCCTTATAAACATGTTATAACACATAACATATCATGCAAATAATTTTCTCTAACCTCGAATTAGTGATTCCGAGATCACTGTTTCGACTAGCCCCTAAATCGGGCTATTACAATTAGAGTTGACTTGAGTGAAATATCTGCTATAGTGGACTGGAAACCTCTGAGAAATGTGTCAGAATTTTTTTGGGTTTAGCTAGATACTATTGGAGATTTTTTAAAGGATTTTTGATGATTGTTACGCCATTGACAAAACTACTCCAAAAAGACGTGAAGTTTGAATGGTCTGAAAAGTGTTAGCAAAGCTTTAATTAGTTGAAAGTGTTGTTGACTGAAGCCCCTGTGTTGGTTTAGCCAGAGTCCAATAAGGAATTTGTGATTTATAGTGATGTTTCGTTAAATGGTTTGGGCTGTGTGTTGATGCAAGAAGGAAAAGTGATAGCGTATGCTTCTCAACAATTGAAATTGCATGAGAAAAATTATCCAACTCATGATTTGGAACTTGCAGCTATTGCGTTTGCTTTAAAGAATTGGCGACACCATTTGTACGGAGAAAAATGTCATATCATCACGAATCACAAAAGCCTGAAGTATTTGATGTCACATAAAGAATTGAATTTGAGACAACACCAATGGTTAGAGCTGCTAAAAGATTACGATTTGATCATTTATTATCATCCGGGAAAAGCCAATGTTGTTGTTGATGCTTTAAGCAGAAAATTCCTATTTTCTTTGCGAGTGTTGAATACTCGATTGACGATGAATGATGATGGTTCTATTTGATGTGATTCAGCTCGGGTTAGTTGAGTCGTTTCACGTAGTTGCCCGATCGTCGACGAGGAGAGTAGCCGTTTTGTTGAAAAGGGTAATATTGAACAAGGAATGTGGAAGCTTACCGAATTGGTTTAGGGTAAATATTAAGTTTAGAAGGATGAGGTAGGTTCGGTTTAACAAGAAATAAAGATAGGTAAATCGATTAGGTGATGGAAATGGAAAAGGGAACTTAACGGAAGAAAGATTCAACACTATATCGTAGTGTCACCCCGTTTCTTATGTCGTTAAGGTGATTGGATGGAAAATGGAATAGAAGAACGCCACACCAAAAAGGTTGGTGATAAGTTCAAACAAGTCGGGAAGACACCACTAGCAAAGCTAGATAAGTCAACAAGACTTGTACGAAATATGAGAGGAGATAAACTCACTCAAGAACACAATGTTCATTTAACAATTTGGCAAAAGTCCTTTTACAAATGAAATAAAAAAGTATTTATAGCCTATCTAACTAGCTAGCCGAATGGACAATGCACAAGCTTAATGACTAAGCAATTTTCAGCTAGAAAGAGCTAGAAAATTCCAAAATAAAACCATTAAAAGCTAGAGCAAGATTTGGCTGAATGGAGTCCAATAGGCAGCTTCTAGATTAAGCAATTCATCTTACTTGAACTTGGAAAAACTTGAATGGTGCATGGCACCAGCTAGGTTCGGCCAATGAACTTAAATGAGCTCATTAAAATGCAACCTTTGGCTGAAAAGATATCATCATTAAAAGTGGATTTGAACAGCCATTTGGAGTGTGAATGGCCGGCCTTGAAGTCTCTCCCATGTGAACATCAAGCTGAATAGTCACTAGGTGTGAACTCTAGGTGTGAATGGAACTATGCTACTTTGGGAAGAGAATCGGCCAAGCTTGGGGAAGCTTAATTACTGGTGAATCTTGGCCGAATGGTTGCTTGGAAAAGCCAAACCATCAGCCACCTTCCATGAAGCTGGCCGTACATGCATGTGACCATTCCTTAAACCAAGCCGTGCATGAACTTGGCTTTTAATGCTCCTCACATTTGGCTGCACCTACCAAGGGAATGAATCAAATTAATTCAAGCAAAATTCAGCTAAACATAATTAAAACAGAATTTAGACACATTAAATAAACACATAATTAAACTAGAAAAATTTAATAAAGTCTTAAATGAGACATATTAAATTCGGCTATGACTAAAAGACATATTAAAAACATGCAATAAACTAAGAACATATTAATGAGCTGTAATGATTCTAACTAAATTAAATTAAACACTTAATTTATTCCAACAATTAAAATTAATGAGCTAAAAGAGCTAAAAACGAGCTCACTGAGCTGAATTGAGCTCGTGTGAGCTGACTTGAGCTCAAGTGAGCTGAACCGAGCTGAAATCAGCTTGCACTAAGGTGCAAGGCTTCTCTAAAATGTTGGCCCAAGCTTTTCCATCTTCATCGAGCTGAGTTTCGGTCCAAAATTGAATCAATAAAGATGAAACAGCTTCTTGGAGTTGTTTAGCTTGGGCTCGAGTTATGGGGCCTTTAGGGAGTTCGAGAGGATCGAAAGTTGCATTCGCTGGACCCCCGGGCATGCTCACATCATTCCCCCTTCTTCAAAATGACTTGTCCTCAAGTCGAGTCGTTGGTTCACTCAAAAATTGCCTTGGATGAATGGGGCGAATGGCAAATGAGTCAACTGAAATTTATAACCATGAGTTAGCAAAAAGCGATCCAAACAAACTTGTAGTCCAAACATAATCATAACAAGACAAGTATAATTCATGCGAATGGTCAGATTCAAAACACCATGTTTACAACCATGCAAACAAACTAATTTACTCACCAATGCCTCGTCGATTATTCGAAACAAAATTGAATAGGTTTTAAGGCATTCAAACATCTCAATTGGTTCCCACAAGTCATGGTTTAAATAAATCATAGGTGAGCAATAAATCAGCAAGTGTGAATCGTCACCACCAATGGGTAATTGAGAAAATCCACATGTTTCATAGTTTTGCAAATTTGAACCTTGCAATTGTCGTTTAGTCATATGCTCCCCAACAAATTATTTAACATCACAATGATCAAAAACAAGAATCTTTTTATCAACAACCAAAACAGATAATTCATCGTTGAACAAAATAGAACAGTTAACCACATCACGATTCAAGTAAATTTTCAAAGTCTGAACATCAACAAATTTTTCATCACCATTCGAAGAGAACAAAGATGTTTCAAAAATTTCAGGAGTCTTACCATTAGAAGTAGGAAAACAAAGATCGATTTTACCTTGTTCAATCAACACAAATCTTCTCTCCTCGAAAATGTAGTGAAGAACAAACTTTTTATTTCGATTAACCTGAAATGTTGATGAAGCACAAAGACAACTTGCGCTTTTCAAAATGTTGTGTCCGCAATAATGAAGGAGGTTATTGTCACCATGGGTGATGAAATCAAAGGAACATGCTGAAACATGACTCACAAATGGAACAGATGTATCGATGCCAGGTTTAAAAACATGAGTCAATCATACCTTTTTGGGATGAAATATGACTTTCATGTACAACCACATAAAATGATTAAGGAACGATTTTAAATTGCAATCAAAATTATCAAATTGCGTTCCCTTAGTCAGTGACCAAGCATCAAACAAATATAGATTATTCGCACAAAATTGAGGATGCTTGATTTTCCCACACATCAAACCAAAACAATTTCCAGGTTTAAACACGCGAGTTTGATTACTTATGCCGAAGTGTATCAAAGGTTTCATTAAATCAAACACGCTAAACCAATAGGATTTGTGCATACACAAGAATGAAAAATAAAACCTCCTTACAGTCATCGAGATAGATTTGCACAAATTCAAAGATTTTACACAAGACAGTAATTGGTTCACAAAATCACCACAATTGAACAATTTAATTGCTTTTCGTGAAAACCTGTTATCTTGCAAGTTCATATTTCGTGTTTGTCGTTCTAATCGAACAACATCAACAACATTTTTATCACAAGTCAAATCAAGAGAATAACAACTCATGCTTCCTTTCGGAATGAACTTATCAGCCACAATCAAAGAATAGCAATTAACCGGATGAAAATAAGGAGATCTTTTAAAAACTAGGTCACTGAAAATGTTATCGACAACTTTCAAACCTGATTCTCATGACTCGGTTGTTAAAATTTCCTTACCTCGCTTACCTTCAAGCTCGTGTGGTGTGATTTCATCTTCAACCTTACCTTTGTTGATCATACGAAAGCGTCTCTCGTCAGGAAGGTATTGAAGTTGATACTCGTCACAAGGATTTCTAGGAACCTGAAAAGAAGGAACAGAACAAGAACATCTCTCGTGTGGGTTAGTTAAAGCATCACTCACTTTTTCTCGCTCGTCTTTTTCTTTCATTTCTTGTTCTAACTCTTTTTTTTCAATTTCTTTTTCTTTTTCACTTTCTTTTTCAATCTCAATTTCTTTTTCAATTTTCTTTTCTTTCTCACTTTCTTTTTCACTATCAATTTCTTTTTCCTCTCTTTCGTATTCTTTTTTTCTCATTTTTTCTTTACAATATGAAGATGATACAAATGAATCAAAATGAGAATTTTTTCGACAGAAAGAAGGGGAGGAGTCTACATATGTATCACGTTCAATTCTTCAAGAACAATCTTCTAGGATTGACTTCTTTGAGGAATACGAAGAATAGCTTGTACTTTCTCATTCGTCATCTCGAATGATCTCAAACTCGAAGTTTGCTTCTCTTCGTCTCGAATGCCTTGAATAGAAGTCACGGTAAGAATCTCTTCTTGAATAGTCTTTGGATGTGTGTCACCGTGATGATCTTATCTCCGTGTCTCGACTTGGCAAAATTTGATTTTGTTGGCCTCTTGCTAGATGGCCTAGCTTTTCTTGGATAGGATTGAATTTCCGGTCAAGCATGTACTCCATCTCTTTCATCAAATATTGAAATTCAGATTCTAAAAATTCTTCTCCAGACATGATTTTATTGATAAAAAGAAGAAAACATTAAAAAAAAATAGAAAATGAGTACCTCACCACAAACCTCACTAAAATCACTCGGAGAGAAAAATAAGGATTTTGCAGTCACGCTCGTGTTTGCTCTCGTTTTAAGGCTTTTTCTAACACTCTAATGTTCTCACCACTCTTTGCCTTTTTCCACTCGACCTCTCGCTCACAATTTCATATTTCATCTCAAATAGACTTATTTGCTTGCTTCGGGGTCGGTTTCAAAGTGGTTTCAATAGATGTGATGTTTAGGGTGTAGGTAGGCTGAACAAAAAGAAAATTCGGGTATAAGTGTGGCGTTAGGTAGGGAAAATGGTGTAGAACGAATGGTTTCGATTTTCGGGAACAGAAGAAATGAAAACAAGAACAAGAACTTCACACTTCACCTTTTTTTTATATACTCGTATTTCTTTTTTTTTAAATTTTTGTATATTTTTTTTCAATTACAATGATATGCTGAA
Organism: Gossypium sturtianum; assembly: GCA_025698515.1. Classification (NCBI taxonomy): domain Eukaryota; kingdom Viridiplantae; phylum Streptophyta; class Magnoliopsida; order Malvales; family Malvaceae; genus Gossypium; species Gossypium sturtianum. Next base: position 88,064,657 of record CM046950.1, on the reverse strand, counting down.
TATAAGAAAATTTCGAATAGAACTTGCAAATTTTTTTTTTAAAATTTCGAATTTTTTTTCTTTTTTTAATACGAACCTACTCCGGGATCTTCACGAACATCGGCGCTCCTCGTTTTCAAGCTCTGATACCAAATGATGTGATCCGGCTCGGGTTAGTTGAGTCATTTCACATAGTTTCCCGATCATTGACGATGAGAGTAGTCGTTTCATTGAAAAGGGTAATATTGAACAAGGAATGCGGAAGCTTAACGAATTGGTTTAAGGTAAATATTAAGTTTAGAAGGATGAGGTAGGTTCGGTTTAACAAGAAATAAATCGATTAGGTGATGGAAATGGAAAAGGGAACTTAACGAAAGAAAGATTCAACACTATATTGTAGTGTCACCCCGTTTCTTATCTCGTTAAGGTGGTTGGATGGAAAAATAGAATAGAAGAACGCCACACCAAAATGTTGGTGATAAGTTCAAATGAGTCGGGAAGACGCCAGTAGCAAAGCCAGATAAGTCAACAAGACTTGTACGAAATATGAGAGGAGATAAACTCACTCAAGAACCCAATGTTCATTTAACAATTTGGAAAAAGTCCTTTTACAAATGAAATAACAAAGTATTTATAGCCTATCTAACTAGCTAGCCGAATGGACAATGCACAAGCTTAATGACTAAGCAATTTTCAGCTAGAAAGAGCTAGAAAATTCCAAAATAAAACCATTAAATGCTAGAGCAAGATTCGACTGAATGGAGTCCAAGGGGCAGCTTCTAGATTGAGCAATTCATCTTGCTTAAACTTGGAAAAACTTGAATGGTGCATGGCACCAGCTATGTTCGACCAATGAACTTAAATGAGCTCATTAAAATGAAACCTTTGGCTGAAAAGATATCAACATTAAAAGTGGATTTGAACAACCATTTGGAGTGTGAATGGCCAGCCTTGAAGGGTCTCTTCCATGTGAACATCAAGCTGAATAGTCACTAGGTGTGAACTCTAGGTGTGAATGGAATTATGCTGCTTTGAAAAGAGAATCAGCCAAGCTTGGGGAAGCTTAATTGCTGGTGACTCTTGGCTTAATGGTTGCTTGGAAAAGCCAAACCATCAGCCACCTTCCATGAAGCTGGCCGTACATGCATGTGACCATTCCTTGAACCAAGCCGTGCATGAACTTGGCTTTTAATGCTCCTCACATTCGGCTGCACCTACCAAGGGAATGAATCAAATTAATTCAAGCAAAATTTAGCTGAACATAATTAAAACAAAATTTAGACACATTAAATAAACACATAATTAAACTAGAAAAACTCAATAAAGTCTTAAACGAGACATATTAAATTCCGCTATGACTAAAAGACATATTAAAAACATGCAATAAACTAAGAACATATTAATGAGTTGTAATGATTCTAACTAAATTATATTAAACACTTAATTTATTCCAGCAATTAAAATTAATGAGCTAAAAGAGCTAAAAACGAGCTCAATGAGCTGAATTGAGCTCGTGTGAGCTGACTTGAGCTCAAGTGAGCTGAACCGAGCTGAAATCAGCTTGCACTAAGGTGTAAGGCTTCTCTAAAACGTTGACCCAAGCTTTTCCATCTTCATCGAGCTGAGTTTCGGTCCAAAATTGAATCAATAAAGACAAAACAGCTTCTTAGAGTTATTTAGCTTGGGCTCGAGTTATGGGGCCTTTAGGGAGTTTGAGAGGATCAGAAATTGCATTCGCTGGACCCCGGGCGTGCTCACATCACTATTTTAGCTTAATTAAAGGCTAGACTGACATTTCTACAGCATATTTGCAAAGCTTAGAAAAGTGACTCAGAGTTAATTGCTAAACGGGAACAGATTGAATTGACACCTGATTCAGACTTTCATGTTAGTTCAGATGGTAGTTTGTATTTCAAAAACAGAATTTGTGTTCCGAGAAATTTTGATGTTATTCAGAAGATTTTACAGGAAGCTCATAGTAGTAGCTTATTGATTCATCCTTGTAGCAATAAAATGTACGGTGATTTGAAATAGATGTACTGGTGGCCAGGTATGAAACGAGAGATTTTAGATTTCGTATCAAAATGTTTGATCTGCTAGTAAGTTAAAGCTGAGCATCAGGTACCTTCTGGTTTGTTACAACCTGTTATGATTCCAGAAATGAAATGGGAACATGTTACGATGGATTTTGTATCAGGATTGCCTCTATCACCGAGAAAGAAAGATGTTGTATGGGTTATTGTGCATCGTTTGACGAAATTCGCACATTTCATTCCTGTACATACGGATTATTCACTTGAGAAATTGACAGAATTGTACATTTTTTATATTGTTAGACTGTACAGTATGCCGGTGTCTATTATCTCTGATAGGGATCCACAGTTTACTTCTTGATTCTAGAGTAAACTACATAAAGCTTTGGGTACTCGACTACATTTTAGTACAGCGTTTCATCCACAAATCGATGGTCAGTCTGAGCGAGTGATTCAGATACTCGAAGATAGTCTCCGATGTTGTGTTTTAGAGTTTGAAGGTAACTGGGAGAAGTATCTTCCGCTGGTTGAATTGGCTTATAATAATAGTTATCAGGCAAGCATAAAAATGGTACCGTACGAAGCTTTGTATGGTTAAAAATGTTGAAATCTATTATAATAGACTGAGCTGAGTGAGAAAAAGTTATTAGGTATTGATTTGATTCGAGAAACCAAAGAAAATGTTAAAGCAATACGAGACAATTTGAAAGCTGCTTCTGATCATCAAAAATCTTACGCGGATTTGAAAAGAAAAGATATAGAATTCCAAGTCGGTGACAGTATTTCTAAAAGTATCACCATGGAGAAAAGTTCTTCGATTTGGCTGAAAAGGGAAACTCGGTCCGTGATTCATCGGGCATAAGATCATCGAGAGGATTGGACTAGTGGCATATCGATTGGCATTATCATCAGATTTAGAGAAAATTCATAACATGTTTCATGTATCGATGTTACGACAGTATCGTTCAAACCCTTCACATGTGATTTCACCTGTAGATGTTGAGATTTAGCCAGATATGACATACAGTGAAGAACCGATCAGAATATTAGCTCAGGAAGTTAAAGAGTTAAGAAATAAAATAATAGCTTTAGTTAAAGTTCTCTGGCAACATCACAAAATTGAAGAAGCTACCTGGGAACCGGAAGAAGCTATGAACTTGCAATACCCGAACCTATTTTTTGGTAAGATTTTTAGGAACGAAAATTCCTTTAAGGGAGAGTTGTAATAGCCCGTTTTCTATGATATTGAAAACAGTGGTTTTGGGACCACAAATCTAGCGAGTAAATTATTATTTTATTATTATTTTAATTTTTATGAAATTATATTAAGGTTGTATTAAAATTTTGTTAAGAAATTTTGATGTTTAAATGGTTAATTAGGTGAAAAGGACTAAATCGTAAAAAGTGTAAAAGTTGAGTTCTAGTAGCTAAAGGGGTCTAATGACTATGAAATCTTAAACTAAAGGACTTGAATGGTAAATATACCTTTTAATGAGTTATTGGATAGTTATGGACAAGGTTTTAATAAAATTTTGATTGTTTTTAAATGGTAAGATGGTAAAATGGTAAATAAAGTTAAAAATAAAGAGGTTCAAAAGCATCATCTTCCTCACATTTGTTTCTTCTTAACCGATTCGTCAATGGAGGAATGAATAGCTAGGGTTTGACCAAGCATTGTTTTCACTTGCATGGTATGTGTTCAAGCCCCATTTTTAATGATTTTTATGTTTTTGAGTCCATTTTAGCTTCATCTAACTAGCCCGGGAATTAATTTGCAAAACTGTCTAAGGTTGAGGGACTTGCCATGGATGCTTTTGAATGAGTTTTGATGTTAGTTGATAGATTATGAATCCTTGTTGAAAAATAAACTTGTTTTGTTAAATGATTTTGATGAACTTTGGAATTAGGGATTAAATTTGTTAAAAGTGTAAATTTATTGGTTTTGTTGTGAAATGTTGGTAAGGATGAGTTGTTCTAAGGTCTGTTACATCATGGGTTAGGGTTGAATTAAGTTGAAATGGTTAGATTTTAAGTTACGAGCTTAAGGACTAAATTGTAAAAAGTATGTTAGGGGCAAATTTGTAATTTTGTATAAATATTAATTATAGATCGAATTGAATTATATAATTACTTAATTGAATGAAAATATTTATTTTGATTAAGATAAACCACATACGGACTTAGATCGAAGAAAAGCAAAACCTTCGGATTAGCTGGACTAAACTACTACGCCCCTAACTATCAAGGTAAGTTCATATGAACTGTGATCGCTTTCATACTAGTTAAATTCAAATTGTCATTAGGTTGATTTGATATAAACGAACTTATATATATATGTATGTATCAATGCTATAATGAATTTACGAATATTGAGTCTCGGTTGATTCTTAATAATTCTTAGGATACAAATGACATGTCATTAGGGATTTCATGTTTCGGGTGCTAGTCTTAAATGTCCTACCGATGGATGAGGTCCTGCATTTGTTGCGGATTCTCCACAGCTCGTGTGAGCAGCATTGTGTAGCTTACAATCTGACCCACAGCTCATCTGAGCAGGCCCATTTCACAGCTCGTGTGAGCATTGATGTAAAGGAAAGGTTACTGTTATATGTAGAGGCACACTTTGTGTGAGCTTTCCCGAGTATTCGATGTAATTCTAGATAGTTCAATTGGCAAGAAAAGGGAACGAAATGGTAAGTATGCAAATGGATCGATTCATGATTTAATGAAAGGATTTATGAACTAAATGATGTGATTACATGTATAAATTTACTTGTTTATGGATGAATTCATTTGAACCATGTACAAAAGTACTAACTTGTGAACTTGATAATGTTGTATAGGCTTATGCCAAGCTTATGGTTTTAATTGATATTACACTTATGCTATATACATTATGCAAATAAAATGGTAAGTTGTGTTTAAGTTTATACGAGCTTACTAAGCACTCGTTGCTTACATAGTTTTTTTCCTTTGTTTTATAGATCATCGGAAGCTCAATTTTGTTGGAAGCTCGTCGGAGACCTATCACCTATACAGCAGTCAATTCGGTAGTTTTTGAGTAATTTTGGCCAAGGTTAATAATTGCATTTATAGGATGTTAGATAATGATGATTTGGTATGTTTTGCTTTAAAGATTTTGTTTGGTTGATGGATTTGTAATGCTTGTTAAGCTATGTCATTTTGGTACTTTAAAGTGCTTCTGAACAAGGTTCTTTGTCAATTTGATGATGGCTTACAAATGGTCAATTAGAGACATGATTTGGCACATAATTGAGCTAGGTTTTTATGCATGAACTGAGGTAATGTTAGCATGTGTAGGTAAATGATGTGTTGATGCTATTGTGGTGCCTTTGAATGGCATATTGGTTAGGTGATTTAGGATGTTTGAATTATGGATGTTTGAAAGGTGTTTGAACCTCTTGAATGTGTGCTTAAGTGGAATGAATGTTTATGCATGGTTTGGTTATGAAATGGCTTGATTTTAGGTAAATTTTGGGTTCACACAGCTTGAGACACGGGCGTGTGACATAGCCGTGTGAGACACACGGCTTGGTGACACGGTCATGTGCCATTTGAGGATTTCTCAAGGTTCAAGTCAACGAGTTACATGCACATAGCCTAGCAAACAGCTTGGTTTGCGTTAAAGATTTGGCGACATTACTTGTATGGTGAGAAGTGTCGAATCTTTACGGATCACAAGAGTTTAAAGTATTTGATGGATCAGAAGGATCTGAATCTGAGACAGAGACGATGGCTTGAGTTGTTGAAAGACTATGAGTTAGTCATTGATTACCACCCGGGAAAAGCGAATGTGGTTGCGGATGCCTTGAGTAGGAAATCCTTGTATGCTCTAAGAGCTATGAGAGTGAGTTTAGCATTGTCTGATGATGGTGCTATTTTGGCAGAGTTGAGAGCTAAGCCACTATTTGTTCAACAAATGTGTGAGGCTCAGAGAAATGACAGCGAGATGCAAGCTACGATAGCTAGGTGCAGGTCGAAATGTGATTCTGATTTTCGAATGGGTTCGAATGGTTGTTTGCTTTATCGCGACAGAATTTGTGTTCCTAAAAATGAGGAGTTGATTCGAAAGGTTTTGTATGAGGCCCACAGTGGATGTTTGTCAGTAAATCCGGGCAGTACGAAAATGTAAAACGATTTGAGGAAGTTTTATTGGTGGCCAGGAATGAAAAGAGATATTTCAGAGTTTGTGGCAAAGTGTCAAATTTGTCAACAAGTGAAAGCTGAGCATCAAGTGCCTTCAGGATTGCTTCAGCCAGTGATGGTTCCCGAATGGAAATGGGATCGAGTTAGCATGGATTTTGTGACGGGGTTGCCGATGACTCCAAGAAAGAGAAATGCCGTGTGGGTTGTTGTGAAACACCCCAAACCCGGCCCACGAGCCCCGACCGGATCTGGCATGTTCCTCGAGTAAAACATTTCAAATATTGTTTGTCAATTTGGAAAATGTGGTCATTTTGAAGAGGAATCGTTAGGTGTTGGGTTCAAGTTGAAAATGGTGTCTTTTTTTTTTTTGAAGTCCATATTAAAACAATATTTTCGTACTTGAAATCTATAAGTTAGAAGAAACTGCCGAATTTTAGGGTTTAACATTAAGTTGAAAATCATTGGTATTTAGGTGTCAAAACATTGAACATTTATTTTAAAGATGAGTTATTTAACCTTCGAGTTAATAAGAATCGTATCGTAATAAAAATTTAGAGAGCAAGCATAAAACAGTGTAATAATAGTGGCCTTATTACATCAATAGCAAAACCCGAAATAAATCCAAAACTTAATAGGAAAATCCAAATTAGAAGAAAACACTGAGCTGAGCATGGCCACCACCTAGTCCTCGCCGACCCAGGTCCAAATCACTTGAGTATCACCAAAAGATATCCCACGAAGGGTGAGTCAACAGACTCAATGTGTAACAACTACCACGAACTCCCAAACGATTTAGGCATATCAATCACATATAACAGATATAAGTAATGATGCAATCCCGAACCCAAACCTAAATAACCATCCTCTACACATCAACCGTACCAGCCAATCACACCGTGGGGATTACTAAATCGACCCTCCATCCGCTATACATCATCGGCAGGCGATCATTGCAGACGACATGCACATCGCCTTATAAATTGTGGCATAGCCACGATAATGTGACAAAGTCACGGATATTAATATGTGACCGTAGTCACCAGATAACAATATGTGACATAAGTCACCACATTCAGATTACGTGACATGAGTCACCAGATATTGTGGTAAAAACCACCAGATCACTTCCCCTTTTCAATATCACCCGTATGCCCCATGCGTCATACAAACATGCAGAAATAATGCAATTTACCTTATTTCACATTCGTAACAAATTCTCATATGTGTCATGTTCAATATTCATAATATTATTAACAGAGCGTTAATGGATAACGTACCTGAATCCTCCGTACCATTGAATGGTACCTTTAGCCATACTTTCATATTTTCATTAACACATATATTAATATTAATACCATAGATCTATTAGGAATTAGTGTAGGGCTACACACCTGGTCACTATCGTATTCTCTGAATCCCGAAAGTCTACCAAAACAGATTTTACTCCTCCCTAAAAATCATAGTTAGAATCGGCCAACATTAACACTTAATATGACCTTGGCCGAATATTCATATTCACTTACCTTGCGGATCTAAATCCCGAAATTGTCACTTGTTTGAGGTATCTGTCGAAATTCCTAGAAGCATATGTTAGATCCAATTCTAACATTTAAACACAATAAATGACCTTCGGCCTATGATCATACTCGCTTACCTTAGACCTAGAAATCTCGAAGATCTCCTCTTTTGAAGTCGGTTACAATAGGAATCCCGAAATCCCTCTTCAAGATTTCGGCCAAAAAGGATAAAAGGGATTAGAGTCTTGATTTCGGCTAAAAGAAAAGAAAGAAAAGAACGACAGCTTGATCCTTACCCTTACTACGTAAATCGATCGCACCCTTGCTTGAACCCACAGAGATATTCGGCTATGTAGGCTAGATGTAGATCAATTGGTTTCGGCTTTTGGGGTTTAATGAATAATCGGCTATGGTCTAGGAAGAACTCACTTTCGGCTTTTGGAAAATTGTGAAAAGAAGAAGAGAAAGGTTGAGAAACTCGACAATGGTGATAAATGAAGATTCGGCTAGCACAAGGAATATTTCGGCTTTGACAAAATAAAAGGAGAGGAGAAGATTCAACAGAGAAAGAATTTCGGCAGAGGAACTATTGAAAAGAAGAGAAAACAAATGGCCTCATTCCCCTCCCTTTGGCCGAAAATACCACACCTAGACCCCTCCATTCGGCCAACTCTCTTTCCCCCTATCTAATCCCTTCTTTTTCTCCTATTATCTCTCTTCTTTACCCATTCAAAAATAATTTGAATAAGCCAATAATTATCTCCCTACCTTAGCCGTATTTTGAATGTACTTGACTTGATCAAATGCTCATCTATCAAGTGTCCCATTGCCGTCCACCACTGCTCATCCTTGCAGCAAAATAAAACTCATATTTGCATCCCTTGCTGCTCGAACCTAGGCCCTTTTACACTGCTTGTGGCTTCACTTACTAAGGCTTTAAGTGGCGCATCCTTGCCACTTTAACAAGCCCATTTTTTATGTCTAATTTCCCCCACAATTTCTCTTAAGGCCTATCAAGCTTAGCTCCACTTCAAGACTTAAAATCTGATAATTCCTAAGACATTCACCTACACTCTAAAGTTCTCAAAATTCATAAAAACACATTCAAAACACACATAGGCATACTAGCACATGCAAAAATGCGCAAGCCCTAAATCCTAGATATTACAGTTCTACCCCCCTTAAAATAATTTCGACCTCGAAATTACCTGGCTAAAATAAGTGAGGGTATTGCTGTCGCATTACTTCTTCCGACTCCCACGAAGCTTCTTCCGATCCATTGTTACGCCATAACACTTTGACTAGAGGAACTGATTTCCTCCGCAACACCTTCACATCTCGCTCCAAGATCTGAATCGGCTCTTCCTCATAGGACAAATCTGGTCTCAGTTCCACCTCCTCAACCGGTACTACATGAGACGGATCTGATCGATAACGACGTAGCATAGAAATGTTGAATACATCGTGCATCTGTCTCAACTCCGGAGGCAACTCTAACTGGTATGCCACTGGTCCAACTCGCTTCAATACCCGATAAGGTCCTATAAATCTGGGACTTAACTTCCCTTTGCGACCAAATCTCATCACCTTCTTCCATGGCGAAACTTTAAGAAACACCTGATCTCCCACATCAAACTCTATTTCCTTCCGCTTAAGATCTGCGTACGACTTTTGCCTATCAGATGCTTCCTTTAACCGTCTCCGAATTACCCTAACCTTCTCTTCAGATTCTGCCACAATTTCCGGACCCAAAACTCCGACGTTCCCTAATTCTCGTCCAACACGTAGGAGTGCGACACTTCCGCCCATACAAGGTTCTTCATACGGTGCCATCCGAATCGGCTTGATAGTCATTTGTTATTATATGCAAACTCCGCTAAAGGAAAATATTCTTCCCAACTTCCTCTCAAGTCTATCACACGACCCCTCAACATATCTTCCAACACTTGGATCACTCGCTCGGATTGACCGTCATTTCGTGGATGAAATGTCGTAGTGAAATCCAATCTGGTGCCTAAAGCTTGATGTAGTGCTTTCCAAAACCGAGACGTAAACCTTGGATCCTCATCAAAATAATCGAAATTGGTACTCCATGCAATCTCACAATTTACGCCACATACAACTTTGCTAACCTCTGCAAAAGAATAGTCAACCCAAGACCGGAATGAAATGCGCGGACTTTGTCAATCGATCCACTATCACCCATACCAAGTCCTTCTTAGTAGGCGTAAGGGAAGCCCACTAACGAAGTCCATGGTGATTCTCTCCCACTTCCATCGCGGAATCTTTATCGGTGAAGCAATCCCGACGAACTTGATGTTCAAATTTGACTTGCCGACATGTTAAGCACTTCCCTACAAATTCTGTAACTTCCCGCTTAAGACCAGGCCACCAAAACTGTTCCCTTAGATCTCTATACAACTTACTACCTCCAGGATGCATAGCATAAGGGCTACTATGCGATTCCTGAAGAATTCTTCGTCTTAACTCCTCGTTCTTCGGCATACAGACCTTACCCTTGAAACACAATACTCCATCGCTGTTAACACCATAATCCTCTAGCCGTCCATTCTGCACTTGCCGCAACTTAGCACTTAAATCATCATCTGCCAACTGTCCTTCTTTCACCTCATTCAGCCATGACGGCTTGACCTGCAACTCTGCCAACAAACTTCCATTGTCATACAAGCTAAGCTGTGCAAACATCGCCCTCAGATCCGACACTACTTTCCGACTTAGGGCATCTGCTACCACATTTGTCTTGCCCGGGTGATACTCTATGGAACAATCGTAGTCCTTTAATAACTCCACCCACCTTCGCTGTCTCAGGTTTAGCTCTTTCTGAGTCAGCAGATACTTAAGTCTCTTGTGGTCTGTGTAAATCGCTGACTTTTCTCCATACAGATAGTGCCTCCATACCTTAAGAGCAAAGACCACCGCCGCCAATTCCAAGTCATGCGTCGGATAGTTAACCTCATGTGGCCTTAATTGTCGAGACGCATAAGCGACTACCTTCCCGTCTTGCATCAAAACACATCCTAATCCTGTATGAGAAGCGTCACAAGACACCACGAAATCCTTCCCCGCCTCGAGTTGAATCAAACCGGAGCTTCAAATAAACCCTCTTAAGCTTCTCAAAGCTCTCCTGTTGCCTATCTATCCATACGAAAGGTACCTCCTTTCTCAACAACTTCACAAAGGAGCAAATATTGATGAGAACCCTTCCACGAACCTTCTGTACTAGCCTGCCAATCCCAAGAAACTACGTACCTTAGCCATAGACTTAGGTGGTTTCCAGTCTAGCACTGCCTCAATCTTCCTAGGATCCACCCTTATCCCTTCTGCAGACACTACATGCCCTAAGAACGCAACTTCCTTAAGCCAAAATTCACACTTGCTGAATTTGGCATATAGCTTCTTTTCCCTTAACACTTGCAACACTATCCGGAGATGCTCGTCATGTTCCTCCTCCGACTTGGAATACACTAGGATGTCGTCTATGAACACAACGACAAACCGATCCAAGTAAGGTTAAAAAACCCGGTTCATCATATCCATGAACGCGGATGGGGCGTTCGTCAATCCGAACGGCATTACCATGAACTCATAATGCCCGTATCTTGTCCAGAAAGCTATCTTATGGATATCCACCTCCTTCACCTTAAGCTGATGATATCCCGACCGTAAATCTATCTTTGAAAATACCGCGGTCCCCTTAAGCTGATCGAACAAGTCGTCTATCCTTGGCAACGGGTACTTGTTCTTGATGGTCAACTTATTCAACTGATGATAGTCTATGCACATAGGCATAGTTCCGTCCTTCTTCTTCACAAACAGAACCGGTGCTCCCCACGGAGACACACTGGGTCGAATGAATCCACGATCCAGCAACTCCTGGATTTGAGCCTTGAGCTCAACCAACTCCTTTGGTGCCATTCTATACGGAGCGATAGATACTGGCGTCGTTCCAAGCAACAAGTCAATTTCTAACTCCACCTCCCTGTCAGGGGGTATTCCAGGTAACTCATCTGGGAAAACATCCACAAATTCCCTTACTGTTCTAACTCCACTAACTCCCTCTTCTTTTGCATCCAGCGCACTAACGAAGGTCAAAAATGCCTTGCACCCTTTCCGCACCATCTTATCAGCCTTTAATGCCGAAACTACGTTAGACAAATAGTTTCTTCTTTCTCCTATCATAATTATCTCCTCATCCTCCGGGGTCCTTAACTCTATTCGCTTAGCCACGTAATCCAACTTAGCCCGATGTTCAACTAGCCAATCCATGCCAAGAATGAGATCAAATTCTCCGAAGGGTAGTTCCATCAAGTCGGCAGGGAATACCACTCCCTGAATCTCTAGAGGTACATTGCGAAATATCTTATTCACCACTACAGTTTGACCTAACGGGCTTACTACAGTCATCTCCCTACTAGATAGTTCAGATGCTATGCCTAGCGTTTCGACTACTCTACATGCAACATACGAGTGGGTCAAGCCAACATCAATTAAAGCAAAGTAAGGCTTATCAGCTATAAGGAACATACCAGTTATGACGTCCGGTGCGTCTCCATCCTCCCTCCGGCGAACTGCATACACCAGACCCGGCTGTCTTGCCTCTATATTACCAACACCTCTGCCCGGTGTTCCCCGTCCTCTTCCTGAACCATTACCTCTGCCAATCGGACCACGACCCCACGGTGGCTGCGGTCCACCTCTCCCCGCCTGATTAGCACACTGACCTGTTGGTCGGCCCCCGTCTATTTTCATGGGACAGTCCCTAATCATGTGTTCCTTGGACCCACACTTAAAGCATCCCCCTGTCTTCTTCCAACACTCTCCTAGGTGCATCTTCCCACACTGAGTACAAGTACGGTACTGTCCTCCTGTAGCAACCTGCTGACCTCGCAGCCCATCAACTCTCTGTCTCTTTTGAACATTCCCGGATGACCCTGAGGCTCCAAAACCTCTCCTTTGTCTGTTCCTATCCGTATTCTGTCTCACAGATTCCTTAACCCCTTCGGCTACCTTAGCCTTTTCTACCAACACTGCAAACTCCCGCTCCTGCTGTGGGGCTATCAACAACCTCAGGTCATCCCTCAGTCCGTCCTCAAACCGGACACATCGTTCATGCTCCGTAGCCACGATTCCTCGAGCGTACCGGCTCAACCTTAAGAATTCCGCTTTGTACTACGCTACGAACTTATTCCCTTGCACCAACCTTAGAAATGCTTTCCTCTGCGCATCAATATAACTAGTCCCAATATACTTCTTCTGATACGCCGCCTTAAAATATTCCCATGTGAGATCCTCAGCTATAGCACCATCCCGAACTGTGAGCCACCATTGATATGACTCATCGCGAAGTAGCGATACCACTCCTTTCAGTTTCTCCTCAGCAGTCAGATCCAACTCGTCCATAATTCGCTCCGTCGCCTCCAACCAATACTCAGCCGTATTGGGCGCCACACCGGATATACCACGGAACACCTCAGCTCCATTGGCTCGGAGCCGCTCGGGTATAGATTTCCGAGCTCCCCCACCTCCACCTGCTCTAGCCACCATCTCAAGAACCCGTAGCATCGCCTGCGATACTGCATCATCCCCCGTCTGATCCTGATGCTCAATGCCAGCAGCTGGTGGTGGTGGTGGTACCTCATTCTTGGACCCTTGACCAGACCTAACGGGTTCCGATACGGCCATTCTGCCTCTACCACGCCCTCGCACATTACGACCACGTCCCCTAGAACTCATGTCTACGATCGCAATTCAATCTGGTTTAAAAAGTTTTATGCATTAGTCTTTGTTCCACTGATTATCCACGAACAAGTTTTATGTAAAGAAGTTGAGTAGTAGTTCTTTCGATCATTACAGGGTTTTCATTTCAAGTCTTCTACCCTAATTCAGAGAAGCACATCCATTCAATAGTATCTACCACACACATTCATCACTCGAACATTTTCGTCCGATCTAATCCCAGAGGTATTTTCGTAATTTGTCCTATAGGGGTATTTTGGTAATTTTTGTAAATCAGGAATATTTCGAAAAATTTTCTTTTTAAGGTCTAAAATAGTTTTTTTTTTTACAAATCAAAGGGGTAATTTGGTGATTTTAAAACTAAGGTTTTTATAAAATAGCTAGCTGGTCCCTTTCGGGTTTTAATTATTGAATTTAGCATGTGAATAAGTCCTCTTGGTTAGGGTGAACCGTTACTACGCACTAGGTAAGATTCGAGCGAAGAGAAGGTGAGTCACTAGGACTGCTTAAATACCAGGCTCTCCCTGAGTCCAATCCTAGACATGCGCACAATGGTTGCCACACCCTAACTCGGCGACTTACTCACAGGTTTCTTTAATTAGGCCTTAAATTTTATGTAATTCTGGGTTGGAGTAAGCTAATCCTAGGGTTCAATAACTCCTAATGTACTAATCTACGTTCCCGTTATACCCACATACAAATCATACCATAAATCATACAACAGTTAGGGGTACTTACCTGGTGGACTTCGGGTCGGAGACTTAGGTGCCATGCCAGAGAAACCTGCTTATTTCACAAAAATTTTCTCAAAAACTTAATTGGGCTTAATTTTGAAAACATTGTGGGCTTTAAACCCAAGGCCGAGAGTTTAAAACTGGGCTCTGATACCAAATTGAAACACCCCAATCCCGGCCCACGAGCCCCGACCGGATCTGGCATGTTCCTCGAGTAAAACATTTCAAATCTTGTTTGTCAATTTGGAAAATGTGGTCATTTTGAAGAGGAATCGTTAGGTGTTGGGTTCAAGTTGAAAATGGTCTCTTTTTTATTTGAAGTCCATATTAAAACAATATTTTCGTATTTGAAAACTATAAGTTAGAAGAAACTGCCGAATTTTAGGGTTTAACATTAAGTTGAAAATCATTGGTATTTAGGTGTCAAAACATTGAACATTTATTTTAAAGATGAGTTATTTAACCTTCGAGTTAATAAGAATCGTATCGTAATAAAAATTTAGAGAGCAAGCATAAAACAGTGTAATAATAGTGGCCTTATTACATCAATAGCAAAACCCGAAATAAATCCAAAACTTAATAGGAAAATCCAAATTAGAAGAAAACACTCGAAATGAGCATGGCCACCACCTAGTCCTCGCGACCGGTCCAAATCACCGAGTATCACTGAAAAGATATCCCACGAAGGGTGAGTCAACAGACTCAATGTGTAACAACTACCACGAACTCCCAAACGATTTAGGCATATCAATCACATATAACGGATATAAGTAATGATGCAATCCCAAACCCAAACCTAAATAACCATCCGCTACACATCACCCGTATTTGTACCAATCACACCGTGGGGATTACTAAATCGACCCTCCATCCGCTACACATCATCGAAGGCGATCATTTGCTGCAGACGACATGCACATCGCCTTATAAATTGTGGCATAGCCACTGGATAATGTGACAAAGTCACCAGATATTAAAATGTGACCGTAGTCACCAGATAACAATATGTGACATAAGTCACCACATTCGACACGTGACTGAGTCACGGATATTGTGGTAAAAACCACGAGATCACTTCCCTTTTCAATATCACCCGTATGCCCCATGTGTCATACAAACATGCAGAAATAATGCAATTTACCTTATTTCACATTCGTAACAAATTCTCATGTGTGTCATGTTCAATATTCATAATATTATTAATAGAGCGTTAATGGATAACGTACCTGAATCCTCCGTACCATTGAATGGTACCTTTAGCCATACTTTCATATTTCATTAACACATATATTAATATTAATACCATAGATCTATTAGGAATTAGTGTAGGGCTACACACCTGGTTACTATCATATTCTCTGAATCCCGAAAGTCTACCAAAACAGATTGTACTCCTCCCTAAAAATCATAGTTAGAATCGGCCAACATTAACACTTAATATGACCTTGGCCGAATATTCATATTCACTTACATTGCGGATCTAAATCCCGAAATTGTCACTTGTTTGAGGTATATGTCGAAATTCCTAGAAGCATATGTTAGATCCAATTCTAACATTTAAACACAATAAATGACCTTCGGCCTATGATCATACTCGCTTACCTTAGATCTAGAAATCCCGAAGATCTCCTCTCTTGAAGTCGGTTACAATAGGAATCCCGAAATCCCTCTTCAAGATTTTAGCCAAAAAGGATAAAAGGGATTAGTGTCTTGATTTCGGCTAAAAGAAAAGAAAGAAAAGAACGACAGTTGATCCTTACCCTTACTACAGAAATCGACTGCACCCTTGCTTGAACCCACAGAGATATTCGGCTATGTAGGCTAGATGTAGATCAATTGGTTTCGGCTTTTAGGGTTTAATGAATAATCTGCTATGGTCTAGGAAGAACTCACTTTTGGCTTTTGGAAAATTGTGAAAAGAAGAAGAGAAAGGTTGAGAAACTCGGTAATGGTGATAAATGAAGATTCGGCTAGTACAAGGAATATTTCAGCTTTGACAAAATAAAAGGAGAAGAGAAGATTCAACAGAGAAAGAATTTTGGCAGAGGAACTATTGAAAAGAAGAGAAAACAAATGGCCTCATTCCCCTCCCTTTGGCCGAAAATACCACACCTAGACCCCTCCATTCGGCCAACTCTCTTTCCCCCTATCTAATCCCTTCTTTTTCTCCTATTATCTCTCTTCTTTACCCATTCAAAAATAATTTGAATAAGCCAATAATTATCTCTCTACCTTACCCGTATTTCGAATGTACTTGACTTGATCAAATGCTCATCTATTAAGTGTCCCATTGTCGTCCACCACTGCTCATCCTTGCAGCAAAATAAAACTCCTATTTGCATCCCTTGTTGCTTGAACCTAGGCCCTTATACACTGCTTGTGGCGTCACTTACTAAGGCTTTAAGTGGCGCCTCCTTGCCACTTTAACAAGCCCATTTTTTATGTCTAATTTCCCCCACAATTTCTCTTAAGGCCTATCAAGCTTAGCTCCACTTCAAGACTTAAAATCTGATAATTCCTAAGACATTCACCTACACTCTAAAGTTCTCAAAATTTATAAAAACACATTCAAAACACACATAGGCATACTAGCACATGCAAAAATGCACAAGCCCTAAATCCCGGATATTACATGTTGTGGATAGATTGACAAAGTTGGCTCACTTTATTCCAGTACGTGTTGATTATTCACTAGATAAGTTAGCTTAGTTGTATGTGGCAGAGATAGTGAGATTGCATGGTGTACCTGTGTCTATTATATCGAATAGAGATCCGAGGTTTACTTCGAGATTTTGGAAGAAGTTGCAAGAGGCCATGGGTATGAGATTAAATTTCAGCACTGCGTTCCATCTGCAAACCGATGGTCAGTCTGAAAGAGTGGTTCAAGTTTTGGAAGATATGCTTCGATGCTGTGTGTTAGAATTCGAAGGTAGTTGGGAGAGATATCTACCTTTGGTCGAATTCGCCTATAACAACAGTTATCAGTCGAGTATATAGATGGCACCCTATGAGGCTTTGTATGATCGTAAGTGTCGAACTCCTTTGTATTGGACCGAGCTTAGTGAGAAGCGGATCCATGGGGTCGATCTAGTGAAAGAAACTAAAGTGAAGGTGAAAGTAATCTGTAATAGTCTGAGAGCTGCTTCGAACTGACAGAAGTCGTACGCGGATTTGAAAAGAAAAGAAATTGAGTTTGAAGTGGGCGACAAAGTGTTTTTAAAAGTGTCCCCGTGGAAGAAGATTATGAGATTTGGACGAAAAGGGAAATTGAGTCCAAGGTTCATAGGGCCGTATGAGATTACAGATAGAGTTGGGCCTGCAGCATACCGGTTGGCTTTGCCGGTAGAGATGGAAAAGATTCATAACATGTTTCATGTGTCGATGTTGCGACGGTATCGCTCCGATCCTTCACATGTGATTCCTTCGACGGAAATTGAGATAAGACCGGATATGTCTTATGAAGAGGAGCCGATTAAGATCTTGGCTCGAGAAGTGAAACAGTTGAGAAATAAGAGCATAGCACTAGTGAAAGTGTTATGGTAGAAACATGGTGTGGAAGAGGCTATGTGGGAAATGGAAGAAGCTATGAGAGAGCAACATCCAAACCTCTTTACTGGTAAGATTTTTGGGGACGAAAATCTCTAAAGGGGGGAGAGTTATAACATCCCGGTTTAGGGCCTAGTCAGAATAGTGGTGCGAGACCACAAATCCGAGGGTTATGAATGAGTTTTTGAGGTTTATATTATGTATGCATGCTAGTGTAAAAGTTTCATGAAACAATTTTGTGAAATTGTGGTTGAATTGTCCAAAAGGACTAAATTGCAAAAGTTACAAAATGTGTGTTTCTAGAAGTTATATATGTGAAATAGCTTTAGATTATTAATTAGAGGTCTTTAAGTAGTAATTTATCCAAATTCTAACTTTTGGACAAAAATGGGCATGGATGAGTTAAAATTTGAAGTTTATCAAAAAGGGCATTTTGGTCATTTAGTTATTAAGTGATTAAATAGGTGAAAAGATGACAAAAATTCACTCATCTTCTCCCCCAAGCTACCGAAAATTTCAATAGCCATTGTTAGGGCTCTTTCAATTTTTCAAGCTTGCTAGTAAGTGCTCCTAAGCCCGGTTTTTGATATTCTTCGTATTTTTGAAGTCCTAGTAGCATGAGTAAGCTATTTTTAGGCTTTTGGTGAGCTATTATGGATATTCAAAAATGTTCATATGTATGACATACATGTATTTTGTTGTTTTATGGAAGATTATGAAAGCTTGATGTAGTAGAAACATCTTTCGTTAAGTGATTTTCCATGAAAATGCATAGAGGGACTAGTTTGTGAAAAACTTTAGTTTGGTCATACATATGTGGTTTAGTGAGAATCGATGATAGCTTTAGTTGAATAAGTGATTCGGCTAAGCATGAAAGACTAGAAAGTTGAATAAAAATCACTTTACGAGCCTTTGGGACTAAAGTGTAAATATGAGAAAGTTTAGGGGCAAAATAGTAATTTTGCTAAAGTATGAGATGTGGGTCAATTTAGTCAATGTATGTATTGAATATGCTGATTTATTCATTATAGATCAAGAAAGACGAAGCCCAGATCAAAACCGAGGCAAGAGCAAGGTGGTGGACTAAATTGCATATTTCTATACTTTTGAGTATCGAAGTAAGTCTATGCATAAACAATGCATTCATACTTACAATTTGTTGATGATAGCTAGTGTGTAGCTTGTTTGAGATTGATTGAGAACCTATGTGGTCCAAGTAGAATGAATGTAGTAGAATTGTGAATGGATGTTTAATTGAGTAAGTAGACATGTGAATGTGTAGTGATAATGCTAGATGGTAGACTAAGTGCGATACCATCCTAATGCATATTGACGATGAGGTGGCTATGTGCGATGCTATCGTGAGGTATATCGTTTAGTGGGCTAAGTGAGAAACCCCTATGATTACCTTTGTGGTAGGCTAAGTGCGATACCACCTTATTAATCGATTGTGGTGTGCTAAGTGCGAAACCACCGAGACATTAGCTGTGTGGGTTAACTGTGTGGATTAGCCATGTAATTGCATCATTGAGTAAAATAGCTGCGTGGATGTATAATTAAGTTAATTAGCTGTGTGGATGAATATTGGAAAATAATGATGTGTTGTATATTGTGTAAATGTGACATTGAATGCAGGGGTGCATTTCGATGGTTAAGAGTATGTGACTCATGATGTGTTGGAAATGTGGTAAGGGATAGAAAGAGTAAGCATAGTTGTGAATTACTTGTTGGTATAATGCTAATGGTTGCTTAGCTTATACTATGTTGCTTAATTGTTTATGTGTAAACTTACTAAGCTCAAAGCTTACTCTTTTTCTTTTCCCTTGTCTTATAGATTAAAAGCGTTGAATCGAGATACGAGGATCATCAGAAGACAGCCCACATATCAGCACACTTTGGTACATGAAACTTAATGTTTTGTTTATGGCATGTATAGGGGCTAGACAAGTTAGTGGATTTTGTTATAAATGGCTAAGATGTGTTGGCCTTTAGATGGATAGTTTATTTTGTATAATGCCATGGTTGTTGGCTATTACATTATTTGAAAGAAAGATGTAGTTTTCTATGTGAGAATGCACTTCAATTTGAGTTGATTATGATGGTGTTAGATGAGTATATGTTGTGTATGCTATAGGGGTGAAAAGAGCTTGGCACATAGCTTTGTTCTTGTCCATGTGGATAGACACACGGGCGTGTGTCTAGGCCATGTGTGACACACGGTCAGCCCACGGGCGTGCGCTTTGGCCGTGCGTCCCCTGCATGTTAGTATTATAAATCAGAATAGACCACGACTAGCTACACAGGCGTGTGTCTAGGGCGTGTGGGATTATCCAGTGTTGGCCACGGGCTAGCCACACGGGCGTGTGTCTAGACTCTAGGTCGTGTTAAAGTAGTCAGTGTACACCACGGGTGGTAAGCACGGGCGTGTGCCTTGGCCGTGGGGCATTGGCAGAATGCTGGGTTTTTAGGCACGGTCTGGGGACATGGGCGTGTATGTCTATGCACGGGCGTGTCTAATCTTGCACGGGTGTCTGAGACCTGTATAAAGAGAAAAATTTTAAGATTGGAAAAAGTTCCGGTTTAGTCTCGAGAGCCCTCATGTGTATGAGTGAGGCCTCGTAAGTCGAGAATGAGGTTGTTGAGATGACTTCAGAGAGTAGTTACGACGAGCCTAAGTGGCGATCAAGTGGTTTGAGTTCAGTAATGCCTCGGGCCCGGTTCCGGCGTAGAACCCGGGTAAGGGGTGTTACACCTAGCTTCTTATTTCTTTTTCTTTTCTTTGTTTTTCGGTGGAAGAACACATAAAACATCCACCATCTTTTAACTTTGTTTTTATTATAATAACATATAGTATGTTATTATTATTAACTAAACTTTCATAATATATATATAAAACAACATATTATTCATTATGCCATCCACTACTCTCACTTTTGGCTAAATTGCAACATAAATCCTCATATATAAGAAGACACATCAATTAGGCCAATCAATCAAATAGAAAGCCACTTTTACAATTTATGCAATTTATGCAATTTAGTCCTTTTATCAAATTAAACCCACAAATAGCAAAATTAGTTCACGAAACTTTAACACATGCTTAATCACATACAGTAGGCATAGAAAATAATATTAAAATATTTTTCTAACTCGAATTTGTGGTCCCGAAACCACTATTCTAACTAGGGTCTAAACCGGTCTGTTACACAACCTCGGTAGGGGCAATCACATGTGATGGGTCAGATCTGTATCGTCGAAGCATCGATACGTGAAACAAATTATGAATCTTCTCTAGCTCAGGTGGCAACAGTAATCTATAAGCAACCGGCCCGATACGTTCGATAATCTCATACGGCCCGATGAACCTCGGATTCAATTTGCCTTTTCTGCCGAAACGAAGTATTTTCTTCCACGGAGACACTTTCAAAAACACTTTATCACCGATCTCAAATTCAATATCTTTCCGTTTCAAATCTGCGTAAGACTTCTGACGATCTGATGCGGCTTTCAGACTGTCACGAATCACTCACTTTCTGTTCAGTCTCTTTAATCAAATCGACCCCGTGAATCTTATTCTCACTAAGCTCAGTCCAATATAATGGAGTTCTACATTTACGACCGTAAAGAGCCTCATATGCTGCCATTTTAATGCTAGATTGAAAACTATTATTGTACGCAAATTCAATCAACGGCAATTGCTTTTCCCATGAACTTTCAAACTCAAGAATACAACATCTCAACATATCTTCGAGAATCTGAATGATCCGCTCGGATTGACCAACCGTTTACGGATGAAATGCAGTACTGAAATGCAGCTTCGTACCTAGAGCCTCTTGCAGTTTCTTCCAAAACCGCGAAGTAAACCTCGGATCTCTGTCAGACACAATAGATAATGGCACCCCGTGCAATCTCACAATCCTAGAAATATACAATTCGGCTAACTTATCAAGCGAATAATCTATTCTCACCGGAATAAAATGAGCTGATTTCGTTAATCTGTCAACTATCACCCAAATTGCATCTTTCTTTCTCGGAGACAGGGGCAATCCCGACACAAAGTTCATCGTGATTCTCTCCCATTTCCACTCAGGAATCATGGTTGATTGTAACAAACCGGATGGAACCTGATGTTCAGCTTTAACTTGCTGACAAACTAAACATTTTGAAACAAACTCTGAGATATCCCGTTTCATCCCATGCCACTAATAAAACTGTTTCAGATCATTGTACATTTTCGTACTTCTCGGATGAACAGACAAACAACTATTATGAGCCTCGTTCAAAATCAATTGAATTAATTCTGAATTTCTCGGAACACAAATCCGATCTCGGAATCTCAAACAACCATCACTATCAATTCGAAATTCTGAATTAGAATTCAAACCACACTGAGCTCGTTTTGTCATCATCTCAGCATCACTTTTCTGGGCATCACAAATCTGACGTATAAATATTGATCTCACTTTTAACTCAGCCAGAATCGAACTATCATCACACAGATCTATTTGAGTACTCATTGCTCGTAAAACAAATAAAGACTTTCGGCTCAAAGCGTTAGCAACCACATTAGCTTTCCTCGGATGATAATCAATTACTAATTCGTAGTCTTTTAGCAATTCCAACCATCTTCGCTGTCGCAAATTCATTTCTTTTTGAGTCATCAGATATTTCAAGCTCTTGTGATCAGTATAAATGTGACACTTCTCATGAAATAAGTAGTGACGCCAAATATTCAATGCAAAAATAATAGCTACTAATTCAAGATCATGTGTCGGGTAGTTCTTTTCATGCGGTTTTAACTGTCTCGAAACATAGGCTATAACTTTGCCTTCTTGCATCAACACACAGCCTAAACCATTCAATGATGCATCACTGTATACTATGAATTCTTTACCCGATTCAGGTTGAACTAACACTGGTGCTTCTGTCAACAATACTTTCAACTATTCAAAACTCTGCTGACACTTTTCTGACCACTCAAATTTAACATCTTTCTGTAGCAATTTCGTCAACGGAGTTGCAATCATCGAGAATCCTTTCACAAACCGTCTATAATATCCCACTAGTCCCAGAAAACTACGGACTTTGGATACATTTCTCGAAGGTTTCCAATCTAAAATTGCTGAAATCTTGCTCGGATCAACTTGTATTCCTAGAGCTGACACTATATGTCCCAGAAAACCAACCTCGTGCAACCAGAACTCACATTTACTAAACTTTGCATACAATTTCTTCTCACGCAGAGTCTGTAACACGATTCTCAAATGTTCAGCATGTTGCATCTCATCACAAGAATAAATCAAAATATCGTCAATAAACATAACAACAAATCGATCCAAATACGGTCTGAATATTCAGTTCATCAAATCCATAAATATTGCAGGAGCGTTCATTAGTCCAAAAGGCATAACTAAAAATTCATAATGTCCGTACCTCATTCTGAAAGTAGTCTTCGGCACATCCGATTCTTTAACTCTCAACTGATAATATCCCGATCTCAAATCTATTTTTGAAAACATTGTAGCTCCTTTTAACTGATCAAACAAATCATCAATTCGCGGTAGAGGATACTTATTCTTTATCGTCACTTTATTCAACTGTCGGTAATCAATACACATCCTCATAGTGCCATCTTTCTTTTTCACAAACAACACAGGAGCACCCCAGGGCGAGAAACTTTGTCGAGCAAATCCTCTATAGGTCAACTATTGCAACTGAGAATTCAACTCTTTCAATTCTGTCGGAGCCATTCTATACGGTGCTATTGAAATAGGATTCGTCCCCAGCATTAAGTCAATACCAAACTCAACTTCTCGTATCGAAGGTAATCCCGGTAGTTCTTCAGGAAACACATCTAGGAACTCACAAACCACAGGCACAGATTCAACTTTCTTTTCTGTCACTTTTGTATCTATCTCATATGTAAGATAAGCTTCACATCCCTTTTTCACATAATTCAAAGCTTTCATTGAAGATATTACAGTCGGTAGCCCATTCAAATCACTGGTTCAATTCGAACTATCTCACCATTCTGACTTCTCAAATCAATACTCTTCCGTTTGCAATTCACAATAGCATTATGCAGCGTTAACCAATCTATACCAAGAATTATATCAATTTCATCAAAGGGTAGCAGCATCAAATTAGTTGGAAAACAAATATCCCGAAACATCAACAGACAATTCTTGCACACTCTATCAACCAGAACACACTTGCCTAAGGGGTTCGATACTCTAATCACAAACTCAGTAGACTCAACAGGTATAGTCTTACTAGATACTAAGTTCACACACACATATGAATGAGTAGATCCTGTATCTATCAGTGCAATCACATCAGTATCGAAAAGAGTAAAAATACCAGTAATGATGTCTGGAGATGACGCTTCCTCTCGAGCGCAAATAGCGTAAGCTCGGGCAGGTGCTCTCGCCTCCGATCTCACAGCTGTATCCGTTGTTCCTCTCTGACTACCACTCACATTTCCAGTGTTTCTGAGTGGTCTACCCCTAGCTGTCGTGTTACTCGGCCTCGCACTCTGAACATTATCTTTCTCAGCTATCTCTGGGCAATCCCGAATAAAGTGATCTCGTGATCCACATTTATAGAAAGCTCTATTATTGTACTTGCCCCAGCATTCTCTGATATGACGTCTTCCACACTGTCTACACTCAGGCTTATTGCTTCTGACACTTTCAATACTTGATTCGGTTGGAGTTTGAGTTTTAGAACCAGTATTTTGTTTCACACGATCTTTACTCGAATGTCCAAATGAAACATTTGAGCGATTGGTTGCATCTCTGAATCTCTTTGACGAAGGTTGATACGACTTACTCATCGACCTTTTTCTTTCATCTCTAGCTTCTGAATCCGCTTTCTTCTTTTCTTTACTAAGCTCTTCGGCTTTGCAGGCTCTTTCAACCAATACTACAAATTCATTCAGATTAAGAATTCCGACCAGAAGTTTAATGTCTTCATTCAATCCTTCAATGAATCATTTACACATAGTAGTTTCTGTTGAAACACATTCTCGTGCATATTGGCTTAATCTCACAAATTCCCGCTCGTATTCCGTAACAGACATACGGCCCTGTTTCAGCTCTAGGAACTCTTTACGTTTCTGATCTATAAATTGTTGACTGATATATTTCTTCTGAAATTCAGCTTGAAAGAAATCCCAGGTGATTCTCTCTCTCGGAACCACAGATGTTAATGTTTTCCACCAATGATATGCCGTATCTCTCAACAATCAAATAGCACATTTTAAGCATTCGTCAGGAGTACATGATAATTTATCAAACACTCTTATAGTATTCTCAAGCCAAAATTTAGCTCGCTCAGCATCATCATCAACTGTGGCCCTGAACTCTTCAGCCCCGTACTTTTGAATTTTATCCACAGGAGGTTTATTCAAGTGAATTAGATCTGTAACTTGTGGCACTACAGGGACTTGTGGGGGTGGAGGTTGTTGAGTAGCCGGATTCATTCGAATGAACTCCGTAAACCACTCACTCATCATTTGGAAGAAGGCTTGTTTTGCCTGTCCCTCATGACTACTAGCAATTGGCCTAGATTCAGCCGGCGCTGTCCCTTGAGCGGGAGCAGGCGCATTACTTTCAACATCATCAGCAACTACTCGATCGGGATCTAATTACTATATAAAAACACATTTTTAACTGTCAGGAATCATCACACTATCACAGGTATATATATAGCATGTATAGCTAGACTCTCACACGCTACGTTAATCTTAGAATCGACTAAACCGTAGCTCTGATACCAATAAAATGTAACACCCCAAACCTGTATCCGTCGCCAGACTAGGGTTACGAGGTATTACCCATCAAATTGTAACCTTTAACTTCAAAGTTCATACATCATTGAACCACAATCAATCAACGTCACTAAGTCCCTTAATAAGGTCTACGAAACCTTAAACTTGCATTAGAAAGGGGTCGGGACTAAACCGAGCTCATACAAAATTTTTCTGAAACTTAAGAATTTTCAAATCTACAGAGGTCACACGCCCGTGTGGGTAGGCCGTGTGCCTCACACGGCCTCTGACACACCCGTGTGTCCAAGCCGTAGCAAAACAGGGCATACATACTGACTTATTCACACGGCCGAAGACACGCCCGTGTGCCTAACCCGTGGTTGACACTGACTTATTTCACACGACCAGTCACACGCCCGTGTGTCTAGCCCGTGTGCGAGTCTGACTTATTTTGATTCACAAACTTAAGAGACACGGTCGAGCCACACGCCCGTGTGCTCAACCGTGTGGGCAAATATAGGCCATTTGCAAGGCCAATTTGCCACCCACATTTTGGGTCACACCTACAAGCATCAAACCATACAAATTCATACCTCAAATGGCATCCAAAACATACCAATTTATGCACCAATTAACCTTCAACTATATCATATATTTCCATACTCAATTCCAACTCAAACATACCTATCCAAAGTATCAATTCCACATCAAAACCACATAATCTGTACATGATTTAATCTGTAACACCTCTAACCCATATCCGTCGTCGGATTAGGGTTATGAGGCATTACCAAAAAAAACACAATTCAGAACAGACATTCATTTCTTTACATGCTTTATAAATTAACCACATCAATACTCTTATCCTATTTAAAAATTCGAAGCTTATTACTCATATATCTATATCATTTGCATATTAAAATTTTATTCAATCATATCACATTACATCATAGCTGAACATAACCTTGATATTATTATAACATGCGCATGTCACTATAGTCACATAAAACATTTATGAACACAAAGAACAATTCATAGTATACCAAATCCGCATACTTTATAATCAATCCAAAGTACATATACCGAACCATTCAAGCAAAATAAAGTTGCATACTTTACCATTACAACCGAATCAAAATAACCTATGTATATTAGAACATATAATCATCTCATATCTAGCATGCATTAAGACATCCTTTAATTCAATTTTGTTTATCTAACAAATATCAAACTTATCATTTTCCTAGTCATAAGACCATTCGAATATAACTTTATAAACTTAAATCTTTTTTAGTACAAATCACAACTATCAGTACATTTGAGTCACATACCAATTTATTATACTTAAATCTCAATTCTATAACCAAAACACCAATAAAATTTTCGACCCCAATAAATAGGTTTATAACATACCTAGTTTACTAAAATGTTCCTTATTCATACACGGCATTAAGAACATATGCATTTATTCTTATATATTACACATCAAATGATTTTTAAATTAAATCAAACATACATCTTTTCTTATTACATTACTTAACCAATTTATAAGTCACTTATCATAATTCATCAAGCATTCCTCATTTACCTAAATGCCAAAACACATGACTAAATCAACTCAAACATTAGCATTATAAACAAACAATTATATCAAAAGCATAAAACATAAACTTGACTAAAGAAACAAGCCATAATCGAATTACTAAAACCAAATACACCAAATACTTAACCAAGAACAATAAAAACCAAACCTAAACAAAATGATCAAGCCATTTTCATATGGCTATATTTATATATACATATCCCAAAATCAAACATTTCATCTATGCTATACATGCCATAAGCCCAAATTCAACTTAGTAAAATACCGAAAAACTGTCGATAGTGTGATAAGCTTTGCTGACGATCCCTGAGCTCGTAACGTGACCCCAAAATCTATAAAACTGAGGTAAACAAGAATACACACAGAGTAAGCTATTTAAGCTTAGTAAGTCATAAGCAAAAACATATAAATTAACAAAGACATATTAACATTTTACTAATAAGGTCGAATTCACATAATTTCCAATACAAAGAAATCATTTACTACAAAGGTCATACTTTAATCACACATACATATCATAAGGCCGAATATAAACAATCATATACACATATATATTTACACTTTTAATATCACAATTACATCAATAGGCCGAATCACTTATATTTCAACTATGCTAACACAAAATCCATATTCACATAACTTTATATCATTTTAAGTAATCAACTTACATCGTTTCCTTATAAACATTTAACTAGCACATACCTGAACCTGTAATTTGATTTCACATTCAGTCTTTACTTCACATTGCCCGTTGAACCATTCGGAATTAAAAAGGATACACGGATAGTTAGAAGACTCGTACAATGCCAACGTCCCAGACGTGGTCTTACATGTAATCACATATCGATGCCACTGTCCCAGACAGGGTCTTACACGAATCAAATACGATGCCAATGTCCCAGACATGGTCTTACACGTAAACACAAGTCGATGCCAACGTCCCAGACGTGGTCTTACACGAAAACACATATCAGAAATCCTATGTCATGACATATGTATCCTAACTATTCCTAGGGTTCGTACGGGGCTTTCGGACATTGAAACTTGATCGAATCGAACTCAAAATATATCTCCCTTGCTCAAACCACATTCGGCCAACACAAAAATTAAATTCACAAAATTTCATTTATCATGTAACATATATATATATATATATTATCAAATTTAACAACATTTATGTGCTTATAGACTTACCTCAGATGTCGATGGACTGTATAATCGACTATTCGACTATTTTCGACTTCCCCCGATCTAATTCTGTTTTCTTCCGTTCTTGATCTAAATAAATTCAAATTTAACTAATTTAACCACATATTCATTTAGTTTAATCTAAAAACACATAAATGGGCAAATTACCATTTTGCCCCTCACATTTCACACTTTTTACAATTTAGTCCCTATTGCATAAAACACAAAATTTACAAAATTTACACATACCATAGCTAGGCCGAATATTCACAAGCATTATACAAGTCCATATATTTCTTTTTTTTCACATTTTAGTCCCCCA
Source organism: Gossypium sturtianum (assembly GCA_025698515.1). NCBI lineage: Eukaryota > Viridiplantae > Streptophyta > Magnoliopsida > Malvales > Malvaceae > Gossypium > Gossypium sturtianum. The sequence goes on along the minus strand of CM046950.1, from coordinate 88,036,040 downwards.
AAATTTTATTTTTACAATTTAGCTCTAATTACTCAAATTCATCAAAAATTCAAAGACAAAACATATTAATCTAACACATATATTTCATAATTCATCAACTAACATCATAAAACTCATAAACTCATCAATTGCACATTTCAAAATCTTTATCAAAATCAAAAATTCAAGCATGGGTCTTGAAGTATTCGAAGCAACGATTACAAAAACGTAAAAATTATCAAAAATCGAAACAAAAACTAACCTCAATCAAGACCTTCAATGGCCGAATATTTCAAAGCTTCAAACCAAATTTTATTTTCTAGTTTCGGTGGTGAAAAGATGAAGAACATGGCTTTATTCTTTAATGTTTTATGATATATTAACTTAATATACATTTTACATTTTTAACCTTTATTACTAAATATATAAAACATATATAATAAGGTCATTCTTGACCATTGTCGTCCACTATCATTAATAGTGGCTAATTACCTTTTAAGGACTTTGCATTATAAAGACATTAGCAAATTAGTACTTACACATTAATTAGCCAATTTCACATTTTACGCGATTAGGTCCTTTTATTTAATCGGACACTTAAACAACGAAATTAAAACACGAAAATTTCACACAAACAAATTCATACATAATAAACACAGAAAATAATATAAAAATATTTTTTGGACTCGGATTTGTGGTCTCAAAACCACTATTCCGATTAGGGTCAAATTCGGATTATTACAACTCTCCCCCTTAGGGATTTTCGTCCCCAAAAATCTTACCGGTGAATAAGTTCGGATAACGCTCTCTCATTGTATCCTCTGGCTCCCAAGTTGCTTCCTCAACTCCATGTTTATGCCACAGTACTTTAACTAACGGAATTTTCTTATTTTGCAATTCTTTAACCTCATGAGCCAAAATGCGAATCGGTTCTTCTTCATATGTCATATCGGACTTAATCTCAATCTCTGTCAGACTAATCACATGTGAGGGATCGGATCGGTATCTACGGAGCATCGAAACATGGAATAAATTGTGAATCTTTTCTAGTTCAGGTGGCAACAATAGTCTATAAGCAATCGGCCCGATACGCTCTATAATCTCATACGGTCCAATGAATCTCGAACTCAATTTGCCTTTACGACCGAATCTGAGTATTTTCTTCCACGGAGAGACTTTCAAAAAGACTTTGTCTCTGATCTGAAACTCTATATCTTTTCTTTTCAAGTCTGCATACGATTTCTGACGATCCGATGCTGTTTTCAGAATATCGCGAATCACTTTCACTTTCTATTCAGTCTCTTTGATCAAATCGACCCCGTGTATCTTATTTTCACTGAGCTCAGTCCAATACAATGGTGTACGACATTTATGACCGTACAAAGCCTCGTAAGGTGCCATTTTGATACTAGATTGAAAGCTATTATTATACGCAAATTCAATCAAAGGTAAGTATCGTTCCCACGTACCTTCGAACTCGAGAATGCAACATCTCAACATATCCTCAAGTATATGAATAATTCGTTCAGACTGGCCATCTGTTTGCGGATGGAAAGCAGTGCTAAAGTGTAGTTTCATACCTAAAGCATCTTGCAGTTTCTTCCAAAACTGCGATGTGAACCTCGGATCTCTATCCGAAACAATAGAAATAGGCACTCCGTGCAATCTCACAATCTGAGAAACATATAATTCAGCCAGCTTATCAAGTGAATAATTTGTACAAACTGAAATAAGTGAGCCGATTTAGTTAATCTATCCACAATAACCCAGATTGCATCTTTCTTGCTCGGTGTCAACGGTAAACTAGATACAAAATCCATCATGACTCTGTCCCACTTCCACTCGGGTATCATAATAGGCTGAAGTAACCCAGAAGGTACTTGATGCTCAGCTTTTACTTGTTGACAGACTAAACATCTCGAAACAAAGTTAGATATGTCTCGTTTCATACTAGGCCACCAATAAAACTGTTTCAGATCATTATACATTTTTGTACTACCCGGGTGAATAGATAACCGACTGCTATGAGCTTCGTTCAAAATCATCTGAATCAACTCTAAATTTCTCGGAACACATATTCAGTTTTTGAACCTCAAACAACCATTTGTATCAACTCGAAACTCAGATTCAACATTCAATTCACATTGAGCTCGCTTTGCTAACAAATCATTATCAACTTTTTGAGCATCCCGAATTTGTTGAACAAATAACGGTCTTGATTTTAATTCAGCTATTATCGAACCATCATCAGATATAACCATATGCGCATTCATTGCATGCAAAGCAAATAATGATTTTTGACTTAAAGCATCAGCAACAACATTAGCTTTTCCCGGATGATAGTCAATCACAAGCTTGTAGTCTTTTAACAACTCTAACCATCGACGTTGTCTCAAATTAAGATCTTTCTGAGTCATCAAATACTTCAGGCTTTTGTGATCAGAATAAACATGACATTTCTCATCGAACAGATAGTGACGCCATATCTTCAATGCAAACACAATAGTTTGCCAATTCCAAATCGTGCGTCAGATAGTTCTTTTCGTGCGGCTTTAACTGTCTCGAGGCATAAGCTATGGCTTTTCCTTTCTGCATCAAAACACAACCCAGACCACTCAAAGATGCATCACTATAAATGTCAAATTCTTTACCCGATTTTGGCTGAAATAACACTGGAGCTTCAGTCAAAAGAGCTTTTAACTGATCAAAACTTTTCTGGCACTTTTCTGACCACTCGAACTTAACATCTTTCTATAACAACTTCGTCATCGGTGTTGCAATCATAGAGAAACCTTTCACAAATCGTCTATAGTAACCAGTAAGTCCCAGAAAACTCCGAACTTCAGAAACATTTCTCGGAGGTTTCCAATCAAGTATAGCTAAAATTTTACTCGGATCAACCCGAATACCCGATGCTGATACAACATGGCCCAGAAAACTGACTTCGCGTAACCATAACTCACATTTAATGAACTTTGCATACAACTGTTTGTCTCGCAAAGCCTGTAACACAAGTCTCAGATGTTCGGCATGCTCGGTTTCATCACGGGAGTAGATCAAAATGTCATCTATGAATACTACCACAAATCGATCTAGATATTGTCTGAAGATCCGATTCATCAAATCCATGAAAACAGCAGGTGCATTAGTAAGTCCGAAAGGCATAACCAGAAACTCATAGTGTCCGTACCTCGTTCAAAAAGTAGTCTTTGGCACATCGAATCTTTAACTCACTTGGCGATAGTAGCTTTGATCTCAAATCTATTTTTGAAAATCTCAGAGCCCTTTCAAGCGATCGAGCGGATCATCAATCCGTGGCAACGGATACTTATTCTTTATACTCACTTTATTGAGCTGTTTGTAGTCGATACACATTCTCATAGTTCCGTCTTTCTTTTTCACAAATAAAACTGGTGCACCCCAGGGAGAGAAACTCGGTCGCGCAAAACCTTTATCTGTCAACTCTTGTAACTGAGCTTTCAATTCTTTTAATTCCGTAGGTGCCATTCTGTACGGAGCTATCGATATCGGAGTCGTCCCCGGCACTAACTCAATACCAAATTCAACTTCTCGTATAGGTGGCAAACCCGGTAATTCTTTAGGAAACACATCCAGATACTCACACACAATAGGTACTGATTCAATCTTTCTTTCGATTACTTTACTATCAAGCACATATGAAAAGTAAGCTTCGCAACCTTTTCTTACATATTTCTGAGCTAACATCGAAGATATCACTGCTGGTAAACTATTCAAATCATTAGATTCAATCTGAATAATCTTATCATTCTGGCACCGTAAATCAATAGTCTTTCTTTTGCATTTTACGATAGCATCATGCATCATCAACCAATCCATACCCAGAATTATGTCAAACTCATCAAATGACAACAACATCAAATCAGCCGAGAAGCACGAATCTCGAATCATCAGAGGACAATTCTTACACACTTTATCAACCATAACACACCGGCCCAAGGGGTTCGATACTCTAATTACAAACTCAGTAGACTCAACAAGAAAAGTCTTATTGAATACTAAAGTCTCACACACATAAGAATGAGTCGAACCAGGATCAATCAATGCAACAACACTAGTATCATAGAGAGTGAAAATACCAGTAATAACATCTGGGGATGAGGCCTCCTCGCGTGCGCGAATAGCATAGGCTCTGGCAGGTGTGCAAGCCTCGGATCTAACGGCTGTATCTTTTGTCCCTCTCTGACTGCCACTCATATTACCCGCATGTTTGGGTGGTCTACCTCGAGCTGCAGTGTTACCTGATCTAGTATTCTGTACCGAATTTTCTTCAACTAACTCTGGGCATTCACGAATATAATGATACATTGATCCACATTTAAAGCAAGCCCGATCATGCAATCTACAACTTTCGGGATGTTGTTTACCATAATGTTTACACTCGGGTTGATTTGATCTAACATTACCCACACTAGCTACTGAGGTAGCTCTTGAGCTCATAGGTGGTCTATCCCGATCCCGTCTAGAATACCCCACAGTAGCCTTTGAATGAATAGCATCGTCTCGGAACTTCTTTAATACCGACTGGAATAACTTACTGAATGATCTCTTACGTGTATCTCTAGCTTCAGAGTCAGCTTTTCTTTTCTCTTTCCCGAGCTCTTCGGCTTTGCAAGCTCGCTCAACAAGTACCACGAACTCTTTTATCTCAAGTATGCCAACTAACAGTTTAATGTCTTCGTTCAGCCCATCTTCAAATCTTTTACACATTATAGCTTCAGTCGAAACACACTCTCGGGCATACCGACTGAGTCTCAAAAATTTTCGCTCATACTCTGTCACAGTCATCCGACCCTGTTTCAACTCAAGAAATTATTTGCGTTTCTGGTCGATAAATCTCTGGCTGATGTATTTCTTACGGAACTCAATCTAAAAGAATTCCCAGGTCACTCGCTCTTTCGGAACCATCGATACTAGTGTATTCCACTAGTGATATGCAGTGTCTCGTAGCAAAGATATAAAACATTTTAAGCACTCGTCAGGGTGCAAGATAACTCGTCAAACACCCGTATAGTATTGTCGAGCCAGAATTCAGCTCGCTCAGCATCATCATCATCAGTGGCTCTGAACTCTTCGGCCCCGTGTTTTCTGATTTTATCAACATGAGGCTTAAGCAATCTTAACGGATCACTCACTTGAGGTATAACAGGTATCAAAGATGGATTAGTCGGGGGTGGAGGTTGTTGTGCAGCCGTATTAGTCCGGATATATTGAGTAAACCAGTCGTTCATCATTTGGTAAAAGGCTTGTTTAGCCTCTCCCTCCTGGTTACTCGAAGTCGGTCGAGAATCAACCGGCACTGTCCCTTGCGCGGGAGCAGACGCTATACTCTCAACATCATCAGCTACGGCTCTATCGGAATCCATTACTATACGAAAACACATTTTCAGATGTCAGAAGTCATCACACTATCGCAATATATAAAAATATGGCATGTATAGCTAGACTCACACACGCTACGTTAGTCCTAGAATCGACTAAACCGTAGCTCTGATACCAATAAAATGTAACACCCCTAACCCATATCCATCGTCGGATTAGGGTTATGACGCATTACCAAACAAAGCACAATTCAGAACAGACATTCATTTCTTTACATGCTTCGTAAATTAACCACATCAATACTCTTATCCTATTTAAAAATTCGAAGCTTATTACTCCTATATCTATATCATTTGCATATTAAAATTTTCTTCAATCATATCACATTACATCATAGCTGAACATAACCTTGATATTATTATAACATGCGCATGTCACTATAGTCACATTAAACATTTATGAACACAAAGAACAATTCATAGTATACCAAATTCGCATACTTTATAATCAATCCAAAGTACATATACCGAACCATTCAAGCAAAATAAAGTTTCATACTTTACCATTAAAACCGAATCAAAATAACCTATGTATATTAGAACATATAATCATCTCATATCTAGCATGCATTAAGCATCCTTTAATTCAATTTTGTTTATCTAACAAATATCAAACTTATCATTTTCCTAGTCATAAGACCATTCGAATATAACTTTATAAACTTAAATCTTTTTTAGTACAAATCACAACTATCAGTACATTTAAGTCACATACCAATTTATTATACTTAAATCTCAATTGTATAACCAAAACACCAATCAAATTTTCGATCCCAATAAATAGGTTTATAATATACCTAGTTTACTAAAATGTTCTTTATTAATACACAGCATTAAGAACATATGCATTTATTCTTATATATTACACATCAAATGATTTTTAAATTAAATCAAACATACATCTTTTCTTATTACATTACTTAACCAATTTATAAGTCACTTATCATAATTCATCAAGCATTCCTCATTTACCTAAATGCCAAAACACAAGACTAAATCAGCTCAAACATTAGCATTATAAACAAACAATTATATCAAAAGCATAAATGTAACACCCCTAACTCAAGACCATCACCGGAATAGGGTTAAGAGGCGTTACTGATCAATCGGAGCATTTCACAATCAATTCTCAACACAAAGTCAATCATCATTAAATCATATTCCAACATAATCATATAGTCCCTTATAAGGTCCACGAGACCTCAAACATATGCTAGAAAGAAGTCGGGACTAAACCGAATATATATGGAAATTCTCAGAAATTTAAAACTTTTTGAACACTGCAGAGGTCACACGCCCGTGCAGTCAGGCTATTTGCCTCCCACGGCTACTAGACACACCCTTGTGTCTTGGCCGTGCCAAAACAGGGCATGTATACTGACTTATCCCCATGGCCACCAGGCACACCCGTGTACCATGGCCGTGTACTCTTAGGCTATAGACTGACTAAATCCCACGGTCACTAGGCACGCCCGTGTGCCACGACCGTGTATGCATAACAGGCCCTTTGCAAGGCCAATATGCCACCCACACTAGGGTCAATCAACAAGCTTCAAAGTAACACAAATTCATACTTCTAAATGCATTCAAACATACCATTTCATACACCAATTAGTCATCCATAATATCATCTACTTCTATACCTATTGACATCACAAATGAGTCCATCCAAGTATCAATTATACATCTCAAAACATTTATAACTCAAACATCATACAATCCATACCAAAACTCATCTTCTAATCACCTCTTTCATCAACCATAAAGTCATGAAACATACCACATTCATAGCTCAATCACAAACTCAATATTATCACACTTCCAAGCCAACTCACATGGCAAGGATTAAACATCACAAATCATACCATAACTTCTAGCCTATACATGCCATATTTAATCTATATACATCTTTCCAGAAGTACCAAAATAGATTGTCGATAGTGTGATTGATATGCTGACGATCCCTAGAAACACAGAAATTTATATACTTTTTCATGCCCTTTTTGACCCAAATTCATGCGGTTTCGAGTAAATTCTTATCAAAAAATAATTAAATATTATAAAATAATTAAATTGTGCTAAAAATATGAACATGATGAATTTTAATTAATTTTATAGTTAATTTTGATTTATTTTGACTATTTTAGACAGCTTCGCACAAAGGGCAAAAATTGGCTCGGCAGACACTGCTCGAAGAATAAACCCGAGAAGCAATTTGAAGTATCGAGGCAAATTTATTTCCAGCCCAAGATGGTCCAATTATGAATATTTAATCATAACATAATTAATTTTAATTTATTCCCAATTTAATTTTGTAACATCCTGAAATTCAAAATTTATGTTTGTGCATTATATCTGGTGATAGATTGTTAAAATATTAATTGTGTAGGTTTTTAAGGTTCTAAGAAGGCTCGGGGTTGAGTTGGCCCTTAGTAAAATTTTTTTGTTTAAGCCCTTAAGGGGGGAGAAGGTAGGTGGCATCAATGCTTATGGAAATAAGTGAGTAAATTGCTAGCATAAAATGAGCATATGGTAAAGAGGATGTGGCGTCACATGAAGGGCTTTAGGGGAAGAGGTTCGGATCCCACTTGGTGAAAATTTTGATTATTTTTTTGTGCTATTCATCTATAGTGTCAGCCAAGGCTTTAATTATGGAAAGGAAGACTTTTTCTTTTAGGAAAGATGGCTAAGGAAATAAGGAAAGGATGAGTGGAAGGAAAGAAGACAAAAAAAGAAAAGGAAAGAATAGGGAACATGTTGGCTTAAAGTGTGGAAGATGTTTTGGAAAGAATTATGGTCAACATTCTTCCTTTAGGCAGTGATGCACGGTTTTGGTTAGGGAATAGTGAGAGCTGAATTTCTCTTTTCTCATTGGTCATTTTGACAAAATTTTGGTGCATGAGAGGTTATTTTTCTCCTTAGCATTTTGGTGACCTTTTCCTTTTTCCAATTTCTTCCCTCTTTGCCGAAAACTCCAAAGCCAAAAGTGAGCATTTTCTTTTCTTTGTTTTGACCGAAACCTCAATGCATTTTTGTCATTCTTTCTTTGATAGCCGAAACACCTAGCCTAATTGTTCATCTTACTTCTTTGTTTTGCCGCAACACTCAACCCACTATTGTTCATTTTTCTTTTGTTAGTCGAAACTAACAAAGCACTCCTCCTTTATCTTTTCTTTTCTTTTGATCATTTCATCAACCCTTTTTCTATTCAAAAGCCGAAAATTGATCATCTTCTCCATCTTACAAGTTGGACTTTTCTTTCTTGATTAAATCGGGTAAGTGTTTCATTCAAATATTTTCATTTTCTTCTCTCTTTAGCCGAATGAGTATTCCTCATCATTTGGTTATCTAATCTTGTTTCTAAAACCCAAATGGTGTTCTTCCATACTCCCTCATATTTTGATAATCTTCTATTTGTAGTATTCTAGTGGTTTGGCCGAATACCACATCATTGCCTATTCATCCCTAGTCATAAACCAATCGGTGGGAATCGGCATCATCATCGATTAAGGTAAGGAGTCCCTTCATAATCCATTCGATATCGCTACTCGGTTATTGTGTTAATCGGATTGAAAGTTTGGCTATTCGATTATGTTATTAGGGAGGAAATCACACGATATTCTCTACTTGTGGATTCTACGGAAATAGTGGTAAGCCGAACCCTTTTTCCTTAGACAATCAATATATACTATAATATCATTTTGATTAAGACTTTTTCAATGGAGGCAAGTGGAACCGAGTTGAAAGGAAAAGCTATTGGAGAACACAAAAGGATTGGATTTATGATTCCTACTCCTAAGTTCAAGCATAGAGCGGTTTCGGTGATTCGAGATTTCCCACCGGGTTGTGGACCATCATCCGGTGAGAATAGACAAATCGTGGTCGTTCACGATATCGAGGGTAAGCGTTTCAATAGATCGCTTGGTTTAGATTTAGATTAATAAAAATCTCGTTCATTAGATTAATCGAGTGTTATGATGTCATAGGTGCCGACGATCAAGAGAGTTTAATACTTACCGTGTCCGTGTGTAATCTCACACCGCATTCAGATTATGATTCGGCAACAAGTTTGATAGTTGATTGTTATTATTATAAGGATAAAAATCGTAATATGGCATAAATCGAGAAATTGCTTAAATTTCATTATTTCTAAAGATTTATCAAAATCGGTGTTAATTTGTATAAATTACCGAAATGCCCCTATGGGCTGAATTATCGAAATGCCCTTATGGGCTGAATTACCGAAATGCCCCTATGGGCCAAATTACCAGAAATGCCCCTATGGGCGATTTGTTAAAATGCCTTAGTGGGCGAATTATTATATTGCTTTAAAGGGCGATTCATTAAAAGTATACAATAGATTAATGATTGTTATTATGTATGTTGCATCTCTACATATTGCATGGGATGGGAAAATTGAATGAAGAGAAGTAGCTTTGGTGGCATTGCCACAATTTGTTTATTAATGTGCTTGATTATGACTCTGGTGGTTCAACCACAAAAATATTATAAATGGCGTTTGACTGCAAATTGGAGAGAAATGGCGGGGTGGGTTAACTTGAGTCCCCACAAGAGAGATTGGTGGTCGGAGAGAGATTGGCTAGATGGGATGGGTTGCATTCATGTCATTTATTTATTACTTTGTAATGGGCTTAGGCCCAAGATGTTGCTATACGGGTTCAGGCCCAGTGGATAACGGTAAGGGGATTATACATTGAGTTCTAGTAACTCACCCCGTTCCCTTAACCCTTGCAGGTAATGCTCAGTGATGTGGACTTGGGCCATGGATGACTCGGTGGAGGCCATACTTCAGAAATGGTTTTTATTGAACTTCAGATTTCTATTTTTGTTCACCTTATTACTTTTACTATTTTTGGGTTTTTATGATGTAATAAGGCCTCTGGATTATTTTATTTTGCATTATGTTTGATGTATTTATTATGTTACTTGAATTATTTTAAATGGGGATTTTCTAAAAGCATAACCAACATTTTTTTCTCTCTTTTCTGATTTACAAATGGATTTCATAACAAACTTTTACAAATATTTTAACTTGGAAATTTTCTCTTAAATTATCAACAATATTTTCAAAAGTCACTGTTTTATAAGATATCTAGTTCAAATTATCGTTTTATCAATCAACCATCAAGGTTAGCAGTATTTTATCAAATATTTCAAATCGAACATGCTTTCTCGATTATAACAAAATAATACTTATCTTAGTACGAATAATGTAACACCCCAAACTCGGACAGGACACCACATCCGAATCTGGTATGTTACGGGGAAAAATGTTTTTGAGTGATCAGATTTTTCGTTTAAAAGTGGGGCGAAAACATAGTGAATCTTGAAGAAAATTGGAGTAGGCCTGTTTGATTAGATTTTGAAAACTTATCCAAAGTATATAGTTAAAAACGAGTTGATTTCATTTAGCATTTCCAATAGTTTCTTAGTACTATTTTGAAACATTTTTGACTTAGTAGAATATCGAGTTTGGTTTGAAAATCATTTGAGTTTACTTTATAGCAAAACATAGTGAGATACCCGATGGTATAGTTTAAAACACATTGCGTTATAGTTTTGAAAACATTATCTTACCAAATTTTTAGTAAAATTTCATACCAAGTTATTTGTTAAGCAGGTTGAGAATCTAATTAAAACATAACCATCATAAAACATAATTTAAAGGCCTTTTACAAATCCAAACTAAATCTCAAATAAAGATAAATAAGCTAAAGTACCCAAAGTGAATAGTCTGAGCAAAACTTTTAATAAAGCATGGCATGTGCACCAGAGTCCTCCCGGCTCCATGTCCGCGTCTACGGGTCACCTGAAATGTCAAAGGAGAGGGTGAGTCGAATGACTCAGTGCATAAATCCCGCTCCCGATGAAACAACATGCTAACACACATCATACATAGCAACATAATTAATGCAACCCGATCCTAACCATCCGTATCTCCTTTTTCTACCCGTGTGGTACCAAACCACCGGTGGTGCCAAACCACCGTGACATATAGTCACAATGTGTTACCAAAACACTTTGTGTCCCAAAGACACAATATCCATCAATGTGGTGCCAAACCACTTTGGTGTCCCAAAGACACGTTTGTGCTACCAAAGCACTTTGGTGACCAAAGTCACAAATCCAATGATGGGGCCAACCCATCGTGTGATACCCAATCACTAGCGAGGCGATCCCATATCTCATGTGGGGCCAACCCACGGTGGTGTTAAACCACGGGGGCGAGTCGCAATGAGGTGCCCAACCTCTGGTGTCCCAAAGACACAAATGTGGTACCAAACCACTTTGGTGACCGTAGTCACAATAATCGAATGATGGGGGCCAACCCATCGTGTGATACCCAATCACTAGCGACGATCCCATATCTCATGTGGGGCCAACCCACGGTGGTGTTAAACCACAGGGACGAGTCGCAATGAGGTGCCCAACCTCTGGTGTCCCAAAGACACAAATGTGTTACCAAAACAACTTTGTGCTCAAATCGGCACAAAATATCACTGCCCCTCCACTCATATCACCCATCATCATATCAACTCATGTGATCATGCATATCATACAAGTCATGCATATCATGCCAACATGTCTAGCATTACATCTCATAGCATACATAACATAGATCATAATACCCAAGGTATCCATAATAGAATGTGTAATAAATTAGACTTACTCGGATACGTACACATACCCGTTTGGGTATCCAATTATCCGTCATCTTCGGTATAGTTTTTAACAGCAAAGCGGGTTTATTAATAACATTACTAGGTATCGGTGTGTTAGCTTACACACACGGTAATTACGAGTCTAAAGATCCCAACGACCGATCTATGTCCCTCGATTATCAAGCTCCTATAACAATCGGCCAACACGAGATTAGGCACTAAGACCATTCGGCCAAAGACATATAAACCCAAAGGGGTTAATTTCAATCCCTTACCTTGAAGATGATCCGGTTTCCTACCAAACTGAACCAAGCGATGGTTCTCCTTTAGCAATCGGCTACACCTTAAAAGAAGAAAACAGTTAATCCATTGTCATCCTTGACTTAATCGCCTTTGAATCGATAAATAACCCAATAATAACATAGCCACTTACCACTTTGCTTACCAACCGGTCTCTAACAGTAAAGGCCTCACTTGGTGGCTTCAAAATCCCGAATGCCCTAACAAGCAATCGGTTTTAACAAAGGAGAATAACACCCATCAATAGTTGTCATATACAACTCTTAAACAACTCAAATCGATTAAGAGAAAGAAAGAAACTAAATGACCATTCGGCCAAGGGCTTACCAACACCCAAACGATTGAAGCAAAACCCCAACACCAACAAAGATTCGGCCAAGATTTTTGAAAAGAAGAAAGGAAATGAAAATAAGGTAGATGCTTTTCGGTTTTGAGAGAAAAGATAATATGAAATGGAAGCGAGTTTGGCAAGAGTTGAGAAGAAGAGAAGTGGATGGAATGGAGGTACTTTCGGTTTGAGAAGGTGTTTTGGTGGATATAGTTTCGGCTAAGGTGATTTCAAAAGCAAAAGAAAAGAAAATATGAGAGGAAAAGAGGACTATTTTCGGTTTACACAATTTGAAGAAGAAAGGGAAGTGAAGATACTTGAGAACTTTCGGCCACACCAACTCAAAAGGCAAAACAACTTCGGCACATGAGAGCTTGAACTTTCGGTTTTCCAAGAAGAAAAGAATGAGAAACCCTCTTGGAACTCGGTTGCTTTTGACAAAAAGAGAACTTGTTTGACACCCAAAAAGTGACCGAAAAAGCACTAAGTTGGCAAGGAAATTTCGGCACTACCTCAACACCACACTACCAACCCAAGCCGTCCACTTCCCCCACTCCAACACCCCCACAAATTCGGCCATAATCCCCAAACACACTCACCACCACTCATTTCAAATGAGTGGACCAAGTCCTCCTCCATATTTTGCTCTCCACCTTACATTTGAAAATGAAGACCAAGTCCAAGTAGAATTTCACTAGCCTTCTACCTCTCCTCCATCCGTCCCAAAAAAGAAGCCAAAATGGGGACTCTGCAGCTCGAACACTGGACCTCCACCACAAGTAGATGACGCCACACCAAGCTTCCCCATGTAGCGCATGCCTTGCCACTAAGCTAGCTCCTTATTAGTGCAACAAAACATCAATTAAAATTCTTAAACCCAGCTTCCTCGGCTCCCTTCGACTTAACACCCAAAACCAAAATTTTCCCATTCACTCGGGCATACTCCTAGACTTCAATCAAACCCCTAAAACACCGAAATAGCAACACAAAGACACTAAACTCATGCACTATCATGCAACAACAAAAGCAGCCCTAACCCGGGATATTACGGTTTCTACCCCCTTAAAAATAATTTCGGCCTCGAAATTACGATCGAAGAGTTGCGGGTATTGCTTTGTCTCATCATATCCTCGGGTTCCCGCGTAGCTTCTTCTACGCCATGATTCCGCCAAAGTACCTTAACCAAAGGCACGGACTTCTTCACGCAGAACCTTCACATCTCGATCAAGAATGCGCACGTGTTCCTCCTCCATGGTCAAATCTGGATTTACCTCGATCTCTTCCACTTTGCTACCACATGCGACGGATCTCAACGATACCTCGAAAGCATCGAAGCGTGAAAAACGTTGTGAATCGACTAAGCTCGTTGGCAACTCAAGCCGATCGCTCTTTGGTCCAACTCGTCTCGGTACCTTATACGGTCCAATAAACCTCGGACTTAGCTTTCCTTTCCTTCCAACCTCAACACCTTCTTCCAAGGCGAGACCTTCGGAAAACTCGATCCCCTACGAAGAAACTCTATATCTCTTCGCTTAAGATCGGCATAAGACTTACGCGGTCCGAAGCTTCCTTAATCGAGCACGAATCACTTTAACCTTGTCCTCGGTCTCGACTACTAACTCGGGTCCCAACAAGCTGGCGTTCACCTAACTCCGCCCAACACGTGGGTGAGCGACACTTCCTACCATACAACGCCTCATACGGTGCCATCTTGATGCTCGCTTAGTAAGCGTTGTTGTAGGCAAACTCGACTAGTGGTAGAAACTCCTCCCAACTACCTCAAAATCCAGGACACAACCTCTCGGCATATCTTCCAAGATCTGAATAACTCTTTCTCGATTGACCGTCGATTTGTGGGTGAAAAGCCGTGCTAAAATCCAAACGAGTACCGGAGCTTGATGCAATGCTTTCGAACCTTGACGTAAACACAGGATCCCTATCCAAAATAATCGAAAGCGGCACACCGTGCAACCTTACTATCTCGACACATACGGCCGCTGGCACGAGTGAGTAGTCAACCCTCACCGAAATAAAGTGAGTGATTTAGTCGACGATCCACCACTACCCAAATGAATCCTTCTTGCTTGGCGTAGCGGTAACCCATGACGAAATCCATGGTTATCCTTTCCCACTTCCATCGAGGAATCTTCACGGTGAAGCAAACCCGACGGCAATCGATGCTCGGCCTTGACTGTGACAAGTCGACACACTTCCCAACAAACTACTGTCACCTCTTTCTTCAAGCCGTGCCACCAAAATCGCTCTCTAAGATCCCTATACATCTTGCTACCTCCGGGATGCATAGCATAAGGGCGCTATGTGCGTCTGAAGAATCTTTTGCCTTAGTTCAACATCTTTAGGCATACAAGCCTTACCTTGGAAACACGAGAACCTCATCACTAGACAAGTCAGTAACCCTCCAAACCACCATCCTGCACTTTTAACCTTCGCGCACTTTCGGAACCTCCTCCAATAATCTGTTTCTCTACGATCTGCTCAACCTGGTGAGGCAACTTGCAACTCTGCGAGAATACTCCCATCGTCATACAAACTCAAATGGGCAAACAATGCTCTTAAGTCCGAAACAACCTTACGGCTCAATGCGTGCGCCACCACATTAGCCTTGCCGGATGATACTCAATCGAGCGATCGTAATCTTTTAGCAACTCAACCCATATGCGCCGCCTCAAATTCAAATCCTTACGAGTCGGAAGATACTTTAGACTCTTGTGATGCTGTGAAGACTATCGATCTCTCTCGTACAAGTAGTGCCTCCAAATCTTTAAAGGCGAACACTACACCGCTAGCTCCAAATCGTCGCGTCGGATAGTTGATCTCATGTGGCCTCAGGTGCCGAGAAGCGTAAGCCACAACCTTACCTTCTTGCATCGACACACAACCCAAGCCCGTATGTGATGCATCGCAATAGAGCGTGAATTCCTTACCGGCCTCGGGTTGAATTAGAACCGGAGCCTCGGTCAAAATCTTCTTTAACTTATCGAAGCTTTCCTGCTTTGTTTCTCGACCCATACAAACGGAACTTCTTTCCTCGGCAACTTGGTCATCGGTATTGCTATCAACGAAAACCTCAACAAACCTTTGGTAGTGTCCGCCAAACCAGAAAACTCGAATCTCACCACCGACTTAAGCGGCTTCCAATCCAAAATCGCCTCAATCTTACGAGGATCCACTCGAATTCCTCGTGACACTACATGACCCAAGAAAGTCACTTCTCTAAGCGAAACTTCGCACTTACTCGAACTTAGCATAGAGTTGCTCTTCCCTCAAAATCTGCAACACCACTCGCAAATGCTCATCATGCTCTTCCTCTGTATTTGAGTACACCAAGATGTCGTCTATGAAAACCACGATGGTAGTCCGGATCTGCTGAAACACCCTATTCATCATATCCATAGCCAAACGCTGCCGGTGCGTTAGTCAACCCGACGGCATTACGAGAAATTCGTAGTGCCCATACCGAGTCCGAAGCGGCTTGTTTTATGGATATCGACCTCCTTAACTCTTAGCGGTGATACCCGGACCTCAAGTCGATCTTTGAAAATACCGCGGCACCCTTCAGCTGATCAAACAAGTCATCTATCCGTGGCAACGGATACTTGTTTTTAATCGTCAGCTTATTCAACTGGCGGTAGTCTATGCACATCCGCATCGTTCCATCTTTCTTCTTGACAAAGAGTACCGGCGCACCCCGGCGAAACACTAGGCCTAATAAAACCTCGATCCAATAACTCCTGGATCTCGAGCCTTAAGCTCCACCAATTCCTTTGGTGCCATCCTATACTGAACAATAGACACCGCAGATTCAGGGTAATAGATCTATCCCGAACTCTACCTCGCGATCCGGCGGCAAACCCTAAGCTCCTCGGAAACACATCGGCAAAATTCCTTAGCATGCGAACCTTCTCTCACAATGAGACTCTTTAGCCTCCAAGGCATAGACATGAACCACATATGCTTCACGACCTTTCTCGACCATCTTCTGCGCTTTGGAGAGCGGACACCACATTAGACAGGTAATCTCTCCTATTACCTATCATAGCCACCTCATCACCCTCAACCGTCTTAAGAACCATGCGCTTAGTCACGCAATCCAACCTCGCATGGTACTTGACCAACCAATCCATCCCAAGAATCGGATCGAACTCCCCAAGCGGCGGTTCCATCGGATCGGCGAATAACACTACCCCTTGGAGTTCTAGGGTACCTCTCTAAAACAGTTTATCTACTACTACAGAGTGACCTAGAGGGCTAATCACGGTCATACGCGCTAGAAGATATCTCGAGTCTAAATCCATAGTCTCTACTATACTCACGGCAACATAAGAGTGCGTTGAACCCACATCAATCAAAGCGTTATAAGGAGAACCAAAAATCAAAAACGTCTGGGTTATGACGTCCGGTGCGTCGCCCTCCTCGGCGCCTCGCGAAGCATACACTAATCCAGGTGCGGCGCATCGAACTACCGCACCTGCGCGGTGCTCCACGGCCCGACGGAACCATTACCACCTCTGCCATTACCATGGCCCCTCTGCGGTGGCGGTCTATTACCTCTGAGCTCGATTACGGCCACGACTCTCGGGATCAATCACGGCCAACCTCACGCGGGCGGTCCCTCACACGATGCTCCAGAGAACCACACTCGAAGCAACCTTTTCCTCCATCCGGCCACCACCCCAATGAGATTTTCCACACTGATCACCTCTGCGGCGGTCCACGCGCTTAGCGGAAGAACAAACCTAGCAGGTGGTTTGGCCCACTCGGTCTAGCCCTCTTCTGCGGATTACCCGATGATCCGAAGACCCAAAGCTCCTCTTATGCCTATTTCGTCCATACTACGCCTCACGACTCCTTAACACCCTCGGCTACCTTAGCCTTCTCAACTAAGGCAACAAACTCGCTCCTGGCGAGGAGCAATCAGCAGTCTCAACTCGTCTCGCAGCCCATCCTCGAAACGAACACACCTCTCATGCTCAGTGGCCACAATGCCCCTGGCATACCTACTCAGCTTCAGGAACTCGACCTGCGTGCTCGAAACAGATTTACTCCTGAACAAGCCTCGAAATGCTTTCATTTGAGTCAATATAACTAGCTCCGATGTATTTCTTTTGATATGCCGCTCGAAATAATCCCATGTCGGATCCTGCTCACGCCACAACATCTCGAACCGTGAGCCACCACCGATATGACTCATCCCGAAGAAGCGTCGATGCCCTTGACTTCTCTTGGTTTGTCAAGTCGGATCATCCATGATCCGCTCGGTTGCCTCCTCCAGCCGATTACTCGGCCCGATCTTTGGAGCGACACGAGATACACCTCGGAAGAATTCGGCCCCATTTGCCCGAAGTCGCTCGAGCCGCATTTCCTAACTCCCGCACCACCACCTACACCAGCTACCCTTTCCAACACTCGCGGCGCCGCGCAGACACCGCTGCGTCATCACCATCGATCTTGGAACTCACCACCTCCACCGGTGGCGGAACCGGTATCTCATTTTTCGAACCACGACCAGATCCTACGAGTTCAGAAACTGTCATTCTACCCCTACCTCTACCACGAGTATTACGACCACGTCCGCCTCGAGTGCTCATGACTAATCTTTCTCGTGCTCGATTTAAGAGTTTTATGCATCAAAGATATATTCCACTATTTTAAGGCAAATCTTATGAATATTAAAGAGGATTTGTTCTCGCGAGTTCACAAAATCCTATCAGTTTCAATCTCTAAAGTAGTATACTATTGCTATTCATCAAATCATATCACATCCAATCAATTCACAAGCAATAGTAAGGGTACTTACCTGGGCGAACTGGTGCCGGAGACTCAGAGCCATGCCTTTCAAACCATACAAACACTTAAAAACTTTTTGGGCCTCAGGCCCACAGCCGAGCCTTTGAACTTGGCTCTGATACCACAATTGTAACACCCCAAACTCGGACAGGACACCACATCCGAATCTGGTATGTTACGGGGAAAAACGTTTTTGAGTGATCAGATTTTTCGTTTAAAAGTGGGGCAAAAACATAGTGAATCTTGAAGAAAATTGGAGTAGGCCTGTTTGATTAGATTTTGAAAACTTATCCAAAGTATATAGTTAAAAACGAGTTGATTTCATTTAGCATTTCCAATAGTTTCTTAGTACTGTTTTGAAACATTTTTGACTTAGTAGAATATCGAGTTTGGTTTGAAAATCATTTGAGTTTACTTTATAGCAAAACATAGTGAGATACCCGATGGTATAGTTTAAAACACATTGCGTTATAGTTTTGAAAACATTATCTTACCAAATTTTTAGTAAAATTTCATACCAAGTTATTTGTTAAGCAGGTTGAGAATCTAATTAAAACATAACCATCATAAAACATAATTTAAAGGCCTTTTACAAATCCAAACTAAATCTCAAATAAAGATAAATAAGCTAAAGTACCCAAAGTGAATAGTCCGAGCAAAACTTTTAATAAAGCATGGCATGTGCACCCCGAGTCCTCCCTACTCCATGTCCGCGTCTCACGGTCACTGAAATGTCAAAGGAGAGGGTGAGTCGAATGACTCGATGCATAAATCCCGCTCCCGATGAAACAACATGCTAACACACATCATACATAGCAACATAATTAATGCAACACGATCCTAACCATCCGTATCTCCTTTTTCTACCCCGTGTGGTACCAAACCACCGGTGGTGCCAAACCACTGGTGACATATAGTCACAATGTGTTACCAAAACACCGTGTCCCAAAGACACAATATCCATCAATGTGGTGCCAAACCCTTTGGT
The DNA here is from genome assembly GCA_025698515.1 of Gossypium sturtianum. Lineage (NCBI taxonomy): Eukaryota > Viridiplantae > Streptophyta > Magnoliopsida > Malvales > Malvaceae > Gossypium > Gossypium sturtianum. Next base: position 88,016,534 of record CM046950.1, on the reverse strand, counting down.
GTCCCAAAGACACGTTTGTGCTACCAAAGCACTTTGTGACCAAAGTCACAAATCCAATGATGGGGCCAACCCATCGTGTGATACCCAATCACTAGCGAGACGATCCCATATCTCATGTGGGGCCAACCCACGGTGGTGTTAAACCACGGGGACGAGTCGCAATGAGGTGCCCAACCTCTGGTGTCCCAAAGACACAAATGTGGTACCAAACCACTTTGGTGACCGTAGTCACAATAATCGAATGATGGGGCCAACCCATCGTGTGATACCCAATCACTAGCGATTTATCCCATATCTCATGTGGGGCCAACCCACGGTGGTGTTAAACCACAGGGACGAGTCGCAATGAGGTGCCCAACCTCTGGTGTCCCAAAGACACAAATGTGTTACCAAAACACTGGTGCTCGTCAGCACAAAATATCACTGCCCCCTCCACTCATATCACCCATCATCATATCAACTCATGTGATCATGCATATCATACAAGTCATGCATATCATGCCAACATGTCTAGCATTACATCTCATAGCATACATAACATAGATCATAATACCCAAGGTATCCATAATAGAACGTGTAATAAATTAGACTTACCGGATACGTACACATACCCCGTTTGGGTATCCAATTATCTGTCATCTTGGTATAGTTTTTAACAGGCAAAGCGGGTTTATTAATAACATTACTAGGTATCGGTGTGTTAGTTTACACACACGGTAATTACGAGTCTAAAGATCCCAACGACCGATCTATGTCCTCGATTATCAAGCTCCTATAACAATCGGCCAACACAGGATTAGGCACTAAGACCATTCGGCCAAAGACATATAAACCCAAAGGGGTTAATTTCAATCCCTTACCTTGAAGATGATCTGGTTTCCTACCAAACCTGAACCAAGCAGTGGTTCTCCTTTAGCAATCGGCTACACCTTAAAAGAAGAACGGTTAATCCATTTTCATCCTTGACTTAATCGCATTTGAATCGATAAATAACCCAATAATAACATAGCCACTTACCACTTTGCTACCAACCGGTCTCTAACGGTAAAGGCCTCACTTGGTGGCTTCAAAATCCCGAATGCCCTAACAAGCAATCGGTTTTAACAAAGGAGAATAACACCCATCAATAGTTGTCATATACAACTCTTAAACAACTCAAATCGATTAAGAGAAAGAAAGAAACTAAATGACCATTCGGCCAAGGGCTTACCAACACCCAAACGATTGAAGCAAAACCCCAACACCAACAAAGATTCGGCCAAGATTTTTGAAAAGAAGAAAGGAAATGAAAATAAGGTAGATGCTTTTCGGTTTTGAGAGAAAAGATAATATGAAATGGAAGCGAGTTTGGCAAGAGTTGAGAAGAAGAGAAGTGGATGGAATGGAGGTACTTTCGGTTTGAGAAGGTGTTTTGGTGGATATAGTTTCAAGCTAAGGTGATTTCAAAAGCAAAAGAAAAGAAAATATGAGAGGAAAAGAGGACTATTTTCTAGGTTTACACAATTTGAAGAAGAAAGGGAAGTGAAGATACTTGAGAACTTTCGGCCACACCAACTCAAAAGGCAAAACAACTTCGGCACATGAGAGCTTGAACTTTCGGTTTTCCAAGAAGAAAAGAATGAGAAACCCTCTTGGAACTCGGTTGCTTTTGACAAAAAGAGAACTTGTTTGACACCCAAAAGTGACCAAAAAGCACTAAGTTGGCAAGGAAATTTCGGCACTACCTCAACACCACACTACCAACCCAAGCCGTCCACTTCCCCCACTCCAACACCCCCACAAATTCGGCCATAATCCCCAAACACACTCACCACCACTCATTTCAAATGAGTGGACCAAGTCCTCCTCCATATTTTGCTCTCCACCTTACATTTGAAAATGAAGACCAAGTCCAAGTAGAATTTCACTAGCCTTCTACCTCTCCTCCATCCGTCCCAAAAAAGAAGCCAAAATGGGGACTCTGCAGCTCGAACACTGGACCTCCACCACAAGTAGATGACGCCACACCAAGCTTCCCCATGTAGCGCATGCCTTGCCACTAAGCTAGCTCCTTATTAGTGCAACAAAACATCAATTAAAATTCTTAAACCCCAGCTTCCTCAGCTCCCCTGACTTAACACCCAAAAACCAAAATTTTCCCATTCACTTAGGCATACTCCTAGACTTCAATCAAACCCTTAAAACACCGAAATAGCAACACAGCACACTAAACTCATGCACTATCATGCAACAACAAAACAGCCCCTAACCCGGGATATTACAAATAAAAAGGATTTAACATGTTTTTCCCATGTGACATGTCAGATCCGGTCATAACGCATGGGTCGAGTTTAGGGTGTTACAAATTTGGGTTAAATAAATTAATCTTAATTAATTATGAAAAAGGCCCAGTTGAACCCTAAACCCCAAACCAGTTGAACCGAACCAGCCACTAATTGGGCAGCCCAAACCGTCCACATTGCTGGCCCAAATCAGCTTATTAGCTGATTAACTAAGCTTGAAAAAAGCCCTTGATGGCCTTTCAAAATTGCATTCAAACCCCTCCAAAAATTATGGCTTTGTAGATTTGCCCCATGCTATTTTTAGCAAAGTTGAATCCATCAACTTTGCCACATAGAATGGCCGGCCAAGGGAGGCCTCTTTGCTGCTTTGCTATTTGCTATTTTTAGCAGCCTTGATCAGCTATAAATACACCCCCTTGCTGCTCATTCAAAACACACCTCAAGCATCCAACATTCTCTTCTCTCACTTTCTCTCAATTTCCATTTTTCTATTTTCCCTTTGTGTGTTCTTGTGCCGATTTCTCCTCTTGGAAAAGAGGTATTTTTCCAGCCATTTGGAGTATCAATTGGAGTGTTCATAAGCCACCTTGATAGCCAAGGCTAACGAAGAACGAAGAACAGAGTAATCAGTCAAGCCACGGAGAAACACCGGATTTGCTTCTTATTCCCTATCTCTTTTAATTTTCGTTGTTGTTTTGAAAAACATGTTTATGAATATTTATGCTTTTGGAATGATTAATTTAATCAATTTAGCTTGAATTTAATTTGTGTTGGGTTTATTGCATTTCGTCCTATTAAATTATTAAAATTGAGTTTATACTGTTAAAAGGCCTCGGTAAAATGCTTGATTAAGTAAAATCATGTTTAAGTTATCTAGCATTCTAATTGTTTAGATAGCTAATGAATTAATTATTTAAACGCATTGGAATTGTAATTAATGGGCACAATACTTAATCTGTGCATGTTTAATTCTTCTAAGGTAGCTGAAGATTAAATTAGCATTGTATTTGGAGATACATATGCCTTGCATAACTTGCAGGATTTTTGTGATTAAGAGTTTCAAGGTAAAAATACTTTGTTAACTCGTATGATCTTTTATATGCTTATTAGGTTGAATTAATCAGTTGAATTGCATAGGAATATGTGAGAGATTGTTTAATTTAATAAGCATGTATGTGCAATAACATGTTTACTTTTAGAAGTCTGTTTAATCGATCGAATTTGCATAGAAATATGTACAAGAGATGAATGGATTTTTATTTGTAAGTATGTTCATAAGTTAGCAAATTACTGAGTTGCCATGTTTTAACAAGTATAAACACGAGTTTAATAATTCTAAGGTAAGAAATGTGATTAATCCAACAGAATTATATCATCTTGATTAAAACCAGCTTTTGAAATCGTGCACTAGAACTTTGTTTTATTTTATTTTACTTTTTTTTTTTTTTAGTTTTTAAATTTTTATTAAATCCAAATATTTTCCCTTCACCAAAGTGTTTAAAATCATTTTCATAAATAAATCTTTTACAGTCCCTGTGGGTACGATAACTCGACATTTACTTGTCACTTTATTACTTGTTACGATTGTGTACACTTGCACATTTCCACCGTTCCAAGTTTTTGGCGCCGTTGTCGGGGACTATTTTTCAAAGCCATTATTTGTGAATTTGTTTTACATTTTGGTATTTATTTTTCGTATTGAAATTTTTACTTACTCAATTTTTCTGTGATTATTTCAGGTGTTTATGAGTATTGACCAGATTATTGACTTACTCCTGTGGACCCTGAAATAGAACGAACCTTTCGACAACGAAGAAGACAAGCAAACCAGAGAAGGACCAAAGAGATGAACTTCGAGAATATGAACCAAGGAAACGGAGCAAACCCTGCTCAAAATCCTATCCTTATTGCTGATGATAGGGATAGAGCCTTAAGACAATATGCCATGCCAGTATTTAACGATCTTAATCTGGGTATTAGGAGACCCGAAATTGAGGCACAACAATTCGAGCTGAAGCTAGTCATGTTCCAGATGCTTCAGACAGTGGGCCAATTCAGTGGAATGCCTACTGAAGATCCTCATCTTCACTTAAGACTATTTATGGAAGTGAGCGATTCTTTCAAGTTAGCCGGAGTTTCCGAAGATGCCTTACGATTGAAGTTGTTCCCATATTCGTTAAGGGACAGAGCTCGTGCCTGGTTGAATTCATTGCCACCGAACTCTATTTCTACATGGCAAGAGTTAGCCGAGAGATTCCTCATGAAGTATTTTTCGCCAAGTAAGAATGCTAAGCTGAGGAACAAGATCACTGCTTTCCACCAAATGGATGACGAGTCCTTGTATGAGGCATGGGAAAGATTTAAAGAGTTATTACAAAAATGCCCTCATCATGGAATCCCTCATTACATTCAACTTGAGACATTCTATAATGGTCTCAACGCCCACACAAGGATGGTAGTGGACGCCTCTGCTAATGGTGCTCTCCTTTCTAAGTCTTATAATGAGGCTTATGAAATTATTAAGAGGATTTCCAGCAACAATTATCAATGGCCAACCAGTCGGGCAGCGTCAGGAAGACGAGTCACTGGAATTCATGAAGTAGACGCTCTTACTTCACTCGCATCTCAGGTATCATCGATATCATCAATGCTTAAAAATCATACTGCTAATGGGCCTAATAGTTTTGCAGCACAACCGCCTAATCAATTTGAAAATATAGCCTGTGTTTACTGTAGGGAGGGACATTTGTTCGAAGAATGTCCGTCGAACCCAGAATCTGTATACTACATGGGTAATCAGAACCAAAACCGAGGAAGACAAGGGCTGCAATCAAATTTTTATAACCCATCGTGGAGGAACCACCCAAATTTCTCCTGGAGTAACCAAGGGGGGTGTGGAACCAGTACCACTAACACTCAACCCGACCAACCCACCGCCTAATTTTCCACAACAAGTTCAGAAACAAGTTCAAGCTGAGGCATCCAATAGCCTGGAGAGTTTGCTAAAGACATACATTGCAAAGATTGATGCCTTGATCCAGAGCCAAGCAGCTACATTGAAGAATTTAGAGAATCAAGTGGGCCAGCTTGCAACTGAACTTTGAAACCGACCACAGGGTACCTTACCCAGTGATACAGAAAATTTGAAAAATCCGAGAAAGGAGCATTGCAAATCATTGACATTGAGGATCGGAAAGATAGTAGAGCCCAACACTCGCCGAAGTTAAAAGGAGCAAGCGATGCTCAAGAAGAAGTTCAACCAAGTGTTAAAACCCGCCACGAACCGAAATCGCAAAACCATGCAAAGTAACCTCAGGACCAGTCAATTCTGATCAACTAACAACTTCAGTAGATGCAGAATTACCGCCAAAGGCAAATCAACCAGAATCATTTCCAGTAATGAAACCACCACCACCCTACCCTCAAAGACTTCAAAAGCCGAAGTAGGAGATTCAATTCAAGAAGTTCCTTGATGTACTCAAGAAACTTTACACCAACATTCCGTTGGTCGAAGCACTTGAGCAAATGCCGAACTACGTCAAGTTCATGAAAGATACCTTGTATAAGAAACGAAGGCTTGGAGAATTTGAGACGGTAGCTCTGACGAAAGAATGTAGTGCATACCTTCAGAATAAACTACCCCCAAAATTGAAGGATCCTGGATGTTTCACCATACCATGCAATATTGGATCAACATATTGTAGTAAAGCATTATGTGACTTAGGCGCAAGTATCAACTTGATGCCTATGTCAATATTTAGGAAGTTGGGGATATGAGAAGTTAGACCAACTACGGTTATCCTTCAACTAGCAGATCGATCCTTAGCGCATCCAGAAAGAAAAATCGAGGACGTATTGGTACGTGTAGATAAATTTATCTTCCCTGTTGACTTTGTAATTTTAGACTTTGAAGCAGACAAAGAAGTGCCAATTATCCTAGAAAGACCATTCTTAGCAACTGGAAGGACCCTTATTGATGTGTAAAAGGGCTAGCTGACTATGCGTGTTCAGGATGATCAGGTAACATTTAATGTTTTTAAGTCAATGCGATTTCCTGACACAATGGATGATTGTTCTGCAGTAGCCGATTTAGAGGAATTAATAGTAGAGAAGGAACTTAACTGTGTTGAGGACCCACTGGAAAGAATTTTGACATCAGATCCCCCAAATGATGAAGAGGAGGATGAATACTTAGCTTTGCTAGAAGCTAATCAAAAGGGATTTAATCCGCAATCCCATTTTGAATTTTTGGAATTAGAGAAAAGAGATTACAGCCAGCCAAAAGCATCAATCGAGGAGCCACATAAGTTAGAACTCAATGTATTACCTTCACACTTAAAATACGTTTATTTAGGTAACGCTTCTACTCTGCTGTGATTGTTTGTGAAATTAACTCTTGAACAAGAAGAGAAACTTATCATAGTTTTGAAACAATTCAAGAAGGCTATCGGATGGACCATAGCCGATATTCGCTGTATTAGCCCATCTGTATGTATGCACAAGATCATATTAGAAGATGGCGAGAGAGTAACGATTGATGGACAACGGAGACTGAACCCTATCATGAAAGATGTAGTGAAAAAGAAAATTATCAAGTGGTTGGATGCGGGTATAATTTACCCCATCTCAGACAGTTCATGGGTGAGTCCAGTCCAGTGCGTGCCGAAGAAAGGAGGTATCACGGTCATGGAGAACGAGAACAACGAGTTGATACCAACGAGGACAATTACGGGATGGAGAATCTGTATCGATTATCGGAAGCTGAACAAGGCGACTAGGAAAGATCACTTTCCTCTACCGTTCTTGGACCAGATGTTGGATAGACTCGCAGGATGAGATTACTACTATTTTCTCGACGGATACTCAGGGTATAATCAGATTACAGTAGCACCGGAAGATCAACACAAAAGGACATTCACCTTCCCGTACGGTACATTTGCATTTAGACGCATGCCATTTGGTTTATGTAATGCACCTGCTACATTTCAAAGATGTATGATGTCTATTTTTACTGACATGGTTGAGAAGTATTTGGAAATTTTCATGGACGATTTCTCAGTATTCAGAGATACTTACGATGATTGCTTAGCCAATCTAGCTAAGGTTGTGAGGCGATGTGAAGAAACGAATCTCGTACTCAACTGGAAAAAGTGCCATTTTATGGTACGAGAAGGAATTGTTCTAGGCCATCGGATAACAAGACATGGGATCGAGGTGGACAAAGCAAAAGTAGACGTTATCGAGAAACTCCTACCTCCAACATCTGTAAAAGGTGTTAGGAGCTTTTTAGGCCACGCCGGTTTCTATCGAAGATTTATCAAAGACTTCTCCAAAGTGGCTAAACCTTTATGCAAGCTATTGGAGAAAGACTCGGTATTCAAGTTTGATGAGGAATGTTTAAAAGCCTTCAACGATCTGAAGAGTCATTTAGTCACGGCACCCATCATCGTCACACCAGACTGGGATTCGCCATTCATATTGATGTGTGATGCAAGTGACTTCGCCATTGGAGCTGTCATAGGCCAGCGAAGGGAACAAAGTTTTTCATCCCATCTACTACGCAAGTAGAACTCTAACCGAGCTCAATCTGAACTATCATAAGCGAGGAAAAGAGTTACTTGCTATTGTGTTTGCCTTCGACAAGTTTCAATCTTATCTTGTAGGTACCAAAGTGATTATCTATACGGACCAATCCGCAATTAAGTACTTATTAGCCAAGAAAGATGCTAAACCGAGATTGATCCGGTGGGTGCTTCTACTTCAAGAGTTCGATCTAGAAATTCAAGATCGAAGGGAGTAGAAAACCAAGTAGCGAATCACTTATCCAGATTAGAGCCGCGAGAGGGAAATTCTCCACTTTTACCGATCCAAGAAACATTTCGGATGAACACATATCAAGGTAAATCATGTCCATGATATTACGTTAGTTCTTGATTTTGCTAACTATTTAGCTTGTGGTTTGATGCCGATTGATAAAACGTATCGAGAAAGGAAAAAGTTTCTTCACGATGTGAAGTACTATTTCCGGAAGAGTCATATTTGTTTAAAAGTGTGTGCGATCGGATGATTAGGAGATGTGTGACGAAAGATGAAATACCAAGATTTTATACCCATCATCATTCAGCTCCAAGTGGGGACACTTCGGAGTACTCGTCAATGCCCAAAGTATTGCAAGCCGATTCTTTTGGCGGCACTATTCAAGGATGCATACGCTTACGTAAAGAATTGTGATAGATGTCGAGGGTTGGAAATGTCACCAACGAAATGAGATGCCTCGAACAAATATCATTGAGGTAGAATTATTTGATGTTTGGGGTATTGACTTTCTTGGTCCTTTCCTCCATATTTTGGTCACAAATACATATTGGTAGCATAGATTATGTGTCCAAGTGGGTCGAGGTCAAGAAGCTTATCTCGACGAACGATGCCAAGGTTGTGATGAAATTCTTGCGAAACATGTGTTCACAAGGTTCGGAACCCCAAGAGCTATTATCAGATGAAGGGACCCACTTTGTGAACAAATGGTTAAAATGGTTGCTAGATAAACATGGAGTGAAACACAAGGTTGCTCTGACTTACCATCCATGCAGACAAATGGGCAAGTGAGCTAGCTAATAAGGAGATCAAAGGCATACTTGAGAAGGTAGTTTGCCCGAACCGACGAGATTGGTCCAAGAGACTAGATGATGCTTTATGGGCTTACAGAACAACATACAAGACACCCTTAGGAATGTCACCCTCCAGGTTGGTCTTTGGGAAAGCATGTCATCTACCTCTGGAGTTAGAGCACAGAGCTTACTGGGCTCTTCGACAACTCAATTTGGATCTCAAGCTTGCTAAAGAGAAACGAATGCTCCAACTCAACTTGCTAGAGGAATTTCGAATGTTCTCATATGAAAATGCCAAATTACTCAAAGAAAGACTCAAGAAATGGCATGACAAGCATATCTAAGTTCGAGAGTTTGAAGCAGTCACAAGTCTTATTATTTAATTCCAGTTGAAGTTCTTTCCGTGTAAGTTAAAATCACGTTGGTCCGGTCCATTTACGATTCATCGTGTCTATCCATACGAGTTGTTGAACTCCAAGGTAAGGGAGGTAATTTTGAGTCAATGCTCAAATGTTTGAAACACTACTACGGAGAAAAACTCGAACGGATAAAATCTCGTTCATTTATCCGATCCTTAGATTTTCTTGCTTTTAATAAATTATTTAGGGTATATTTTCGGGTTTATTATGTTCAAATAAATTATGTCTAGGAGATTGGAACTTAAGCGGGATCGCTTGTGACCCCTCCAATCTTTCCTGGGAATTGATTTTTACATAATTTTCCAAGAAATTAGCCCCTAAATGACAAAATAAATTTTTGGTTGTTCAAATAAAAAGGTCAATTTTGACCCAAGTCTTAAATTGCAACTCAATTTCAAATTTTCATTAAGTCTAGGGACTTAATTGAATTATTTTCAAATTTTGGTTACTATTTTCGTAAATAATAAAAACTAGGTGCCTCTCTTTGTAAATATTTTTAAAAAAGGCATCTAGAATAAATATTTTTATTTAATATCATACTTATAAATTATTGATAAACTTTAATATATAATTATATTCATTATAATTTATATATTAACTTTTATCAACTTAGCTTAGGATTAGAATTAATTTTATTTTATATTTATCTTGGCAATTTAATAGCAATTGATAATTTTATACATGTATATTTAATTATTAATTGTTGTTAATCTTGAGTAAATTTAGAATTGGACTCTTATTTTTAATTTTTTAATTGTTCTAAGAGTTCTACTCTAATTCATACTTCTCCTCTATAAATTGCACCCTTGTTCTCCCCATTTACTCATCATTCAAATCCCTATCACCAAAACACCAAAGTGCCGCAAGTCCCTAGCCACGGAACCATTCGGCCAAAGACGCTTGACTCAAAGACACGCCGCACGCCAGCAGCCAAGAATGCCAGTGTCGTGGCCTTCACGTCACCGCCTTCACCAGTGTGCTTCTTCTGCGCACCATCGCCCCACACACCCGACCAGCCCGTGGCCTACCCGCCAAGAAGGCCTTGCGCGCCACACCGCTCGTAGCCCCTCGCACCTTGCTGCCTTGTGCGCCTATGCGCACACTCCTCCTTCACCCAACCTAAGCCAAAAGCCTTCTTTAATTTCCATCTTTTGTTCATTAGTTATTTTATTTTCAGAGTTCTTAATTTTTACGAGGAAGGTGGTAAGAATTTTTTTTTCCTTACTTTTAATTTTTATTCAATTATTTAATTTTTCAATTTATTGAAATATTAGTAATTGTTATTAAATTTTCAAGAAACTAATTTTTTTTTTCTTTCCATCTGATATTCAGGTTAATCATGTCTCGCAAAAGAACTTGTGCCTCCGCCCAAATCGACAAAACACAAAGCAGATTTCACTATGAAGAAGCCAAAGTAAGATACGAAAGTATCTTCAAAAATCAACAGATGCATCCAGAGAAAGGCTTCACATTGAAGGAAAGCAACTATAGAGATTTTATGGCTCATATTCGTCAAGTTACTGAAGCCCTCAATTGGGAATTGTTTTGTGAAAAGAGACCAAGTGTGGATGAGGAACTAGTTCGTGAATTCTACGCGAACTTAACCTCAAGCGAATTATTGAAGTTCGTTCCAAATGAGAATCAAGGTACCAATAAATTCAAATGCTATTAATGAATTCTTTGAATTACCTGATTTCGACAACGACGAATATTCCTCTCTGTTGAGCAACATTAAGCCTAAAAATCTACAAGAAATCCTCGAAGAACTCACAGTTCCAGGTTCTAAGTGGATTGTGTCAAAGCAAGGAATCCACACGTGTCGAAGAGAGTATTTGACACCACTTGCGAAGGTATGGTTCTATTTCATTCGTTTCAGCCTTATGCCTAGTTTGCATGGGACTAAAATCTCATTAGAGCGAATGGTCTTATTATATTCGATTCTAACTTGAAAGACCATTGATGTGGGCAAAATCATTCTAAGAGAAATGCGAAATTGTGCCGTTAGACGCTCTGGCCCAGCCTATTTCCCCTTTACGATCACAATTTTGTGCTTAAAAGCAAAACTCCTAGCGGATGTAAAGAAAACAGAGTATAGTCAAGGCACAATCACTGATTGGGACCTTTACTGAGTAGCCGAAGATTCTGTTCTTCAGCAACGAATTGAAGAGAGCGAGGATCCCGAAGAGGCAGAAGATGATCCCATAGAAATCCAAATGAGCAATCAATCAAGTCCCTACGAGGCGAAGCAATGAAACGGAGCCGAACTCACGATATCGAACCCTCAACGTTTGGAGCTCAACCGCCTAGCCCAGATCTTCGTGATGAGCTGTTAAAGCTGATGGACTTAATGCAACACATGCAATTGCAGCAACAAGCCTACTGGAGATATGCAAAAATAAGAGATGACTCGATGAGGAGCGCCCTAAAGAAAATTTATAATGACCCATTTATTTTTGTGCCTGAGTTTCCAGATTTCATATTTGAACCATGGGTGTCATCATCAAAGAGGGAACAAGGCGATTCATGCAAAGATAATACTAATGGAGCAAAAGATGAGTCAAATTCGGAAGGGTCGGTGAACAAATAAAAAAAGGGGAGGACTTCAACTTTCGTTTATTTCTTTCTTAAGTATTTTAGGATTAGGTTAATTAGGAATTTTTATTTTTGCACAATAAAATAAGAGATAGGAATCATGAATAAAATCTGAACAAGTCACAAAGGCTAAAGTGTGGCAATAGATATATACATGTCTAGGATTGGATTTTAGAAAGAGCCTGGTACTTAAGCAGTCAATTTGACTCACCTCCTCTTTTCTAATTATCCTACCTGGTGTATAGTATCTATTCACTTTAAACAATGAGGACATTGTTCACTTTAAGTAGGGGGGACCTAGAATTTGAATTGATTCCACTCAGAATAAAATTTTCTTTTAATTATGATTAGGATATATTTTGTTCAATAATTTGAAATTTTGTTAAGTATGCTGAACTTCAGTATTAATAAAGTTCTATTATTTCAATAATTTATTATGTTAGCTTAATAAAGATATGAATGTATTTTTAATAAAGCATGTAAATTCGTACCATAAAATTTTTAATTCCCTACGAAAAATTAGGCATGCATGAAAGTTTAAGTCTTTAGAATTGACTTAGTAATTTCTTGAGGCGAAATCCTAGGAAGCATGGAATCTTGAAAATGATTTAGGCAACTATTGTTTGGACCGTTTGAGCCTTTCAAGCCGACCCTGATAAAATTATCCTTTGGAACCCAACTTTGAGACTATATGGCCTAATTTTATTTGGACCTATGCAATATTTAGCCATCAATTTTCTCTTCATTACTTCTAAAATTGTCCCAAACACTAGACTCAGTACTATTCAGAAGATCGTTTGAAAATAAGTTTGGGGGAGTTGAAAAGGAGTATCAATTGCTCGAAAAAATTGTAGTACATGAAGCAAGTGCTCGAATGTGAGCTTGAAAAATTGAATTTAAAAAAAAAACATGTACTCGAAATAAATGGTCGAAAGAGCAAAAGTTGGTGTATCAAGGGTGAGAATTCCGAAGGTTCGATTTTAAGCTGAGTCTAGGGTTTTTAAGCCAAAAATTTGTCTATCTTGTACCTACCCTTAAGCCCAGCCACGTTACAACCGTATTAAAGACCTATTGATTCAAAATTCCAATGTTACCTACATTAGTGGAGAGAATTTGCTATGTTCAACATATGAAGACATTAGTTAAGCTTCATGATTGCAGTTTACTTTTTGAATAAGGAATTAAAATCAAATTGGTGCGAGTAACATGTCTTTATTAAGAAACATTTAAGTCTAATTTTGCTAGTATAATAATTGTTGGAGGTAATTTGAACGATATGAATGCTTAAGTAGCATAACTATCAAATTTCTTATTTTCGAGCATAAGTATATCAAATTCATAAATTTGAGAAAAAAAGTTGTTCTGGCGGAGTTTTTCAAAGGTGTTTCCGAGAAAATTCTTTCCAAATTTGTGAATTACTCGGGACGAGCAATGAATTAAGTTTGGGGGTGTGGAAACACAGAAATTTATATACTTTTTCATGCCCTTTTTGACCCAAATTCATGCGGTTTCGAGTAAATTCTTGTAATACTATAAAATAATTAAATTGTGCTAAAAATATGAACATGATGAATTTTAATTAATTTTATAGTTAATTTTGATTTATTTTGACTATTTTAGACAAATTCGCACAAAGGCCGAAAATTGGCTCGGCAGACACTGCTCGAAGAATAAACCCGAGAAGCAATTTGAAGTATCGAGGCGAATTTATTTCCAGCCCAAGACGGTCCAATTATGAATATTTAATCATAACATAATTAATTTTAATTTATTCCCAATTTAATTTGGGTTAAATAAATTAATCTTAATTAATTATGAAAAAGGCCCATTGAACCGCATCGCTTAAACCAAACCCGTTTGAACCGAACCACCCACTAATTGGGCAGCCCAAACCGTCCACATTGCTGGTCCAAATCAGCTTATTAGCTGATTAACTAAGCTTGCAAAGAAGCCCTTGAAGACCTTTCAAAATTGCATTCAAACCCCTCCAAAAATTATGGCTTTGTAGATTTGCCCCATGCTATTTTTAGCAAAGTTGAATCCATCAACTTTGCCACATAGGTGGCCGGCCAAGGGAGGCCTCTTTTGCTGCTGCTATTTTCTATTTTTAGCAGCCTTGATCAGCTATAAATACACCCCCTTGCTGCTCATTCAAAACACACCTCAAGCATCCAACATTCTCTTCTCTCACTTTCTCTCAATTTCCATTTTTTCCATTTTCCCTTTGTGTGTTCTTGTGCTGATTTCTCCTCGTGGAAAAGAGGTATTTTTCCAGCCATTTGGAGCAGCAATTGGATTGTTCATAAGCCACCTTGATAGCCGAGGCTAACGAAGAACAAAGAACGGAGCAATCAGTTAAGCCACGGAGAAACACCAGATTTGCTTCTTGTTCCCTATCTCTTTTAATTTTCGTTGTTGTTTTGACAAACATGTTTATGAATATTTATGCTTTTGGAATGATTAATTTAATCAATTTAGCTTGAATTTAATTCGTGTTGGGTTGATTGCATTTCCTCCTATTAAATTATTAAAATTGAGTTTATACTGTTAAAAGGCCTCGGTAAAATGCTTGATTAAGTAAAATCATGTTTAAGTTATCTAGCATTCTAATTGTTTAGATAGCTAATAAATTAATTATTTAAACGCATTGGAATTGTAATTAATGGACACAATACTTAATCTGTGCATGTTTAATTCTTCTAAGGTAGCTGAAGATTAAATTAGCATTGTATTTGGAGATACATATGCCTTGCATAACTTGCAGGATTTTTGTGATTAAGTGTTTCAAGGTAAAAATACTTTGTTAACTCGCATGATCTTTTATATGCTTATTAGGTTGAATTAATCAGTTGAATTACATAGGAATATGTGAGAGATTGTTTAATTTAATAAGCATGTATGTGCAATAACATGTTTACTTTTAGAAGTTTGTTTAATCGATCGAATTTGCATAGAAATATGTACAAGAGATGAATGAATTTTTATTTGTAAGTATGTTCATAAGTTAGCAAATTACCGAGTTGCCATGTTTTAACAAGTATAAACACGAGTTTAATAATTCTAAGGTAAGAAATGTGATTAATCCAACACAATTATATCATCTTGATTAAAACCAGCTTTTGAAATCGTGCACTAGAACTTTGTTTTAATTTATTTTCCTTTGTTTTTTTTTTTAGTTTTTAAATTTTTATTTAATCCAAATATTTTCCCTTCACCAAAGTGTTTAAAATCATTTTCATAAATAATTCTTTTACTGTCCCTGTGGGTACGATAACTCGACATTTACTTGTCATTTTATTACTTGTTACGATTGTGTACACTTGCACATTTCCACCGTTCCAATCCCCGAATCCGAGTTAGCTTTACTGACACTGCAAAGCAGAAAAACAAATCACACAGTAAGCTTTCCAAAGCTTAGTAAGTCCGTAATATAATACATGTAATTCAACAATTCAAATCAATATACAAAAATAAGCCATCATTTAGATTAATTTATCAATGATACACCATCTCAACTATACTCAATGCTCATATAGCACTCCATCCATCTACTTTCAAATCCACCAACACATAGATATCATACATACCTTAATCAACACATAGTTATCATACATACCTTAGCCAATACGTAGTTATCACACATGCCTTAACCAACACATAGTTATCATACATACCTTTGCCAACACATAGTTATCACACATGCCTTAACCAACACATAGTTATCATACATACCTTTGCCAACACATAGTTATCACACATGCCTTAACCAACACATAGTTACTCACCAACCAAGCTACTCAATTGCTCGACTTTACATTCCGATCAACCTTTACTATACTTTTGATTTATTCGTACACTTAGTGCCAATTCGTAATCGAAACATATTTATCATCGCACACTTAGTGCCAATTCGTTAAACCGAACTTGTATCGGTATCGCATACACAGTGCTAATTCGGTAAGCCGAAGCTTCTATCTTTTCGCACACATAGTGCTAATCATCTCCATTTTGTTTCTAATTTCGCACACTTAGTGCCCTCTAATTCAATTCCACACATAGCATTTCTAATCTCATAATTATATATATAAATTCATTTAATTCACATCACATAGATTTAGTTTACAATCAGTATTATATCCGAAGTTACCTCGGACATCGAAATACCGAAAAGGTCGATTAATTGAGCACTTTGTCTTTGCCTCGATCTCGATCCGAACCTCTCTTTTCTTGGTCTATACACATTCAGATTCAATCCATTCAATCACCAAATCATTCATTTTAGTCCAAACACATTTAGGGCATTTTATAAAATAGCCCTCACATTTTCAGATTTTGACACTTTAGTCCCTAATTCATAAAATCATCAAATACGCACAATTTCATATCACATATACTTAGCCGAATTCTTTTCATGCTAATACAAGCCCACACATTTCATTTATTTCACATTTTAGTCCCTCAATTTACACTTTTCTCAATTTAGCCCAATTTACTCAACTTCACAAAAAATCCAAATACAAACTATATTAACCCAACACTAAGCTTTCATATTTTACCAACTATCAACACAAAGCTCACATGTTCATCAATGGCACATCTCAAAATCTTCACCAATTCACAAAATTGAAGCATGGGTTTTAAAGAGCACAAAGCAACGATCACAAAAACATAGAAATTATCAAAAACCGAGCTCAAAACATACCTTGATTAAACCAATTTGCTACCCGAACCTAACAAGCTTTCTTTCTTTCTTTTTCTTCACTTTCGGCAAGAAAAAGTTGATAAAATGGCTTTTAATTTCTTTTGTCTTTATTATAATAACATTATAATATAATGTTTTAACTTTTATAATTAATATATATTTATAAACTATATATATTAATCATAATTTCACCCACTATCATTATTATTGGGCAATTTACAACATAAAACCTCTAATTTATAAAGACAACAACAATTAGGCACTTTAACAATCAGCACACAGCTTTTACACTTTACGTGATTAAGTCCTTTCTCTTAATTAAACACACAATCGATAAAATCTTCACACAAAAATTTCACACAGGTCAATTCACATACTGTTCACACATAAAATAATATTAAAATATTATTTCGACCTCGGATTTGTGGTCTCGAAACCATTGTTCCGACTAGGGTCTAAACCGGGCTGTTACAATAAAACATAAACTTGACTAAAGAAACAAGCCATAACCGAATTACTAAAACCAAATACACCAAATACTTAACCAAGAACAATAAAAACCAAACCTAAACAAAATGATCAAGCCATTTTCGCATGGCTATATTTATATATACATGTCCCAAAATCAATCATTCCATCTATGCTATACATGCCATAAGCTCAAATTCAACTTAGTAAAATACCGAAAAACTGTCGATAGTGTGCTAAGCTTTGCTGACGATCCCCGAGCTCGTAACGTGACTCCAAAATCTATAAAACAGAGGTAAACAAGAACACACACAGAGTAAGCTATTTAAGCTTAGTAAGTCATAAGCAAAAACATATAAATTAACAAAGACATATTAACATTTTACTAATAAGGTCGAATTCACATAATTTCCAATACAAAGAAATCATTTACTACAAAGGTCATACTTTAATCACACATACATATCATATGGCCGAATATAAACAATCATATACACATATATATTTACACTTTTAATATCACAATTACATCAATAGGCCGAATCACTTATATTTCAACTATGCTAACACAAAATCCATATTCACATAACTTTATATCATTTTAAGTAATCAACTTACCTTTTTCCTTATAAACATTTAACTAGCACATACCTGAACCTATAATTTGATTTCGCATTCGGTCTTTACTTCACATTGCCCGTTGAACCGTTCGAAATTAAAAAGGATACGCGGATAGTCAGAAGGCTCGTACAATGCAAACATCCCAGACGTGGTCTTACATGTAATCACATATTGATTCCACTGTCCCAGACAGGGTCTTACACGAATCAAATACGATGCCAATGTCCCAGACATGGTCTTACACGTAAACACAAGTCGATGCCAACGTCCCAGACGTGGTCTTACATGAAAACACATATCGAAAATCCTATGTCATGACATATGTATCCTAACTATTCCTAGGGTTCATACGGGGCTTTCGGACATTGAAACTTGATCGAATCGAGCTCAAAATATATCTCCCTTGCTCAAACGACATTCGGCCAACACAAAAATTAAATTCACAAAATTTCATTTATCATGTAACATATATATATTATCAAATTTAACAACATTTATGTGCTTATAGACTTACCTCGGATGTCGACGGACTGTATAATCGACTATTCGACTACTTTCGACTTCCCCCGATCTAATTCCATTTTCTTCCGTTCTTGATCTAAATAAATTCAAATCTAACTAATTTAACCGCATATTCATTTAGTTTAATCTAAAAACACATAAATGGGAAAATTACCATTTTACCCCTGACATTTCACACTTTTTGCAATTTAGTCCCTATTTCATAAAACACAAAATATACAAAATTTACACATACCATAGCTAGGCCGAATATTCACAAGCATTGTACAAGTCCATATATTTCTTATTTTTTCACATTTTAGTCCCCCAAAATTTTATTTTTATAATTTAGCCCTAATTACTCAAATTCATCAAAAATTCAAAGACAAAACATATTAATCTAACACATATATTTCATAATTCATCAACTAACATCATAAAACTCATAAGCTCATCAATGGCACATTTCAAAATCTTCATCAAAATCAAAAATTCAAGCATGGGTCTTGAAGTATTCGAAGCAACGATTACAAAAACGTAAAAATTATCAAAAACCGAAACAAAAACTAACCTCAATCAAGACCTTCAATGGCCGAATATTTCAAAGCTTCAAACCTAATTTTCTTTTCTAGTTTCGGTGGTGAAAAGATGAAGAACATGGCTTTATTCTTTAATGTTTTATGATATATTAACTTAATATACATTTTACATTTTTAACCTTTATTACTAAATATATAAAACATATATAATAAGGTCATTCTTGACCATTGCCGTCCACTATCATTAATAGTGGCTAATTACCTTTTAAGGACTTTGCATTATAAAGACATTAGCAAATTAGTACTTACACATTAATTAGCCAATTTCACATTTTACGCGATTAAGTCCTTTTATTTAATCGGACACTTAAACGACGAAATTAAAACACGAAAATTTCACACAAACAAATTCATACATAATAAACACAAAAAATAATATAAAAATTTTTTTCGGACTCGAATTTGTGGTCCCGAAACCACTATTCCGATTAGGGTCAAATTCGGGCTGTTACATAATTCTTATCAATTCATAGCATGAAACATACTACCTCCATCCACCAAAACATATTATAAAAGTCATTCACACCAAGTCACATAAACACATTATAACCATCATTCTCACATATCCAAGACATAAAATAAAATCATTCATCTATCAAGCCATATCACATGGCAAGATCTATACATATCAAAACATACCATAATCACTAGCCTATACATGCCATATACCAAATATACAACTTCCAAAAGTACCAAAATAGATGGCCGATAGTGTGATTGAGTCGCTGACGATCCCTGGATCGAGCTAGCTTTAAAGACACTGTAAAACAGAGAAACACTTCACACAGTAAGCTTAAAAGCTTAGTAAGTTTGTCATATAATACATTTAACTTAACCATTCGAATTCAATGTAGAAAATAAACTATCACATGATTCAATTCACAATGATATACAATCTCATTGATAGTCATTACTCACATGTTCATCCATTTATCCATATGCGATATCATCAACCACATAGGTTTCGTACATACCTGCGCCAACACTTAGCTAACGATCACTTTTGCTAATCAATGCTCGATACCACATTTCGTCCAATCTTCATTAACCATTTGATTTACTCGCACACTTAGTGCCAATTCTTTAGCTGAAGCTTTAATATCATCGTACACTTAGTGCCTTTACATTAAACCGAATTTAACTCGGTATCGCACACACAGTGCCAATCAATATAGTCGATGCTTCCTTTATTTCGCACACACAGTGCTATTCACCATTGTATCAATTCTATTTCGCACACTTAGTGCCACATCTTTTGAAATCCACATATAGCATTACTAATTTATCAACCACATATTCATTCATTTCATAACATCTGAATATGATTTAAACAATTCGTATTATACGTGAACTTACCTCGGACGTAAAATCACGATATAAGTCGATTAATCGAGCACCTTGTTCTTGCCTCAATCTAAATCCGATTTCCTCTTTTCTTGATCTATACATATTGAAATTTAACTCTTTTATTCACCAAATCATTCAATTTAATCCAAACACACATATTTAGAGCATTTTACAAAATAGCCCTCACATTTTCACATTTTGACATTTTAATCCCTATTTCATAAAATCATCAAATACACATAATTTCCATTTACACATGCTTAGCCGAATTTTCCCCTAGCTCATACAAGCCCACATATTTAATTTATTTCACATTTTAGTCCTTCAATTTTTCATTTTCACAATTTAGCCCAAA
Source organism: Gossypium sturtianum (assembly GCA_025698515.1). Classification (NCBI taxonomy): domain Eukaryota; kingdom Viridiplantae; phylum Streptophyta; class Magnoliopsida; order Malvales; family Malvaceae; genus Gossypium; species Gossypium sturtianum. Next base: position 87,996,040 of record CM046950.1, on the reverse strand, counting down.
ATAATCAAATTCATCAAAAATTCAAATACAAACTATGTTAACCCAACTTCAAACTTTCATATTCCACCAACTATCAACACAAAGCTCATATATTCATCAATGGCACATTTCAAAATCATCATCAAATTCTAAAATTAAAGCATGGGCTTGATAGTATGCTAAGCAACAATCACAAAAACATAAAAATCATCAAAAATCGAGCTCAAAACATACCTTGATTTAGCTATGAAAGTGCCGAATGTTTCAAAGCCCTAACTCTTTCTTTTTCTTTCAATTTTCGGCAATGGAAGATGACAATGGCCTTTAATTTCTTTTGTTTTAATTATAATAACATTAATATGCCATTTACCATTTTATCCTTAATTAAAACATTATATATTCATTCATTTAATGGCCATTTATGTCAAATTCCACTATCAATGGTTTAATAACAACATAAGGACTTCTCATTTAAGAAGCCATGCCAATTAAGCATTTTAACAATCAGCACACAACTTTTTCATTTTAACGATTAAGTCCTTTTTCACAATTTAACACATAAACGATAAAATTTTCACACAGAAATTTCACACATGCTTAATCACATACTGTAAACACCAAAAATAATATTAAAATATTTTTCTGACCTTAAATTTGTGGTCTCGAAACCACTATTCCGACTAGGGTTTAAACTGGGCTGTTACATATATCTTACTAAATATTTTCATTTTCAATTTATAAAACCAAAGCATCAACCAAGTCAACCATAATTAAATTCAAGGATTAATAAGACATACCAAACTCACTTCACCTATATGCTATAACTGAATTTACCTTATACCGAAACACTTAACAAATCCTTAACAAAACATATCAAACATAATTCACACATATATATATAAGCCATGGCCGAATCACCAAAACCAAACATATCTATCATTTGATCAAAAGCATAAAACCAAGCTCAACAAAATAAATAAGCCATTTTCACATGGCTCATATTTACATACCCCAAAATCATACATATTAACTAGCCTATACATGCCATAGGTTCAAATTCAAACTTATAAAAGTACCGAATACAGTCGATAGTGTGATAGACTTCTCTGACGATCCCCGAGCTCGTAACTAGCTTCCAAAATCTATAAAACAAAGAGCAAACACACAGAGTAAGCTTTCACAGCTTATTAAGTCATAAGCAAATGAGACAATCAATCACAATCATAATTCAATTTAGCTAAACCGAAATAAACCATCATAAATTCGTATACATTTCCAAACTTATAATTTCATATATCAAGACATATAATTTTGCATAAGTTTTCCTTTTGGCCGAATACTCATTTGAACATTAGCATGTTTAACCTTCATTTTCTACATCACAAATACATTATTTAGCCGAATGTATACATTCACATATACATACACATAGTTCACATTAACATATATCATTTATCTCATCAATTCAAACATCCAACTTTCCATATTTTCATAACTTAGTATGAATACATACCTGAGCCTTTTAACTCGATTTTACACTCGGTCTTAACTTATCATTGCCCGTTGAACCATTCAGAATTAAAAAGGATACTCGGATAGTCGAACATATCGTACAATGCCAACGTCCCAGACATGGTCTTACATGTAATCACATATCGATGCCACTGTCCCAGACAGGGTCTTACACGTAAGTCACAAGTCAATGCCAACATCCCAGACGTGGTCTTACACGATAACACATAACGGAATCCTATGTCATGACATATGTATCCTAGCTATTCCTAAGGTTTGTACGGGACTTTCAAACGTCGTAACTCAATCGAATCGATCTCGTAAACATTGCTCCCAAGCATATAACCATTTGGCCATCCCTTATAAATATTCATTAAATTCAATTCAGCATTTAAAGTTCACATATATTCAAAATTAACAGCATTTATTTGCTTATAAACTTACCTCGAATATCGACGAACGGAATAGAACGGTTATTCAATTATTTTTGTTTTCCCCCGATCCAAGTCTGATTTCTTTGGTTCTCGATCTAAACATATTCAAATTAAACTTATTCAAACACAATTTTATTCAATTTAGTCCAAAAAAACACATAAATGGGCAAATTACCATTTTGCCCCTAACATTTTACACTTTTCACAATTTAGTCCCTATTGCATAAAACACAAAATATGCAAAATTTCAATATTCCATGCTTAGGCCGAATCTTCCTCATGTTCATACAAGTCCATACATTTCATTTATTTCACATTTTAGTCCCTCAATTTATTATTTTTACAACTTAGCCCTAATTACTCAAATTTATCAAAATTTCCAATACAAAACATATTAATCCAAAACATATCTTTCATAATTCATCATCTAACATCACAAAGCTTATAAATTCATCAATGGCGTAACTCAAAATATTCATCAAAATCAAAAATTAAGGCGTGGGCTTTGTAAATTTCATAGCAACGATCTCAAAAACGTAAAAATTATCAAAAATCGAGCTAGTTACATACCTTAATCAAGCTTAAATATGGTTGAATGTAGCTTTCTTTTTCTTTTTCTTTTCCTTTGGTATATTCGGCTTTAAAAAGATGAACTAAAGCACTAACTTTAACTTATGTTTTATTATAATACCTTAATTTACTTATTTACTTTATTAACCTTTGTTATTTAATATAATAATCTTATAAAATATGTACATAACCGTCCATCACTTTGTTCCATGGTAAATTTGCAACACAAAAACCTCCTATTAAAAGAACAAAGCAATTTAATACTTTAACAAATAGTTAGCAACTTTTACAAATTACGCGATTAAGTCCTTTTATTAAATCGGACACTCAAACGATAAAATTTTCAAACGAGATTTTCACACATATAAATTCACACATTATAAACACAGAGAATAATTTTTAAAATTTTTTCAGACTCGAATTTGTGGTCTCGAAACCACTATTTTGATTAGGGTCTAAACCGGGCTGTTACAGTTACAAGGCTTGGGGTGATTCCACATGGCCTTGTGACCCCTGTTTCAAATTTTTGCAATTTTTTTTCCAAAACTTTCCATTTTGTTTCAAATTAGTCCCGATTTGTTTCCAAGCTATTTCTAGGGCCTCGAAGGCTCGGTTTAAGGACAAAATGCATGCGAATGAATGATTTATGATATGTTTAAGGTAATTAATGCTATGAAGGTAATTGATTTCTGATTGTTCGGTAATGCTCTATAATCCTAATCCAGAGACAGATACGGGTTAAAGGTGTTACAAAAGTTCCCACACCCCATAATTTATTTTAATTTCGTAAATTCATGCATAAGCAAGTAGGGTAGCTTAGTGGTTAAGAGCTTAAGTAAATTCCTTATTGTCCTAGGTTCAATTCCCCACATCCTCATTATTTTTAATTAATTTTTGGCTCATAAAACCATGGTCAACACTCTGATTGTTGTCCACAACAATTGCCTTATAGGCAAGGATTTCTTTTCTCCTTTAACTAGTCAACCTACCATCTTTAGCCCCCTTTTCACTCTACATGTTTCCTATGATCCACTTTTCAAGCCTTTGTCCCCTAAAGCAAGCTTCATTTTCTTCTCAATTTTCTACCTTGAACCATCCATCCCACCTAAGGTAGCCACCATTCACTTTTTTTTTTTTTCATTTTTGTTTTCTTCTCCTCACCTTTTTGTAGTTCCTCCCCTTGATCCTCCCTTTCTCGGCCTTTTTTCTTTCATTTTTAGCCTTTAAACCACCCTTTTTATCCACCGTTCTCCCAACTTTCACCACCTCACCACCACCATCGGACCTCCACCGCCACCGCCATTACTCATCGTTCTTCTCCATTTTTCATTTCTTCTCCAATTCTTTAGTCATAATAGAACTTCTATTCTTCCTTTCCTATTTTCATAAAATGTTTCTAATCCTATTCTCATTCTTTTATTTTGATGACGATTTTTCTATAGACTCTATTTCCCTCTTTGAATCAATACCCTCGGTGAACTATCAATCCTTCTAATTCGATCATAATAATGTAAGTATAGGATAATTTGGGATAATCATCACTTCTTTCCCATTCTTTCTATTAAGGACCTATTATAGTAATGATTATAGATATCAATTTTGTTTTGATAAACAACTCGTATTATTCATATGTTGAAGGATCGTTTGCTATTAACGTGGATCACCCCTGACTTTGGAAGGGAATCACAACTCTATTCTAGTCGTAACAGCGTAATTGTTGGTTTGGAAACCTTGATTAAATTGTTCTTATCAAAGAATAATTAAGATAACGATCTAATAATGGATTATCATTTTATACTCAGATCCGCAATTAAACTAGTTAGATCCAAGTGTGGGTGTTCGAAGGAGTCTAGTGTTGCGTTGGATCTACCAATCAAGGTGTGATTCTAACCTAATACAATATTTTATGATTAATTGATAAACAATAGTTAATATTGATTCATATTATTAACACTATGAAAATATGGTTGTACGTGAATACATTAAGTATTCAAAGTGGATGATAAATCCTTTGAAAGGATGATATCCAAGTAAGTGGCTTTTAACTGATTAATCTGTGATGATGTGAATGTGTTAGTGTTACTTACTGATAAATGTGATAATATGTTCATATTCCAACATTCCTGATATTTGATTTTATGGTGTTATTTGATAAGCATGAAAAATATATCATGCCACTATTTCTATTAATGAGATTATCATTCGCATGTTAGCATGCCCACTAAAATTTTTGTATCTATATGGTACTACTAGATCCTGTAAGCCTACAACTGTTTGAGGAACTTCCAAATTTAGTGCAAGATTTATTGCTAGTGGATAGTAATAGTTCTATGCTGCTTTAATGGTGTGCTTTTGATGTAATCGCTTAAAGGTTGTTCTTTTCTACCAAAGAAAATTACAAACTCGTATATATTCTACTTAATTATTTTATTTTTTTGTTTAATTAATTTTTTAAAATTTTAATATATTTTAATTGATATATTAACTAATTTTAATTTAATAGATTAATAACTATTCAATTATTGTTTTAACCAAATAAATATATAGATTGAACCAAATCTACCAAATAAATATTTAAAACAAGATTAAATGTATAGATTGAATATATGCAACATATTTCCTAGCACGCACTCGAATTCAAATAATAGAGGTAAACACTCAGTTCATAAATTCTCAATGTTTCCTGTCATCTAAAACAGCCAGCCAGAAATGAAGAACATTGACAAAATCCCTAAGTCTTTCCCATAGTTAGGGAGGAGAAACCTTCCGAGTGTCCAGCCCAGTGAACCACTAGCTTACAGAGAAATACAGCTGTGGTATGGGGTATTCCATAATCCAATCAAACAAAAGCTCCCAAGAAATTCAAGTCAGAATCAAGTTAAGATAAACAGTGGAAAATGAAACTCGGAAGCTGCGTTGGCTCGCAAAATGCTCAAAGCTGCAGAGTAACCCCACTGCAGGACAACAAAGGAGAAGGCAGTGGCAGAGTTAGTGCCCAAAAACAACAGGGAAGGATTTCGTATCCTTGGCGAAGGTTTTTCACATTTATTAATGCGTATTACTGTTAAAAGCTTAACCCTTGGGCATCCAAAAGTGGGGGAATTTTCACAATGAAATCACAATTTTCGAATCCTCTTTGTTATATTTGACATACTAACTAATCATAATCATATGAACAGAGTAAGAACCAAAATACAAGTTTGTAGCAGAATAGTACAGCAGTTGGCTACCCTGTAACAAAATTTTACGCTTTCCAGCTGCCCAAAGAATCATTGATTTTTTGAGGTAGACAACCATATATACTTACGAAGAAGGAAAGATTTCCTGCGCTATCAGCTGTGAGAGTGGGCAATGGGTATTGGCTTACCATTTCTATGCGCCGCAATAAACATGCTCTGCATAGCCAAGGGATCAAAATCAAATGGATCACTTGTTGGTAGTTCTCTGGTTGTGTCACACTGCAACACGGTCACAAATCTGGTCCCTTCGCCACTGAGCTTGATTTGCAATGCTTGGCTTTTTCCATTTATGGGGATCAAAGCGAAAGAACGGAACAAGGGAATCACCACATAACCATATAGAGAGTAAACGAAAATAATAAAGGAAAATCTCGTCAGAAAACATGCAATAATGGAAGGAAAGAAAAAACCGTTCTTGTCTCTTGATAAGTTCACCCTGTATTATGCCAAACATTGTAAACTCAATATCCATCCATATTCATATGTAAAACAAAAAGATACTTCATACTAAAGTCTTCTACCAGTTTATACTTACTAAACTAAAAGCCTAATCAAGTCGAAATCGACCAAAATGACCTATATTCTGATGTGCTTTTGCACCACGGCACTACCATCTTTAGCTTCTTCAACTGACCGACACCAAGCTCTCCACATAACTGAAACCTTGAAAACAGATATCAACAAAATCAACCGGAAGCCTTTTAGTTGTGTGATCGACTGGATCAAATAAAAAGAGACTGGACTGATTTTCTCTATCTCTAACTCCCACATGTTTAAACACCAGTTCACGATCTCCCCAAGTCCCCACCGGAACCAAAGACTTGGAAAAATTTTCGACCACAACCATATTAGACCAACGCTTCATCCCATCTTCACAATCGCTTTGTACCCAAAACTCGAAGCGGTTCATATTATTACCATTAGCAGCAAATACTAACGGATATACAGCAACAGCCAATAATCCCATGTAAGACACAACTTTAACATTACCATATCGAGTAACGGGTGGCAAAGGTATGGTCTTAAACACCTCTCTTCCCATATCAAAGGAGATAACAACCTTTCGATCCGCGAATCCTTGTAATCCAATGGCAGCCCAATTCAAACTACCATCAACAACCACTCCGTCTTGTCCTCCACATAACAGAGCTAACTCGAAACGTTCTTCTATCTCTTTCCAAACCGCTTCCCTCAATGAATAAACTTCAACCCTTAGAAAAGGCGACGCATCATTTCCTCTAAAAGAGACTATCCTGACTAGTTTATAATCATTGTTGAAAGAATCAAAGCCGAAGCCATGAAAGACCATCCAAATAGGGTTATCTCTGGAGGAAGTAATCAAAGGCAAAGGGAGACGTTTAATTTGTTTAGTTCCAGGGTTCCACATAGCGAAATCAGAAGCATAACAAGGGGAAATATCAAGACAAACCAAACCATCGACGGAACCCACGATTTTCGGGAACAGAGGAAGTGATTCTTCCAGGGGGATACGCAAGAGCTGGGTGGCGTAACTTAGTGTGGGGTTAGTGATGAGCCAGATCCCGTAGTCCCAACCAGACTGGGAGTGGTAGCGGCGGATGAGGAGAGATGGGTCAGTAGAAGAGCGGCGTAGATGGGCGGCGATGAAAGCAGGGGCTGAAGTGAGGTCGGCCCAGTTTTTGGAAACGGATTTGAATCGAGTTAGGGATTTGACGGGCAATCTAGAGATGATGTCGGTGATGGTATTTTGAGGTAATGACAATGAGGAAGCCATGATTCTGGGCCTTCTTCCTGATCCTGACCAAGAATTCATTCGAGTCTTTTCTTTAACGTGTTTGGTTTTTCAGTCTTCACCCCTAAGAACTCTGTTTCTTTTTTTTTTTTTTTTTTTTTTGGGGTTTCTCTTAGGCTGCCTACTTGGGGATTTTAATAAAAGATGTTCTTAGTTTCAAGTCAATAATTATATGCGAAAATGTTTTTTCTTTTTAATATAGAAAATAAATTAATAAAATTTATATAAAATTTAAATATTTTCTTTTAAAAAATCAAATTTATTTAAGTTCTCGAAAGAAATATTATATTTTAGTGACCCAACTCTTTATGTATTCTTTTTTATGAGTCAATTTCAAAATTTTTCAATTTTATCACTAAATTCGTTTTAAATACAATATAAATATTGATTGTTTGAATAGTTTGTTATTATGTTCCGTAATAGAATTAAGAGAATGTAAAATTACGGGTAGCATGTGAGATTAACTTGTTTGGTTCATTTGACTAGAATGTAATCTTACTATATTGACTCATTAGCCAAATAATCAAGTTTGTGTAACACCCAAAATATAATCTAAGAGTTTTAGGGGGTATTTTAGGGATTTTAGCTTTAAGGTGTTTAGAATTTTGGGACATGGTTTATCGGAAATATTTTTGTCTATGGTTTTTAGAAAATCAAGTCAATTTTTGAAAAATGTGTTTAAAAGATCATTAATTTTGAAATAAGGATTGGTTTGTAAAAGGGTCAAAATTGTGAGTTTTTAAGAGGTAATTAAACCAAAATTTAAATTTTAACCTATTTCTTTCCCCACCTACAGCAAAGTCACGTAAAAATCTTCCCCTTTGTTTTGTGTTTCCCGTCCCTTTGCTCTCCCAACTCTCCCAATCGATTTGGAATTCTAAATCCTAATTCCTCTTGATTTCTATTGTTTCTTAAGTTATAAATCTCCATAGAAGTTAATAAAACACCCAAAAACATCATAGTTTTCTCTATTGTCAAGCTTGTGAGTTTTCGGGTTTTCGATCAAACGCTCGATATTTAATCATCTAAGGTAACGATTCAACTCCTAAATAGTTTTAAATATTATTTAGTCTTTAAAACTAAGTTTTTAGCTATTAAATCGCATGTTTTAAATAAAAGTTAAAAATTGGGTCGTTAATGGTGGATTTCGGGATTTTGAGTAAAAAACATGGTTTCAAAGTGTTTTTCAATTAGTTTTGACATGATTAAGAGGTTTCTAAACTGACTTTGAAGTTTCATTAAAGATTTCTTGAGTTTTAATGAATTTTCGAAAAATAGCCAAAAACATGTTGAAAAAGTCGATACTATGAATTGAGTAGTTTAGCATAGTTTAAAGGTTGAAAATTAGTCGTAGGTGAATTATAAGATGAACAGAATTGGTTTTAAGCGAAAATATTGAGTATAGGCCGAGATATTTGAGTTTTAAGTTTGCTATGTTAAAGGTTTCGGTTACATGAGAACTAGTTTAGGCTTATGTTTTTTTGTTGCTTGTGGTGAGTCCTTGGCTGATTTTTGAATGTATTGTTGTGTGAAATTATTGTGTTGAAGCTCCAGATTCGCTAGGACCATCTACGAGCTAGGAAAGTGTAGTTTAAGCTTTCGGCTTTTCGGTAAAAGCGTGTTGGTGAGTGTTTGGAATAATTGCTTGTAGATATGATTCAATATGTTATTTGGGAATTTCGTAGTAGCCTAAACCCTTACTCTAAATTCTGAGTGTAAGCTTTCTCATACCTATGTTATCTTATGAGCTATGTGCTTATATGTTTGTCAATATGTGAATTGAGATGAGATGCTATAACATGTGATATGTGGCTATGATAACTGTTGTGAAAGTGCAAATATATACATGTTATGTATATGTTAAATGTTAGTGAAAGTGTTTTGCTAAAAATGCAAATATGTAGTGATAGTGCATGGATAATCGGTAAGTGATATGTGTTTGACTTCGGATATTTTGGGCTTATGATCTTGAAACTGTTGGATATAGTTGGCATGCCATAAGATTGTGAGTACTCACCTATATGTACAGTGATTTTGGGCGTTGAGGCCTTGGGACATGTTGGAGGGATAAGGGAATGTGAGCTAAGCTCCATTCAACGGAACATGTGAGGGGAAATAAGGAGAGTGTTAGCTTTATGCTTCACTTTTGGGACATATTTGACTCTATGAGTCTATGTGGTGTGTTGGAGATTCGTGTATCCGATTAGTGATGATAGAGCTCACTTTTATGTTTCATAGCTTAAGTGCCAAATTATCTTAAATTATGAATATATGTGTATTGTGATATGTGTTTATATGACATGTGACAATTATATAACATGTCTTTGAGTATTACGACATATGCTTGAATGTTATGTGATCGTATGAGTATTGCGATATATGCTTGAATGTTATGTGATCATATGATTATTGCGATATGTGCTTGAACGCTATGTAATTATATGAGTATTGTGATATATGATTAAATATTATGTGATTATATGTGAAATGTGATATATGCTTAAAAGTGAATATGTTTACCATGTAAATGAACTAGTAGATAATGCACGAGTAAGTATAATATGACACTAGAGTTGGACCTGTTGAGGTTGTGCTATATGGTTGTTTTGTTAATGCTTGATGAATTGTTTGCATGGTAGTTGTTCTAGGCATTCATTGAGCTTGTTAAGCTCACCCACTTTGTTCTTAAAACCATTGTAGATTATTAGTGTGCTGGTGTAAGCGGTGTGGTTCCAAGGGGTGATCCAAGCCAGAGCTTTAGTTGTTATTAGTATGTGTTCTTTTAATTATTTGTGTCTTTCAGAATAAAAGGCAATGTGGTAGACTTTATATTGGTTTTGCTATAATTTTTGGTTAATTGCATGCCTATTATGCTTGGTAATTTGTGGACTTTAAATATGGTTTTTGGGAATGTTATTTGAGATATTTCAGTGTTTATTTTATGAGACAATTGATGCATGATGTTTAGAACCTATTTGGAATGATCTATGTGATGATGAATGCTATGTTTTTATGGTCTAGAACAAAGGTATCAATATTCAGGTTTTAAAAATGATACCTCTGTGATTTTCGAAAATGTAGGATACAGTTTTGTAAGTTGGTATCGATATTTTATTACGAGTATCGATACTCGGGGGAAAATTATTGATTCTTTTCAGTGGTGTCGATATTTTTAGAAACTTGGGTTTTAAGTTGAGAAACATTAATCTAATTTGGTATCAATTTTCCAAGTGGTATCGATACCACTTGTAACAGCCCGATTTTGGGGCTAGTCAGAACAGTGGTTTCGAGACCACTGAACCGAGGTTAAGGAAAATTATGTTGATGTTATTTTATGTGTTATAGCATTAATATAAGGCTATGTGGAAATTTTGGTGCTTTAATTTTAACAATAGCATACTTAATTGTGAAAAAGGACTAAATCGCATAAAGTGCGAAAGTTTCATTATAAGTGATAGAGGTGTCCAATAGCCAAAGACTATAAATTGGAGGTCCTTAAAGTGATATTAGGCCATTGAATTAGTGATGGCCGACCATATAGGAGCTAGGGAGACAAGATTTTAATGTTGGTCAAATTTGGTGGGAATTAGGTGATGGAAATGAATAAAATAAGATGGATAAAAGATGTTATCATCTTTCACTATTCATTCACCTTCACCCACCGAAAATTTAAGAGAAAATAAGGGTTTTGAAGCTCAAGTTTTCAACCAACATATTCCCTAGCAAGTAAGTGATATTTGAGGTTTTTCTTAATGATTTTTTGTACTTTTGGAGTCCCCAAAGCTTAAGCTAGCTAATGAGGGGACTAATTTGTGATATGGTTGAAAGTATAGGGACTTATCATGAGAGTATTTATGTTGTAAGTTGAGTTTTTATGGAAGAAAATGAATGTTAGAGAGATGAGAAACAACTTTTGTGAAAAGTGTTAGCATGAAAACACCTAATTAGGACTTAAGTGCAAAGATTGATTTTGTGTCATAAATGCATGAAATAGTTGGAACTGTGAGTAGTTGTAAGGGAAATAAATGTTCAGCTAGGCTGGTTTAATAAGAAAGTGAGTTGAAAATTGATTTACGAGCCTAGAGGCAAAATCATAATTTTGCCATAGTGTAGGGACAAAATGGTCATTTTTTCCTAAGTGTAGATTTTGATGCATTATGATCATTTAATGATCTAAATGAATGAATTTTATTGTTATAGATCAAGAAGAATGCAGAATTGACCTTGACCGGGGAAAGGGCAAGGTTACGGAGTAAACCGCAAATCGATACGTTTTGCACCGAGGTAAGTTTATGTGTAAACGATGCATTTTATATACACATTATTGTTGTTGATTGGTGCATGACATGATTGAGAACATGTATGATTCAAGTAGATTGAATTTGGTAGTTATTGTATAGTTTAGTATGAATGACGAAATAGTCATGCAAATGTGTAATAACAACAAATGTCGGTGGGCTAAGTGCGATACCACCTTATTACTTAACTACGATGGGTTGTGTGCGATGCCATCGTTATTTATATCATCTAGTGGGCTATGTGCGATACCACTATAATTACCCTCTCTGGTGGGCTATGTGCGATGCCACCCTATTAATGATTTGGCATTATGGTTGAATTAGTGAGAAATTATGATGTGTTGTATCATGAGAAATTGTGGTGTTAAGTGCAGGAATGCAAGTGAATGAATGTAAGCATTGAGCTTGTGATTGGGTTGGAATGTGGTAAGGGATAAAATAAGTAAGCATGATTGTGAATGTGGATTGCTTTTGTTTAGTATAATGCTATTTGTTGTTTAGCACATACTATGATGTTTTTTTTTTTGTTTACATGTAAACTTACTAAGCTTAAAGCTTACTCCCCTTTTCCTTTCCCTTGTTTTATAGAGTTTAAGAGCCGAGTCGGGATACGCAGATAACCAGAAGATCACCCACACTATCAGCTCACCTCGGTATATCTAGACTTAGTGATTTTGTGTATGGCATGTATAGGGGCTAGACTAGGTTTAGTGTTTTGTTATTTTGGCCAAATGTGTGTTGGCCCCTTTAAATGAGAAACTCTTGTGTATATAGCCATGGTTGTGGCTCTTTTTGTTATATATATATATGAAAAGATGTAGTTATTCTTGGAAGTTTATATTGCAAAATATGAGTTGTTTGATGATATGTCGAATGGATCCATGTTGTGTGAGCTAGAGGGGTGAAAGGAGCTTGGCAAATAGCCTTGTTCTTGTCCACACGGGTAGGCACACGGGCGTGTGTCTATGCCGTGTGTGACACACGGTCAGCCCATGGGCATGTGACTTGGCCGTGTGTCCCCTGCATGTTGGTGTTGTAAGTCAGTGTTGACCACGGGCTAGCCACACGGGCGTGTGCCTAGGCCGTGTACCCAAACAGAATACCCAAGTTTTTACACACAGGCAGGACACGGGCGTGTCTAGGCCGTGTGGAACACACGGGCTAAGAACACGGACGTGTCTAGGCCGTGTGAAAACCCCTGTAGGTTCGAAATGAAAATAAATCCCACACTGGGTAGGGACATGGGCGTGTCCCATTTCACACGGGCATGTGGCCCCTGTTTAGGTGAAAATATTAAGATCGAAAAAGTTCTCGGTTGGGTTCCGAAACCCCTCGTATGTATGTTTGAGGCCTCGTAGGTCCTCAATGAGGATGTAGTGATGGCCATAGAGACATGACTAGTTGAAACTGAAAGTTATTGATTAAAGTCATATGGTTAAGTGGATTAAGTCCGGTACTGTCTCGTGCCCGGTTTCGGCTTAGAACACGGGTAAGGAACGTTACACCACTTGAGAGAATTATCGAAACCACACTTCCAGTATTGATACCTACGTAATAGTTTTGGGAAATTTTTCTAAGTGGTCCTAATGCAAGTTTAGTACTTATTTTATTTTTATTTAATAAATGCTTGACATGTTTTTTCGATAAAAAGTAAATGTATGACTTTGTTTCATGTGAATGCTATTATGCTATGTTAAAGGAAAAAATGCATGCGTAATGATGTGACGGTTTGTGATGAATACAAATTGTGATGGTGGTGTAGCGTCCTAGTATTCGAGCTCGGCAATCTGGCCGGGTATAGGGTGTTACAGTTAGCTACTAAGTTGATGCTAAAGAGCAAGTTAGTCCACCAAATTGCCCATCATTTTAAAAAGAAATCCTAAAATCCTATAAAGAACAAAAGAATTTTATTGAAAGCTATGACCTCAGTGAAATTTTCTATCGAAATGACTATTTAAATCACAAACAATAAAGCAAATAAGATTCAAATTTGAAATCAAACAAGTGACGGTATCATTGAGGGTGAGATGTAAAAAAATAAGTAAGTCAATTTGTGTGAGGTAGTTATTATGCCAAAGAGGTAGGCAAACTGTCCTATTACAGACTAATCAAAAGTGAAACTCAAGCGTGATCGTGTTGTGATTAAAAAGCTTTGAAAACTCACTATATTCTTTAGAACTTACATATGTGTTATTATGTATGTAATACCCCAAACTCAACCAAGTAGGTTCAACCAGAATCTGGTGAGCTACATTAGCCACCGAACTGACTCTCCGTTAACTCCGAACCTAACCTCCAACACATCACTTATTTATAACATAAAATACACAACTTATTTATAACATAAAATATGCTAAGTTATCACACAACAACGGAATTAACTTATACATAGCATATAAACATGCGAGCATACAAAATGTAACAACCCATTTTCAGTTAAATCAGAACAGTGGTTTTAGGACCACAAATCCAACAAGTAAATTATTATTTTATTATTATTTCAATGTCTATGGGTCGTTAGTAAGGTCGTATTAAAATTTCGTTAAAATTTTTTGACATTTGTATGCTTAATTACGTAAAAAGGACTAAATCGTAAAATGTGCAAAAGTAGAGTTCTATTAGTTAAAGGTATCAATTATCTATGAAACTCAAAATTGAATGGACTCAATTAGCAAATAGACCATTCAAAATGTTAGTGGACTTTTATGGACAAAGAATTAATTGATTTTTAATGTTAAAACTAAAGGTTAATATGGTAATTAATAAATTAAACATAAAACAAATAAAAGAAAAATAACTGTCCATCTTCCTTCGTTCATTTCTCCACCAAAAATAGGGTTAGAAAACACCATTGTTGAGTTTGAAGGTTCGACTAAGTACTTCCATTGCATGTAAGTGATTTTTTAGCTCGTTTTTAATGATTTTTATGTTTTCGGGATTGTTGTAGCTTAACCTAGCTAGTCCGGGGATTAATTTGCAAAACTGTTAAAGATTTAGGATTGTGCTATAAATTTTATTATATGTTTCTTGATTTTTAATGAAAGATTACGAGTCCTTATTGTTAAATAAACAAGTTTTGTAAAGTGATTTTTGATGAAATTTGTATTTAAGGACTTATTTGTAAAAATGATAAAAGTTCATGTTAAATTTGTGAAACGATGATTTGTATGGATTGGTTACGGTCCCTAGATAATTCAGCTAGCATGAGAAGAGGATTAAAATGTTTAAATTTCAATTTATGAGCTTAATGAATAAAATGTGAAAAGTTAAAATGTCAGGGGCAAAATAGTAATTTTGCAAAAAATAAAATATGGACTGAATTGAATAATAGAATTATTAAATGGACTGAATTTTTCTATTTAGATCAAGATAAACCACGTACGGATTTAGATAGAGGAAAAGCTAAAGCCTCGGATTAGTCGATCTTGTTTCTACGTCTTAATCGTCGAGGTAAGTTCGTATGTATGAATTATTGTATTCATGTTATTCAATTATATGTTATTATGAATATATAATGTTATTGAACAATGTACAACCAAGACAATGTTGTGACGGTTATTGAGTCGCGGTTGAACTTTAGGAATTTGTAGGATACAAATGACATGTTATTGGGGATTTCATGTTTCGGGTGCTGGTCTTGAATGTCCTACGGATGGTTGAGGTCCTGCATTTGTTGCGGATACTCCACAGCTCGTGTGAGTAGCATCGTGTAGCTTACATTCCGACCCACAGCTCGTGTGACCAATGATGTAAAGGAAATGTTACAGTTATATGTTTAAGCACACTTCGTGTGAGCTTTCCTGAGTATCCGATGATTTTCAAAATGGTTCAACAAGCATGAAAAGGAAAGGAATGGTAAGTTTTCAAATGAACTATATTATGTATTCATGGAAATGAAATGATGAGTGCAAATGAAGTATGTTCATGTACAAATGACTTACCATATGTTTACTTCAAGTGAATTATGTATGAATGCACTAACATGTGTTGATGATGGTGCTTAGGCTTGTGCCAAGCTTGCGGTTGGATTACATTATGCTTATTATTAATATTTTATAATGAAATGGTAAGTTATGTTTCATGTTTTATGAACTTACTAAGCATTATGTGCTTACGTAGTTTTCTTTCCTATGATTTTCCAATATGCCTTTTTCCTATGTTTGACATTATGAGTTTCTTGTGATGCCATTTGGTTTGACTAATGCAGCTGCTGTGTTTATGGACCTGATGAATAGAATATTCAAACCGTATTTAGACAGATTTGTTGTTGTATTCATTGATGGTATTTTGATTTATTAATGAGATGAGACAGACCATGCCCAGATTTTAGAATTGTTTTGTAAACTTTACGCGAAAAATAACTATTCGCTAAGTTTAGCAAATGTGAGTTCTGGCTCTGAGAAGTCAAATTTTTGGGACATGTGGTATCGATAGACGGTATTCGAGTTGATTTGAGTAAAATTTCAGCTATGGTAGACTGGAAACCTCTGAGAAATGTATCTGAAGTCAGAAGTTTTCTGGGTTTAGCTGGATATTATCGATGATTTGTCAAGGGATTCTCAATGATTGCTACACGCTGACAAGATTATTACAAAAAGATGTTAAGTTTGAGTATTCGGAGAAATGTCAGCAAAGTTTTAATCAGTTGAAAGCTTTATTAACCGAGGCACCTGTGTTAGTTCAGCCAGAGTCTGGTAAAGAATTCGTGATTTACAGCGATGCTCCATTAAATGGTTTGGGTTGTGCAAGAGAGCAAAGTGATAGCGTATGCCTCTCGACGGTTGAAAACGCATGAAAAGAATTATTTGACTCACGATTTAGAGCTTGCAGCTATTGTATTTTCTTTAAAGATTTGGCGACACCATTTGTACGGAGAAAAATGTTACATCTTCACAGATCATAAAAGCCTGAAGTATTTGATGTCATAGAAATATTTGAAATTGACACAGCACAGATGGCTTGAGTTATTGAAAGATTATGACTTGATCATTGATTATCATTCGGGAAAGCCTAATGTTGTTGTTGATGCTTTGAGTAGAAAATCTCTGTTTGTTTTATGTGTGTTGAACACACGATTGATGTTAATTGATGATGGTTCAATTTTAGCTGAGTTAAAAGCTAGACTGACATTTTTGCAACATATTTGCAAAGCTTAGAAATGTGATGATGTTTTGACCGTTAAGCAGAAACAGATTGAGACGACAACTAATTTAGATTTTCATGTTGGTTCCGATGACAGTTTGCACTTCAAAGGAAGAATTTGTGTTCCGAGAAATTCTGATCTCATTCAAAAAAATTTATAGGAAGCTCATAGTAGTAACTTGTAGGTTCATCCTGGTAGCAATAAAATGCACGGTGATTTGAAAAAGATGTATTGGTGGCCAGGTATGAAACGAGAGATTTCAGAGTTTGCATCGAAATGTTTGGTTTGACAGCAATTCAAAGCTGAACATTAGGTATGTAACAGTCTGGTTTAGACCCTAGTCAGAACAGTGGTTTCGGGACCACAAATCTGAGTCTAAATAATATTTTAATATTATTTTTTGTGCCTTTGATATGTGATTAAGCATGTGTTAAAGTTCCGTAAGTTAATTTATCCATCTGAGTGATTAATTTGATAAAAGGATTAAATTGCATTAAATGCAAAACTAGCATGCTATTTGTTAAAGTACCTATGTGTTGTGGCTTTTAAAAGAGGAGGCCTTATGAGGCAATTAAACCACTATTAAGTTAGTGGATGGATAAATGACATAAATGCCCATAATGTTTATATGTAAATATGTTTAGTAAAAGGGTAAATATGTCATTTATGTATTAAAAAGTCTTTTGATAAAAAACAAAACATGAAAATGGGCATTAATTCATTCATCCTTCCACCGAAAACACAAAAGAAAGAAAGAGTTTGAAGCTTTCTAACATTCGGCTCTTTGTCTTCTTGATTAAGGTAAGTTTTGACTTCGATTTTTGATAATTTCTACGTTTTCGAAATCGTTGCTTCATTTACTTCAAAACCATGTTGTAATTTGAAGAATTGATAATGTTCATGAGATGTGCCATTGATGAAATAGTGAGCTTTGTGATGAGTGTTGGTGTTAAATGAAGGATATGTGTTTAATGAGTATGTTTTGATCTTGAATATTTGATAAATTTAGCTAATTAGGGCTAAATTGTGAAAATAGCATTTTGAGGGACTAAATTGTGAAATAAATGAAATGTATGGATTTGTATGAGATACATGAATATTCGGCTAAGCTTGGTATATAGAAATTTTGTGTAATTTGTGATTTTGTGAATTAGGGACTAAATTGTCCAAATATGAAATGTGAGGGCTAATTTGCAAATTGCCCTAAATATGTGTTCTTTGGTTGAAATGAATGAGCTAGTGAATAAAAGGGTTAAATTTGAATATGTATAGATCAAGAACCGAAGAAAACAGATTTAGATCGCGGGAAAGCTAAAGTAGTCGAATAACCGAATCCGATCAATCATCCAAATTCGAGGTAAGTCGATATACAAATAAATGTATTTGTTTTGAATTATATATGTTCATATGATTATTGATAAGGATGAATGCATATGAGATGATGTATACATGAATTCTGAGATAGAATCGACATAGTGTCAATGTCCGACAAGTCCCGTTTGAACCTAGGAATAGACAGGATAGTATATGTCATGACATAGGTGTCTGATCTGTGATACAATGTAAGACCACGTCTGGGACGTTGGCATCGATATGAGAATTACGTGTAAGACCACGTCTGGGACGTTGGCATCGATATGAGAATTACGTGTAAGACTATATCTGGGACATTGGCATCGTATTTGATTCGTGTAAGACCCTGTCTGGGACAGTGGCATCAATATCTGATTACATGTAAGACCACGTATGGGTCGTTGGCATTGTACGACTATTCCGAGCACTCTGAGTATCCTATTAGATTTCAAACGGTTCAACGGGAAAATCCGAGATACAAACGACTATGTGATTTGTATATCCGTTTCAGGTACGTTTGATATGTACACTAAGTGTGTATGAAAGGTAAGTATCTTTATGAACTTACTAAGATGATTATGCATATGGAAATGATGAGATTATATGTGAATATGCTTGAATGAGCCATGTGTATATGTGATATTTGAGTTGAAGAATATGGTAAGATATGGCTAAGCAAATGAGCCAAAGAATATATGTGATGAATTTGTTATGAGAATCAATAATTTTATTGTATCAATTTGGTTATATGCATTTTATGCTAAGTTTATTTGTATATGGCTTACTAAGCTTTTGAAAGCTTACTCTGTGTGTGTTTGCTCTGTTTTATAGATCGTCAAAGCTACTGACGGCTCGGGGACCATTGAGGATTGTCATCACACTACTCAAACTTATTTTGGTACCTTTTGGAAATGTATATACTAAGTATGGCATGTATAGGCTAGTGATTTGGTATATGTTTGAGATGTAAATAGCCATGTGATTTGGCTAGCTAAATGTTGGTAATGTGCATGAGTGAATATGGTATTTGGTGCATGTTTTGGTATGGCTTGATGGCAATGAAATAACTTTATGAATGGTAAGCTTATGGATGAATTGATGCCTTAGTGATTTAATGAGGTTATGGTTGAATTATACTTGGATTGACATGGGAGTTGATTGTACAAATTAGCATGTCTAGAAATGAGATTGAATGGAATAATATGATGACCATTTTGTGTGTTTTTGGTTGCCATTTGACTGTGGAAATAGGCTTGTTTATGCTTGTAGGTATGACCCTTGTGTGGGTAGCATATTGGCCTTGCAAATGGCCTGTTATGCACACATGGTGGTGGCACACGGGCGTGCCTAGTGACCGTGGGATTAAGTCAGTATCTACCCTAAGAGTACACGGGCGTGCCTGGTGGTCGTGGGGATAAGTCAGTATATATGCTCTGTTTTGGCACGGCCAGGTCACATGGGTGTGCCTAGTAGCCGTGGGAGGCACATGGCCTGACTGCACGGGCGTGTGACCTCTGTAGTGTTCAAAAAGTTTTAAATTTTTGAGAATATCTGTATGTGTTTGGTTTAGTCCCGACCCTTCTCTAAAGCATGCTTAAGGTCTCGGTGACCTTTCTAGGGGACCCTGTGATTGCAATTGATGACTTGTATTATGAAATGTCTGTAAAAGTTTCTGATCTATCCGGTAACGCCTTTAACCCAAATCGGGCGATGGATACGGGTTAGGGGTGTTACATTTGGTTGGTATCAGAGCTACGGTTTAGCCGATTCTCGGACTAACGTAGCGTGTATGAGTCTAGCTATACATGCCATATATCTGAACTGTGATAGTGTGATGAATCCTACCGTGTAAAATGTGATTTTTGTATAGTAATGGATCCCGAAAGAGCCGTAGCTAACGATGTAGAAAGCAATGCGCCTGCTCTCGCTCAAGCGACAGCGCCCTCTGATCCGAGACCGGCTACGAGCGGTCAAGAGGGAGAAGCTAAACAAGCTTTCTTCCAGATGATGAGTGAGTGGTTCACTCAGTTTGTAAGAAATAACCCGACTGTTTCACAACCTCCACCCCCGCTTAATCCCCCTCAGACATCTGTTATGCCTTAGACTATGAATTTGAATCTGTTGAACAAGCCTCCGGTTGATAAAATCCGTAAGTATGGGGCTGAAGAGTTCAGGGCTACCAGTGGTGACGATGCCGAGAAAGCCGAGTTCTGGTTAAAAAATACTATCCGGGTATTTGATGAGATGTCCTTGACTCCGGAGGAAAGTATTAAATGTGTTGTATCATTGCTACAAGATGCGGCCTATCAATGGTGGAAGACTCTGATTTCTGTTGTTCCGAAAGAACGGGTGACATGGGACTTCTTTCAGATTGAGTTTCGGAAGAAATACATCAGTGAGAGATTCATTGATCAGAAATGAAAGGAATTTCTGGACTTGAAACAGGGCCATATGTCTGTTACTGAATACGAATGAGAGTTTGTGAGACTGAGTCAGTATGCTCGTGAATGTGTATCCACCGAGGCAATAATGTGCAAAAGATTCAAAGACGGTCTTAACAAAGACATCCGTTTACTTGTTGGGATTCTGGAAATAAAAGAGTTTGTGGTAATTGTTGATCGAGCATGCAAAGACGAAGCCCTCGGGAAAGATAAAAGGAAAGCTGAGTCTGAAGCTAGAGATGTGAGAAAGAGATTTCAGAGTAGATCATTTTAGTCTCCTTCGAAGAAATTCAGAGATGAACAAAGCCGTTCGAGAGTTAATGTGGGACATTCTAACAGAGATTGAGTTAGAACATAATCGAGTTCCAAAGCTCCGACAACTTCAATGGCAAGTGTTGGAAATGTAAGATTCGAGCGACCTGAATGTAAGCATTGTGGAAAAAGACATCCGGGAAGTTGTAGATTGAATGATCGAGCTTGCTTTAGATGTGGATCATTAGATCATTTTATCCGTGATTGCCCAAAATCTGTTGAGCAAGAAACTGCCCAGAATCCGAGATCTGATAATGCTCCAGTAAGAGGTAGACCTTCACAAAATGTAAGAAATGTCAGTGGTAGTCAGAGAACTATGAGAGATACCGTTGTGAGATCTGAAGTTAGAGCGCCTGCCAGAGCGTATGCCATTCGAGCTCGTGAGGAAGCTTCATCTCCGGATGTTATAACGGGTACATTTACACTTTATGATACTTCTATGATTGCATTGATAGACCGTGGTTCCACTCATTCATATATATGCATGAATTTGGTATCCAGTAAGACTTTACCTGTAGAGTCTATTGAGTTTGTTATAAAAGTATCGAACCCCTTAGGTAAGAGTGTCTTGGTTGACAAGGTATGCAAGAACTGTCCGTTAATGTTTAGAGATACCTGTTTTTCTGCTGATCTGATGCTATTACCATTTGATGAGTTTGATATTATTCTGGGTATGGACTGGTTGTGTAACACCCCTAACCCGTATCCATCGCCGAATTAGGGTTACGAGGCATTACTCGTCAAATCACCAGTCAACACACTCATAAAAATATTATTACATTAATTAATACATAATTAATCCATGCTATCACGATTAAATATGTACTTTCATTTTTTTAAAATTTAAAGCGTTAACAAACTTATCACAAATAATATCATTAGTATCATATAAAAACAAATCTAAATCAAATAGTAAAAATACTATTCATTTGGTCATGTTGAATATAATAGCCGAATATGTACATCTACCCTTGTTCAATTTATACCAATCAAATGCACTAATATTTAAGACAAATATACCTATATGCCAAAGCTTTGCTAATTACCATTATCATCCATCTACATTATCAGTCAATTCCTTATAGATGACATGATCAAATTACTCAAAACCAAGCTCATATATGACCTAAAACATGAAAGATTAAATCCCTCATATAAACCTACTCATATCATTTTTGAATGTACTTAACTCAGAAATATATCTATAATGTTATTTATACCAATCATATAACTATATTTATTTAATCACATGCGCACCATCACTAAATGTTCACAACAATAATTTAACCATTCAAACCTCATGTCCGAATACATATGAATACCCAATGAAGAATATAAACTCCAAACTAAGTCAATGCCATGGCTGAATATTACAAGTAAGTATACTATAATTTGATCATTAATATTTCACACATAACATAATATGAAATGAACTTTCATGATAAGTTTATAATATATCCGAACATGCACAATTAATAACACCATAATCAAGCATGACTAAACCATATTCAAGCATAAAAGTATAGCCATTTTCGCATGGCCTTTATACATCATATTCAAAATAAACTCAAAAGAGTAAAATAGCCTATACATGCCATAGTTCCAAAAGTTCAACTTATAAAAAGGGTACCAAAGATAGTTGATAGTGTGATTGACTTTGACGATGATCCCCGAGCTCGAACGTAGACTTAAAAATCTATAAAATAGTCAAATGAACACACACAGTAAGCTAACATAGCTTAGTAAGTTATAAGCAATTGTAAAACATACAATTTAACATTATACAATTTAAATCAATTTAATATAATTATCAACGAAACTCATAAACATAAGTATGAATCATGTCACCTTTCATTAACTATCATATTTAGTAATCTCAATACCGAATACCTATGCATCATTATTCCATCTCAAACAAACTCAAAAATTTATAATCACATCTCATTTCTTTAGTTTCTTAAACAAGAATAACTTACCTCTTTAGTACTAAATTTATCCAACTATCATGAACCACTTACCTGTTTATTTCATCTCATTTATCACAATTCACTAGTTGATATCCTTGGAGGATCCGTAAACCCGCACACTTAGTGCAAACCATGTAACGTATCGCACACTTAGTGCCGTTACTTTGATAAAGTGCACACGTAGTGCCATCTACTTGTAATGTATCGCACACTTAGTGCCATTACTTGTAATGTATCGCACACTTAGTGCCATTACTTATTTTCCGCACACTTAGTGCCAGACGACCGATTTCGCACACACAATGCTCGGTATTTAAGCTCGCACACATAGTGCCCATTAACCGATCTTTTCTTCATTCATATAAACACATATGATTTCATTTTCATTCGTATATACACATATATGTACATGTTCAAAACAACTTATTCTTCCTATAAATTACCATCACATTCGGCCATAATCAATAAACATGTATACTCACATATTCAAATACATCCATCACCCATTACAAATTCCATATTTAACTACCTCTTAATCTATATGTACTCATTCAACTCAAATAAATCAAGGCTTATATATAAATCAATCTTATATTCGGCTAGCACATATATTATCAAATGTCACATTCAGCCTTAACTAATTTAATATGCTTATTTCTATTTAACATATACACCTTAAAATAGATTAAAATTCAATTCACCCCAATTGCTTAAAAACTTACCTCTGAAATCGACGGATTATGTTTCCCGGCTATTCGTTCAACTTTGCTTTTCCCCGATCCAATCCCGATTCTTTTTGTTCTTGATCTAAATAATTTCAAATTAAGCTTATTCAAATATATTTTCATTTAATTTAATACAAAAACACATAAATGGGCAAATTACTATTTTACCCCTAACATTTACAATTTTTACAATTTAGTCCCTATTGCACAAAACACAAAATACTCAAAATTTGCACACACTCCTTTAGGGCCGAATGTTACTCATGTCCATACAAGTCCATACAATCCATTTATTTCACATTTTGACCCTTTAATTTACAAATTTCACAATTTAGTCCTAATTACTCAAAATCTTCAAAATTTTCAATATAAAACATGTTAATCTAAAACATATCTTTAATATATAATCATCAAACATCACAAAACACAAGTTTTCATCAATGGCTGAACACCACACATGCATCAAAATCAAAAATTCTAACATGGGTCGGATAGTATTCGAAGCAACGATTTCAAAAATGTAAAAATTATCAAAAACTGAACTCAATTACATACCTTAGTCAAGCATGCAAGGGCTGGATGTTTTGAGAGCTTAAGTTCTTCTTTCTTCTTTATTTTCGGTGATGAAGAAATAAAATGATGATGAATAACATGTTTCTTTATTTTAATATTATTAACTTATATCATAATATAACATTTTAACTTATAATTTATGTATATAAAAACATATTAATATAAAATTAAAGCCAAATGCCGTCCACTAACATGCTAATTGCTTAATTTACAACCTAAGTCCACATATAAAAGAAGACAAGTTAATTAAACCACTCAATTAAATAAAAGACTACTTTTACCACTTATGCAATTTAGTCATTTTCCTTAAATTAAACACACAAACGGGCAAATTAGTTCACGAAATTTTTGCACATGCTCACTCATAGATCATAGACACCAAATATAATATAAAAATATTCTATTGACTCAGATTTGTGGTCCCGAAACCACTATTCTGATTAGGGTCAGAATCAGGCTATTACAGGTTGACATTGCATGATGCTATTGTGAATTGCAAAAGAAAGACTATTGATTTGAGAAATCAGAATAACGAAATAGTTCAAATTGAGTCTAGTGAATTGAATGGTTTACCTGCTGTGATATCTATGTTGAAAGCTCAGAGCTATATGAAAAAAGGGTTACGAAGCTTATTTTGCTTATGTAATTGACCCAAAAGTATCTGAGAAGAAAGTTGAATCAATGACAGTAGTTTGTGAATTTTTTGATGTATTCCCTGAAGAATTGTCGGGTTTGCCTCCGATACGAGAAGTTGGATTTGGAATAGATTTGTTGCCTAGTATGACACCTATTTCGATAGCTCCGTATAGAATGGCACCAACAGAACTGAAATAATTAAAGTCACAGTTGTAAGAATTGATTGACAGAGGGTTTGCTAGACTGAGTTTCTCTCCTTGGGGTGCTCCTGTTCTGTTTGTGAAAAAGAAAGATGGCACGATGAGAATGTGCATTGACTACCGTCAGTTGAACAAAGTGACTATAAATAATAAATATCCGTTGCCCAGGATTGATGATTTGTTTGATCAGCTAAAAGGAGCCACCATATTTTCAAAGATAGATCTGAGATCGGGTTACTATCAGTTGAGAGTGAAAGATTCAGACATTCCAAAAACCGCTTTCAAAACGAGGTATGGGCATTATGAGTTTTTAGTTATGCCTTTCGGACTAACAAATGCTCCTGCTATTTTTATGGATCTGATGAACAGAATTTTTAGATCGTACCTAGATCGATTTGTTGTTATATTCATAGATGACATTCTGATTTATTCACGGGATGAAACTGAACTTACTGAACATCTGAGAATTGTGTTGCAAACTCTGAGAGAAAAGCAATTGTATGCGAAATTCAACAAATGTGAATTCTGGTTGCGTGAAGTCAGTTTTCTGGGACATATTGTATCGGCCTCTGGAATACGAGTTGATCCGAGCAAGATTTCTGCTATTCTGGATTGGAACCCTTCGAAAAATGTGTCTGAAGTCCGAAGCTTTCTGGGACTTGCTGGTTATTATCGAAGATTCGTAAAAGGCTTTTCGATGATAGCTACTCCGTTGACTAGATTACTTCAGAAAGATGTTAGATTTGAATGGTCCGATAAATGTCAAAAAAGCTTTGATCAGCTGAAAACTCTGTTAACTGAAGCTCCAGTGTTAGTACAGCCAGAATCGGGCAAAGAGTTTGTAATATACAATGATGCTTCATTGAATGGTCTGGGATGTGTTCTGATGCAGGACGACAAAGTAATAGCTTATGCCTCGAGACAACTGAAGCCTCATGAAAAGAATTATCCGACACACGATCTTGAGTTAGCTGCGATTGTATTCGCATTAAAGAATTTGGCGTCATTATCTGTTTGGTGAGAAATGTCACGTATTTTCGGATCATAAAAGTTTGAAATATCTGATGACCCAGAAAGATTTGAATCTGCGTCAGAGAAGATGGTTAGAGTTGTTCAAAGATTATGAGCTTGTGATAGATTATCATCCGGGTAAAGCTAATGTAGTTGCCGATGCATTGAGTCGAAAGTCACTGTGTGCATTACGTGCTATGAATGCTCAATTAGATCTGTCTGATGATAGTTAAGTGTTAGCTAAATTGAAAGCGAAACCATTGTTTATACAACAAATATGTGAAGCTGAGAAAGTTGATAATGAATTGTTAGCAAAACGAACTCAGGGTGATCCGAATTCTGATTCTGAATTTCGAGTTGTTGATGATTGTTTGAGATTTTGAGATCGTATATGTGTTCCGAGAAATTCTGAGTTATTACAGTTAATTTTGAGTGAGGCTCATAATAGTCGTCTATCCGTTCATCCAGGAAGTACAAAGATGTATCATGATCTGAAGCAACATTATTGGTGGTCTGGTATGAAACGAGACATTTTTAACTTTGTGTCGAAATGTTTAATCTGTCAGCAGGTTAAGGCTGAACATCAGGTTCCATTAGGTTTGTTACAATCGATTTTGATTCCCGAGTGGAAATGGGATAGAGTGACAATAGACTTTGTTTCTGGTTTACCTTTGACTCCGAGAAAGAAAGATGCGATTTGGGTCGTAGTTGATCGTTGGACGAAATCTGCCCATTTTATTCTGGTGAGATCTGATTATCCACTTGATAAGTTAGCTGAGCTTTACATTTTTGATATTGTGAGATTGCACAGAGTGCCATTATCCATTGTGTCAGATAGAGATCCAAGGTTCACTTCACGATTCTGGAAGAGACTACAAGAAGCTTTGGGTACAAAATTGCATTTCAGTACCGCTTTTCACCCGCAAACGGATCGTCAATCCGAGCGGATTATTCAGATTCTTAAGGATATGTTGAGATGTTGCATCCTTGAGTTTAACGGTACGTGGGAACAGTACTTACCATTAATTAAATTTGCATATAACAACAGTTTTCAATCGAGTATTAAAATGGCACCTTATGAAGCTTTGTATGGACGTAAATGTCGAACACCTCTGTATTAGATCGAACTCAGTGAAAATAAGCTACACGGGGTTGATTTGATAAAAGATACTGAACAGAAAGTAAAAGTAATCTGTGATACCAAATCAACATCGATCGTCGAAAGTCTTATGCGGACTTGAAACGAAAAGATATAGAATTTGAAATTGGTGATAAAGTGCTTCTGAAAGTGTCTCCGTGGAAGAAAGTACTCCGATTCAGACGTAAAGGCAAATTGAATCCGAGGTTCATTGGGCCATATGAGATCATTGAGCATATTGGGCCAATTGCGTACAAATTTGTTGCCACCTGAGCTAGAAAGGATACATAACGTATTTCATGTTTCGATGCTCCGTAGATATTGATCCGATCTATCACATGTGATTGCTCCGTCTAAAATTGAAACCCGATCTGATATGACTTACGAAGAAGAGCCGATCCGTATCTTAGCTCGTGAAGTGAATGAGTTGAGAAACAAGAAAATTTCATTAGTGAAAGTGTTGTGGCATCGACACGGAGTGGAAGAGACTACGTGGGAGCCTGAAGAATCAATGAGCCAGCAATATCCGAATTTGTTAAACAGTAAGATTTTTGGGGACGAAAATCCCTAAAGGGGGAGAATTGTAACAGTCCAGTTTAGACCCTAGTCAGAACAGTGGTTTTGGGACCCCAAATTCGAGTCAGAATAATATTTTAATATTATTTTCTGTGCCTTTGATATGTGATTAAGCATGTGTTAAAGTTCCGTAAGTTAATTTATCCGTCTGGGTGATTAATTTGATAAAAGGATTAAATTGCATTAAATGCAAAACTATCATGCTATTTGTTAAAGTACCTATGTGTTGTGGCTTTTAAAAGAGGAGGCCTTATGAGGCAATTAAACCACTATTAAGTTAGTGGATGGATAAATAACATAAATGCCCATAATGTTTATATGTATATATGTTTAGTAAAAGGGTAAATATGTCATTTATGTATTAAAAAGTCTTTTGATAAAAAACAAAACATGAAAAATGGGCCTTAATTCATTCATCCTTCCACCGAAAACACAAAAGAAAGAAAGAGTTTGAAGCTTTCTAACATTCGGCTCTTTGTCTTCTTGATTAAGGTAAGTTTTAACTTCGAATTTTGATAATTTCTACGTTTTTGAAATCGTTGCTTCGTTTACTTCAAAACCCATGTTGTAATTTGAAGAATTGATAATGTTCATGAGATGTGCCATTGATGAAGTAGTGAGCTTTGTGATGAGTGTTGGTGTTAAATGAAGGATATGTGTTTAATGAGTATGTTTTGTTCTTGAATTTTTGACATATTTAGCTAATTAGGGCTAAATTGTGAAAATAACATTTTGAGGGACTAAATTGTGAAATAAATGAAATGTATGGATTTGTATGAGATACATGAATATTCGGCTAAGCATGGGTATATAGAAATTTTGTGTAATTTGTGATTTTGTGAATTAGGGACTAAATTGTCCAAATGTGAAATGTGAGGGCTAATTTGCAAATTGCCCTAAATATGTGTTCTTTGGTTGAAATGAATGAGCTAGTGAATAAAAGGGTTAAATTTGAATATGTATAGATTAAGAACCGAAGAAAACGAATTTAGATCGCGGGAAAGCTAAAGTAGTCGAATAACCGAATCTGATCAATCATCCAAATCCGAGGTAAGTCGATATACAAATAAATGTATTTGTATTGAATTATATAGGTTCATATGATTATTGATAAGGATGAATGCATATGAGATGATGTATACATGAATACCGAGATAGAATCGACATAGTGTCAATGTCCGAGAAGTCCCGTTTGAACCTAGGAATAGATAGGATAGTATATGTCATGACATAGGTGTCCGATTTGTGATATCATGTAAGACCATGTCTGGGACGTTGGCATCGATATGAGAATTACGTGTAAGACCAAGTTTGGGATGTTGGCATCGATATGAGAATTACGTGTAAGACCATGTCTGGGACATTGGCATCGTATTTGATTCGTGTAAGACCCTGTCTGGGACAGTGGCATCGATATCTGATTACATGTAAGACCACGTCTGGGACGTTAGCATTGTACGACTATTCCGAGCACTCTGAGTATCCTATTAGATTCTGAACGGTTCAACGGGCAAATTCGAGATACAAGCGACTATGTGATTTGTATATCCGTTTCAGGTACGTTTGATATGTACACTAAGTGTGTATGAAAGGTAAGTATCTTTATGAACTTACAAAGATGATTATGCATATGGAAATGATGAGATTATATGTGAAGATATGCTTGAATGAGCCATGTGTATATGTGATATTTTAGTTGAAGAATATGGTAAGATATGGCTAAGCAAATGAGCCAAAGAATATATGTGATGAATTTTTTATGAGAATCAATAATGTTATTGTATCAAATTGGTTATATGCATTTTATGCTAAGTTTATTTGTATATGGCTTACTAAGCTTTTGAAAGCTTACTCTGTGTGTGTTTGCTCTGTTTTATAGATCATCAAAGCTACTGAAGGCTCATGGACCATCGAGGATTGTCATCACACTACTCAAACTCATTTTGGTACCTTTTGGAAATGTATATACTAAGTATGGCATGTATAGGCTAGTGACTTGGTATATGTTTGAGATGTAAATAGCCATGTGATTTGGCTAGCTAAATGTTGGTAATGTACATGAGTGAATATGGTATTTGGTGCATGTTTTGTTATGGCTTGATGGCAGTGAAATAGCTTTATGAATGGTAAGCTTATGGATGAATTGATGCCTTATTGATTTAATGAGGTTATGGTTGAATTATACTTGGATTGACATGGGAGTTGATTGTACAAATTAGCATGTCTAGAAATGAGATTCAATGGAATAATATGATGACCATTTGGTGTGTTTTTGGTTGTCATTTGATTGTGGAAATAGGCTTGTTTATGCTTGTAGGTATGACCCTAGTGTGGGTGGCATATTGGCCTTGCAAATGGCCTGTTATGCACACACGGTGGTGGCACACGGGCGTGCCTAGTGACCGTGGAATTAAGTGTAACATCCTAAAATCAGGAGTCTGTTAAATTTGGATAAGTGCTTGTGTTGTGCTTGTTATGTTTTTGTGTAGACGTGATTAAGGGTCCTGGGGAGGCCTAAGGTTGTGTTAGAGCTTTGGTAAAATTTTGCTATTTGGGCACTTAAGGGGGGAGAGCTAGTGGAAGCAGGAGTTAAGCATATTTGTTTGTGTTTTGATAACACAAGAGAGGTGTGTGGTGTGGTGGTTGAGGCGTCAATGTGGAAGCTTGATGGGATGAGGTTCGAATCCCACATGCTGCAAATATGGCATTTATTTTTTGTGCCCAAGATGGAGAGGAGGTGGTGATGGCGTGGGACTCTGATGGGGTGGTTGTTGGATGAGTCAAAGGATTCAAAGTGGATGGAGGAGAAGAATTTGGGAGTTTGAATGGGTCAAAGTGGTTGGATGTTTTCAAATGATGGATGGAGAGTGAATTGTGGAGGGAATAGGGGAGAAAATCGTGGGAGTGGGTGTGTGGAAATGTTTGGCCGAAAGTGGAGAGGTGCATAGAGAGCACAATCGATTTTGGCTAGAGTGTGGGGGTGTGCCGAATTCTCTTTAGCTTCCTAGGCAATTTTAACATTCGGTCAAAAGTGTGTTGAGAGAGTTTTTGTTTTACAATTTCGGCTAGAGCATTTTTGGGGTCTTTCTCATTTAGCACATTTTCGTTCTCTCTTTGCACTTTTGCTTTCTTTTTCTTTCTTTTCTCTCTAAAATATCTCTTGCCGAAACCTTAACTTGCTATACTTTTGTCTTCCCAATTCTTCAAGCTCGAATCTTTTCACTTGTTGTTAGCAACCACTTCTTTGCCGAAACCCCTACTCCTTTTTGTTCTTGTCTAGTCTTTCCTCCATTGCCGAATTTGGTTCTTGAGTTTATCCCCCTGATTGCCGAATCTCCTCTCCTATCGGTTCTTTTTTCTAGTTGAAGGTAGTGTGTTCACTTTCTTTTATTATGTTTCTTCTATCTCTTTTCTCTCTTCTCTCTTAAAGAACCAAGAACATCTATCCCTTAACTCCTTTCTTTCTTTTAGGCCGAATCTAAATACCCCTCCACCTTGAATCGTGTTTGTTCCTTCGTGGAAGCCGAAGTTGTTCACTTCTTCCTTGCTCAAATCGTCTGTAATCACAAGGTAATGGTAAATCTTTCGCTTCATTCGTTTCTACTCATTTTTTCTTGCAAGCCGAATCCCCTATTGTGTCAAACTGAATACATTTCTTTCATCTTACGCTATTAGCCGTACATCAAAAAGAAAAGTGCTGGAATCTCCTCTATCTGCCGAATCTCTCCTTCTCTTACGAGTCGTCTGTTGCCACAAGCCGAACCTGACTTGGATCGGTTCCTCATTAATCAAGGTAAGGAGGTTTCTCTCGGGTTTCTTTGCGATTATTCTCTTTTCGTTTTACTCTGCCATAACCAAACCTTCTTGTTAGACAATCACCATTCTTTCACTGTGATACCTTATTGATCAAGACTTTCTTCATGGAGGTGAGTGCTAGTCGATCTAAGCAGGTTGCGTAAAAGGAGCCTGAGGGGAGTGGACTCATAGTCTCTGCTCCCAAGTTCAAACGACGTAAGGTGTCAGCAGTTCGAGATTTTCCGCCGAGTTGTGGTAGAGAGCCGACATCTGTTTGGGATAGGCAAATAGTTATTGTTCCCGCTAGTGAGAGTGACGGTGATCAGGAGTGTATAGTTCTTCGCGTAATCAGGTGTGTAATCTCACACCTTTATTTCGTTTTGGTTTGTGTTATACTATGTGTCGGCTAAAAGCCGAAATACCCGTAACGGGAATGCCGTTGAAATATCCTAGTGGGTATTGTTGGAGATATACCAGGTAAGTAAACTTATGACTATACCATTTTGGGCAAATTAGCATGATTGGATGTGTGTTCTGATTATCCGACATACCTTGACATGTGTGCATCCATCACATTATGACGTTATGACATGTTGCATGGGAAAGGGATATTGATTGATCGGGGAAGTGTATTTCAGTGGATCTGCCACATATTTTGGTGACTCCGTCACATTATTTCGGTGGCACTGCCACAATTTCGGCGATGAGCAACTTGACTACCATCGATGGTATGTAGCGGATGAGGGTTGATTGTAGAAATCCCCACCGGTGTGTTTTGGCTGGAATGGGTGGTGTGTAGCGGATGGATATTTAGGTTGGGCCGGGTTGCATTGCATTCATTAGCTGCTACACCATGCTAAAAAGGGCTCAGGCCCAGTTTGTTTCTGTATGGGCTTCGCCCAATTTGATTTCGTAAGGGCTAAGGCCCAGTTGGTATCTGAATGGGCTCGGGCCCAGTTAATGTTCGTGTAGAGGAATCACACACTGAGTTCTCGTAACTCACCTCTCTGCTTAACTTTGCAGGTAAACCCTAGCTTGAGGATTTGGGGCCGAGGTGGACTCTGTGGTGGCCATACATTGCTTCTTTAGTAAACTCTGCTTTTCATTACTTTAAACTTATCTTAGTTTGAGATTATGTTCTGTAATAAGGCCACTGGGATTTTAATTTGGTTTTTGTTTTAATGCGATTATTATCTATTATGAATTGATCAAAACGGGGTTTTCCTAAAAACGTAAATAATCGTTTTCCAAAATATTAATGAGCAGTCCACAACCTATTGATAATTAAACACGAGATTTTCTTAAAACTACAACCACTGTTTTCAAAACGTCACATTTTTAAACCCACTGAATCTGACTTTTGTTATAAAATAAGTTTTCGGTGTTTGTAATATTAATAACGTTTTGCAAGAATACCTTAAAAACGAATCTGATTTTCAAAATGAAAACAAAACTAGAATTTTTCAACAATCGCGCAGTTTCTTTAAACAACCTTTCATGTGGCATGCCAGATCCGGTCGTAACGTCTAGGCTGGGTTTGGGGTGTTACATTAAGTCAGTATCTAGCATAAGAGTACACGGGCGTGCCTGGTGGTCGTAGGGATAAGTCAGTATATATGCTCTGTTTTGGCACGGACAGGTCACATGGGTGTGCCTAGTAGCCGTGGGAGGCACACGGCCTGACTGCACGGGCGGGTGACCTCTGCAGTGTTCAAAAAGTTTTAAATTTTTGAGAATTTCTGTATGTGTTCGGTTTAGTCCCGACCCTTCTCTAAAGCATGCTTAAGGTCTCGGTGACCTATCTAAGGGACCCTATGATTGCAAGTGATGACTTGTATTATGAAATGTCTGTAAAAGTTTTTGATCAGTCCAGTAATGCCTTTAACCCTAATCTGGCGACGGATACGGGTTAGGGGTGTTACAAGGTACCTTCAACCTTATTACAATCTGTAATGATTCCAGAGTGGAAATGGGAACATGTGACGATGGATTTTGTATCGGGATTGCCTTTATCTCTGAGAAAGAAAGATGTTGTGTGGGTAATTGTAGATCGTTTGATGAAATCCGTGCATTTCATTCCGGTGCATATGGATTTTTCACTCGAGAGATTGGCAGAGTTGTATGTTGCTGAGATTGTTAGATTGTATGGTGTGCCAGTTTCTATTATTTCAGACAGGGATCCACAGTTTATGTCTCGATTCTGGAGCAAGTTACATGAAGCTCTAGGTACTTGATTGCATTTTAGCATAGCATTTCATCCTCAGACCGATGGTCAGTCCGAGCGAGTAATTCAGATACTCGAAGATATGCTTTGATGTTGTGTTTTAGAATTTGAAGGTAACTGGGGAAGATTTCTACCGTTGGTTGAATTTGCATATAACAATAGTTATCAAACGAGCTTTAAAATGGCACCGTATAAAGCTCTATATGGTCAAAAGTGTTGAACTCCATTATACTGGACTGAGCTGAGTGAGAAAAAGTTATTCGGGGTTGATTTAATTTGAGAAACCGAAGAAAAGGTTAAAGTGATACATGATAGTCTGAAAGAAGCTTCGGATCGACAGAAATCTTATGCAGATTTGAAAAGAAAAGGCGTTGAATTTGAAGTCAGCGACAAAGTGTTTTTGAAGGTGTCACCTTGGAAGAAAGTCCTTCGATTTGGCCGGAAAAGAATGCTTAGTCTGTGGTATATCGGGCCATACAAGATCATTGAGAGGATTGCTATCAGAGCTAGAAAAGATTCATAA
Source organism: Gossypium sturtianum (assembly GCA_025698515.1). Lineage (NCBI taxonomy): Eukaryota > Viridiplantae > Streptophyta > Magnoliopsida > Malvales > Malvaceae > Gossypium > Gossypium sturtianum. Next base: position 87,961,620 of record CM046950.1, on the reverse strand, counting down.
TGTCTTCCATGTATCGATGTTACGACGGTACTGATCAGATCCTTCAAACGTGATTTCACCAGTTGATGTTGAGATACAGCCTGATATGACGTACAGTGAAGAACCGATCACAATTCTAGCTCAGGAAGTTAAAGAATTGAGAAATAAAAGCATAGCTTTAGTGAAAGTTCTTTGGCAACGTCATGGTATAGAAGAGGCTCCCGAGAACCGGAAGAAGTTATGAAAGTGCAATACTCGAACTTATTTTCTGGTAAGATTTTCGGGGACGAAAATTCCTTTAGGGGGAGAGTTATAACAGTCCATTTTCAGTGAAATTGGAACAGTGGCTTTGGGACCACAAATCTGGTGAGTAAATTATTGTTTTATTATTATTTCAATGTCTATGGGTTGTTAGTAAGGTCGTATTAAAATTTCGTTAAGAAATTTTGGCGTTTGCATGCTTGATTACGTAAAAAGGACTAAATCGTAAAATGTACAAAAGTAGAGTTCTATTAGTTAAAGGTATCAATTAACTATGAAACTCTAAATTGAATGGACTCAATTAGCAAATAGACCATTCAAAATGTTAGTAGACTTTTATGGACAAAGAATTAAGTGATTTTTAATGTTAAAACCAAAGGTTAATATGGTAATTAATAAATTAAACATAAAACAAATAAAAGAAAAATAACTGTCCATCTTCCTTAGTTCATTTCTCCACCGAAAATAGGGTTAGAAAACACCATTTTTGAGGTTGAAGGTTCAACTAAGTACTTCCATTGCATGTAAGTGATTTTTGAGCTCGTTTTTAATGATTTTTATGTTTTCGGGATCGTTGTAGCTTAACCTAGCTAGCTCGAGGATTAATTTGCAGAATTGTTAAAGATTTAGGATTGTGCTATGAATATTCTTGTATGTTTCTTGATGTTTAATGAAAGATTATGAGTCCTTGTTGTTAAATAAACAAGTTTTGTAAAGTGATTTTTGATGAAAATTGTATTTAAGGACTTATTTGTAAAAATGATAAAATTTCATGGTCAATTGGTGAAATGATGATTTGCATGGATTGATTTAGGTGCCTAGAGAATTCGGCTAGCAGGAGAAGAGGATTAAAATGTTTAAATTTCAATTTATGAGCTTAAGGACTAAAATGTGAAAAGTTAAAATGTTAGGGGCAAAATAGTAATTTTGCAAATAATGAAATATGGACTGAATTGAATAATAGAAGTATTAGATGGATTGAATTTGTCTATTTAGATCAAGACAAACCACGTACAGATTTAGATTGAGGAAATACTAAAGCCTCAGATTAGTCGATCATGTTTCTACGTCTTAATCGACGAGGTAAGTTCGTATGTACGAATTATTGTATTCATGTTATTCAATTATATGTTATTATGAATATATAATGTTATTGAACAATGTACATCCAAGACAATGCTGTGACGGTTATTGAGTCACGGTTGAACCTTAGGAATTCGTAGGATACATATGACATGTCATTAGGGATTTCATGTTTCGAGTGTTGGTTTTGAATGTCCTACCAATGGCTGAGGTCCTGCATTTGTTGTGGATACTCCACAGCTCGTGTGAGTAGCATCATGTAGCTTACATTTCGACCCACAGCTCGTGTGACAAACAATGTAAAGGAAAGGTTACGGTTATATGTTTAAGCACACTTCGTGTGAGCTTTCCCGAGTATCCGATGATATTCTAAATGGTTCAACGGGCATGAAAAGGATAGGAATGGTAAGTGTTCAAATGAACTATATTATGTATTCATGGAAAGGAAATGATGAGTGCAAATGAAGTACATTCATGTAAAAATGACTTACCATATGTTTACTTCAAGTGAAATATGTATGAATGCACTAACATGTGTTGATGATGGTGCTTAGGCTTGTGCCAAGCTTGTGGTTGGATTACATTATGCTTATTCTTAATGTTTTATAATGAAATGGTAAGTTATGTTTTATGTTTTTTGAACTTACTAAGCACATTATGTACTTACGTAGTTTTCTTTCCTATGTTTTATAGAGAATTGGAAGCTCGATGGGTTTGGAAGCTCGTTGGAGATCTATCACACTATCTAGTATAATATCAGTAGTTTTTGATGTTTTGGTCAAGGTTATGATGGCATGTATAGGGTGGACTTGTTTTGGTAATTAGTTGAATGTTGGTTGATGATTTTTGGCATGTATAAGTTGTTTGGATTTGGTAGCTTTTGATAATTGCAAAACTATGTCATTTTGGCTACTTGTGATGCATGAATGGTATGGCTCAAGTAACACGTTTGATGATGAAAATGTGATCAAATATTTGCATGTTTAGGTAAGTTATAGATGAATGCATTTGAGGTGCATAGTATGGCATATTGGTTAAATGATCTTAGATTCTTGAATTGGTCATTTCAAGTAGGTGTTGGTCATGTTTTGACGCCTTGATTATATGTACAAATAGGTTTTTAGGTATATGCATGAATTGGTGATGGAATTGGCTTGAATTTTGGGAAAATTCATGTCCACATGGCCTGAGACACAGGTGTGTGACTTAGCCGTGTGTGGCACACGGCCTGGCAACATGGTCGTGTGTCCCTTGTAGGTTCTATTGCATGCAAGTCAGGCAGTTACATAGCCTAGCACACAACTTGCTACACGGGCGTACGGGGCTATTTCGAGAGTTACACGACCTGGCACACGGGCGTGTGGCTTGGCCGTGTAACCTAACTCAGAGAGTTACACGGATAAGGAAACGGGCTGGGACACGACCGCGTGTCCCTATTTTTGATTGTTACACGGCCTGAGACACGATCATGTGTCTCAACCGTGTGAGGCACACGGCCTGGCTACACGGCTATGTGACCCCTGTAGTCAAACTTTTCTAACTTTTTCTTGAACTTTCCAAATGTTTTCAATTGAGTCTCGAACTGTTTCTAATGTATTTCTAGGGCCTCGAGGGCTCGATTTAGGGACGATATGTATGTGAATAAATGATTTATGTTATGTTTATATTAATGTATGAAATGTATGTTGTAATGTTCTGTTTGTACGGTAACGCTGAATAACCCTAATCCGGTGATGGATACGGGTTAGGGGTGTTACACAAAACATCAAAGGAAAGGTTCACATGTTAAACAATAAAAAGACTTAATAGTTTCCATACATCAAATAACATAAGTTCACTTACCAGCAGTCAACATGAGTTTGCACAACAATATAGGTTCGCATACATTAGTATAGGTTCACTAAATATCAATAGTTCGCATAGTACCTAAGTTCGCAACATGCAATATAGTTTCACAAAAAAATAGACTTTGCAACAAGAGGTATCATACATGCATGGATTTTCATACTTTAATAAGGTTCGCATAAATAGATACATGGGTTCGCACAATTCACCTAGGTTCGCTAAGTAATAAGATTATCGCTACCAGGGGTACGCATGTAATTTTTAGAATCGCAACCTACAGGGGTCGTAGAAAATAGTACTTAGCAATAAATTTGACTCGCATATTTTGATAGTAAATCAACGTGACACTCATGCATGAATAACATTGGTTTGACTCATAACAAAAGATAAATAAATATTCTAAGTCATGGTTCGCAAAAAAATATAACTAAAACTTTAAAAGAACTATTTGAATAACAAAACCAAAGCATAATAAGTCTAAAGCCCTCATAAAATAAACCCCATCACCTATTTTCCCAGGTTTGCCAATATCTAGTCAGGAGTGAGCCTTGCCAAGTCATCTACCTCACCACTACTTGTAACACCCCTCACCCGTATCTGCCGCCGGAATAGGGTTATGGAGCATTACCTGACTTACAATCGAGTATATATTTCTCATAAAATTATCAAATTCAAATACAAGTAATTCATAATCATTCATCAAGTCCCTAATGCGAGCCTACGAGGTCCAAAACATGCATTCGTGGTGGTTCGGGACTAAACTGATAATTTAGGAAACTTTTAGAAAAATTAGAAAATTTTACAAAATACAGGGGACACACGCCCGTCTGGCTCGGCCGTGTGTCTCACACGGCCAAAGACATGCTCGTGTCACAGGCCATGTGGACATTCGAAATGGGATCACATGGCCGTATCCCAGCCTGTGTTTGACCCTGTGTAACTCTCTGACTTGGGTCACAGGGCCAACCACACGCCCGTGTGACCAGCCCGTGTGCCCTTCAAAATGGCCTCACACATCCGTGTGCCAGGCCGTGTGGTAGGCCGTGCCATACCTATAGGGTATACTGACTTATGCCACACGGCCACGTCACACGCTCGTGTGCTAGGACGTTGATATGGCCAAGCCCCGAGACTCATCAAGGGCTGACAAGGAACTTTGGAGCTGCCCTTAGGACTGATAACTCGAGCTCGAGCCAAAAGATTCAAAGTGGCTGTTTCGGCTGTAGCTGATCGAGTATGGGGAGAGAATGTTGCTGGGCTCATTGAACGAACGTGGACAAGTCACCCGAGCAAGCCTTGCTACCTTTTACAAGCCCATCTTGTTCATTCATAGCCCATTGAGCTCAACTCCAGCTCGTTTTTAACTTAACAATATTTTGTTGCTGGAAATAAGGATTTCAATCAATTTTAGTTATTTTAGTTTGTGTCTTTAATTATGTCATAGTTTGAACAACGTTAATATGAGTCTTTAATTATGTCATAGTTTTGAATATCATTAATATGTGTTCTGCATTTAATAAAGTCATGCATTATGTAACTTTCATGTTAGTTAAGTTTACATCATTAAATTAAGTCATGCATTAAGTAACTCATTTGTTCATTTAGTTTACATCTTAATTAAATTATGCATTTAAACATCTTATTTGTTTGTATTAGAGTGTTATTTAATTTGGCTGTTACTTTTTAATGCATAAGTTATATTGTGTTTAATTTTTTCTTAAATAAAAGTAATTGTGTGTTCAATTTTTGTTGTAGGAAAGTTCAAAAGGCTGGACACATATTTTAAAGCTACAATAGGGCTGTTCGTTTGCCAAGAAGAATCAAATGCTGTCACATTCAAATGGCTGTTCAGTTTTGGCATAAAAGAGTGTGCATTTGGTCACTTAATTGCTGGTGCACAAAGGGAACGTTTTTGTTGGATATTGAAGCACTCAAAGCTGATTATGGTGGCTTTTCAAATGGACCAAGAGTGTCTCTTCAAGTCTGATCAGTTTTTGGAGTCTTTTTTCCTTCATTATGATGCCATAAAAAGAGAAAGTTACACAAGCTTTATGATTCAGTTACAAGGGAGTTGAAGCGAAATCAACTAAGCACAATAAGAACACTTTAAGTCTTCATTAATGCATAGAGTCATGCCTTTTCATCTACACCAAGATCAAATGAAGAGACATGACTAATGGATTTCCTACATGAGTTAAAAACAAAATTAAAGCTTGTAATAACCTTAGTTAATTACTGAAGGTGAAAGGTCACAAATAGGCATTCGAATAGTCATAATAGTGCCTATAAATAGATTGTAAGAAGACATTATTTTGGTGAAGAAAACTTTTGATACTTTTATGAATTTTTACATCTTTGTGAGTTTAATTCAACTCTCATTGTTCTTCTAAGATTCAAGCTGACTTATCTAGCATTGCTAGTGGCGTCCAACTTGTTTTCTTTGTGAACTTATCACTCTTTGAGTGTGGTGTTCAAGCCCGATACCTTGGGTTCCTATCTCCTCATAGATAGTGGGTCAAGGTCCTTTTTAACTATCAACCTTTCCACCTTAAGAGTTCATATAAGAATTGGGTCAATACTCCTTATAGTATTGGTTCTTTCTTGGACCTTAAGCCTTTTCCATCCATCAGAATTATTGTAATACCCCTTACACGTCTTCAAGACGAGACAGGGTTCGAGGCATTACCTAACTAATCTTGCTTAAACATCTCGAAACGGGCTATAAAATTTCGTTTAAACCCATCACTTGCACATACTCAGCCTAAGAGGCCCCAAACATACCTCCGAGAGGTATAGGAACTATTCTAGGAGCTTTTACGAGCTCGAGAACTTTTCAACAAAACAGGGGCCACACGCCCGTGTTGGTCTAGGGACACGCCCGTGTGCCCCTAAGACATGTACGTATCATTCACCCGTGGTCGATCCTGACCAACTTTACACGGCCTAGACACGCCTGTGTCTTCCACTCGTGGTCAATTCTGACTAACTTCACACGGCATAGACACGCCCGTTTCTTCTACCCGTGGTCGATTTAAATTCCACAATTAATGTGCAGACTTCACACGGCCTGGGCACACGCCCGTGTCCCTAGCCCGTGGAGCATGCTGACTTGCAAACCTAGCATGCAAGGGGACACATGGTCGATTCACACGCCCATAGGGCTGACCGTGTGTCACACACGGTATAGACACACGCCCGTGTGTCTATTCATGTGGACAATTAGATGGTTATCTACCAAGCCTTTTTGCCACCCTAAATTGCACACATGCAAACACCAATCCATTTCAATACAATTCATAACCCAAAGGCATATCCAAGTACTCAATTCAACAACCATACACAAGGGCATACACTTCAAGAAAATCACTTTCATTAAACATAAGAATTTGCCAAGTATCGACCTAACTTAATAGACCATTACAAAAGGAGGTTTTGATGCCTTACAAAGCCAACACTTTGGCCAACAATTACGACCTAACAAAATACTCGAGTCCTATACATGCCATACTAAAAATAAGTCTAAATTGTTATACATAAGTGGTGTCGATAGTGTGATTTTTGATCTTTTACGTCCCCGTTCCTCGAGTTATCTTGGCAATACTACAAGGAGAAAGATCAATGAAAGGGGTAAGCATAAAGCTTAGTAAGTTTGCATGGATATGAATAGCAACAATAAGCTCATAAAATAATCCATCCATGACATTAACTAACCATACACATGTCATAGGCTTCTTGCCATACTTACTCACAATTGCCCTTATTTAGCACATACCATGCCACATGTCGTAAACGTTTCTTCGTGACTCATTCACGAGTACCTGTATTCACTCATTCATATGAATTTAGTGCAAATATGATTTCTACTTTTAAACTCATCTACTTATCCCTTTAATCACTAGGGATAGTCAAAGACATATATTCGACGTCGTTCATGTAAAGAAGAAGCCAATGCCACATCCCTGAGGTGGTCTTACATGGAGTTACTTCTAAATGCCAATGCCATATCCCGGATATGGTCTTATATGGACTTTCACATCAATTATCGATGCCACATCCCAAATGTTGTCTTAACGAGTTTCTTATTCTTTTCCAAGCCATATCCCTGGATATGGTCTTATACGGATCTTAACTTTCGGTGTTGAGGCCATGTCCCGGACATGGTCTTATACGAGACTTTATCTGATTCACATCTCGATGATAGCAATCCCATATTCATTATAGTCCACTAGGACTTCAACATCATACTGAACATCAATTTCTCATTTCAATGAAGTATCATACATCAATGTGATACCAATAATTTTCAATTATGCTAACATAAATATTTCATTAATCACATACAAACTTACCTCGATTTCAAAATGAGCTAGCTCGACGATTTAGTCCGAGACTTTGTTCTTTCCCCGATCGAGGCAGATCCTCGGTTCTTCTTGCTATATATAACAACAATTTAGCTCATTTTAATCATCTCATTAATAATGCATTTCAATAATCATGCTTAGGTAAATTTACTATTTTGCCCCTAGACTTTGGCAAATTGACTATTTTGCCCCTAGGCTCGGAAATAAATTCTAATCACATTTCTACCTTCAACAAGGCTAGGTGAACATTTAATACTATTATAGCTATCATCAAAACTCAACATTTCACATATTTACTACAATTTTGTAACCTTTTCATCAAGGTCCAAATTAGGTGTTTTCAAGACAACACCTTTCACAAAAGTTGGTCATCCAACAACTAAGAGTCATTTTCTTCCAGAAAAATGCAGCAAATAGCAATGAAATTTCTCATGGTAAAACTCTAAACTTTGCATCATATTGCACAATAGTCCTCTCATTTGAAAGCATAAGTTCTAGGGGTCTTAAAAGTACAATTATCATAAAGAAAAATCATCAAAATCACTTACTAGAATGGAGGAGGGCTAGCTGAAAATTGTGAGCTTTCAAACCCCTTTTTTGCTTGCAAATTTCGGTGGAGAAAGATGGAGAGAAAGATGATATTTTCTCTTTCTTTATTCTAATATTAAACTAGTCAAACAGGTCACAAACTATCAACTACTTTGAACAATTTTTTGTCCATCTTTGTCTCCTATGCTAGTCCATGGCCGGCCAAGCATATATTGGGGGTCTAATTGCCTTTTAAAGACCTCCAATTTACATTCTAAGGCTATTTGGTACCTTTATCTTATAGAATGGAACTTTCGCACTTTATGCGATTTAGTCCTTTTTTGCGATTAAACGTGAAATCGCTAAAATTAAAGCACCAAAATTCTCATGCACATATACTATCATGCTCCGACTCATAATATAACATGAAAATAAAATTTTCAAGTCGCAAATTAGTGACCCCGAGATCACTATTCTGACTAGCCCCTAAATCGGGCTGTTACAATTCTCCCCCCTTAAGGATTTTCGTCCCCGAAAGTCTTACCAGTAAAAAGGTTGGGATATTGGTTTCTCATCATTTCGTCGGGCTCCCATGTAGCCTCTTCTATTCCATGCCTTTGCCATAAAACTTTCACAAGGGCTATGCTTTTGTTTCTCAACTGCTTGAGCTCTCGCGCCAAAATCTTAACCGGCTCTTCACCCTATGTCAAGTCCGGTTGTATCTCTACCTCTGTTGGTACAATGACATGTGAAGGATCTGAACGGTATCGGCGCAACATGGATACGTGAAAGACATCATGAATCTTTTCTAGTTCAGGTGGCAAGGCCAACCGATAAGCTACCGGTCCTATCTTCTCGGTAATTTCATAAGGTCCGATAAAGCGTGGACTTAATTTGCCCTTCCGGCCAAATCTGAGGACTTTCCTCCAAGGTGATACTTTAAAGAACACTTTATCACCGACTTTGAATTCTATCTCTTTCCTTTTCAAATCTGAATCGAACTTTTGCCTATCTGAGGCGACTTTCAGACAATCACGTATCACTTTTACTTTTTCTTCAGTTTCCTTAACCAAATTGACCCCGTGTATCTGTTTCTCTTTGAGTTCTGACCAATACAAGGGCGTGCGACACTTACACCCATACAATGCCTCATACGGCACCATCTTCAAACTTGACTTAAAACTGTTGTTGTAGGCGAATTCCACCAACGGTAAGTATTTCTCCCAACTACCTTGGAATTCTAAAACACAACATCGAAGCATGTCCTCAAGTATCTGGATTACCCTCTCCGACTATCTGTCGGTTTGTGGATGGAAAGCTGTACTAAAATTTAATTTTGTGCTCAAGGCTTCTTGCAACTTTTTCCAAAATCGTGACGTGAATCTCGGATCTCTATCCGAAATGATCGAGAACGGTACACCATGGAGTCTTACTATCTCTGACATGTACAAGTCAGCCAATTGATCAAGCGAATAGTCGACTCGTACTGGTATAAAATGGGCTGACTTTGTGAGTCTATCAGCCACTACCCATACTGCATCTTTCTTCTTTGGAGTCAACGGTAAGCCCGTCACAAAGTCCATGGTAATACGGTCCCATTTCCACTCAGGAACCATAATGGGCTGAAGTAAACCCGAAGGTACTTGATGTTCAGCCTTCACTTGCTGACTAATCAGGCATTTCGATACAAACTCGGAAATGTCTTTCTTCATACCAAGCCACCAATACCATTTCTTCAAATCATTGTACATCTTCGTGCTGCCTGGGTGTACATTCAAACATCCGCTATGCGCTTCATGCAGGATTTTATGAATAAGCTCATCATTTCTGGGTACACGACCCTATCTCGAAATGTCAGACATCCATCAGGATTTACCTGAAATTCTAACTCCACGCTCGACTCACATAAAATTCTCTTGGCTTGCAAACTATTATCATTTTTCTGAGCTTCACACATTTCTTGGAGAAACAAGGGTTTAGCCCTCAATTCAGCTAAAATAGAACCATCATCCAAGAAGGTCATCTGAGTACTCATGGCTCTTAGTGCAAACAATGATTTTCTGCTCAAAGCATTGGCGACTACGTTCGCCCTTCCTGGATGGTAGTCAATTTCCAACTCATAATCCTTAATCAACTCTAACCACATTCGTTGCCTCAAATTCAATTCCTTTTGAGTCATCAAATATTTTAGGCTTTTATGGTTGGTGAAAATTCGACACCTTTCACCATATAAATGATGCCTCCAAATTTTTAACGCAAACACAATTACGACCAACTCTAAATTATGAGTCAGGTAATTCTTCTCGTGCGGCTTCAATTGCCAAGAGGCGTAAACAATCACCTTACCCTCTTGCATGAGTACACAACCCAATCCGTTCAAGGATGCATCACTATAAACCACAAATTCTCTTCCCGGCTCAGGTTGCACCAAAACAGAAGCCTCGATCAATGATGTCTTCGATTTCTCAAAACTCATTGACATTTTCTCATCAATCGAACTTCACATCTTTTTGCAAAAGTTTAGTCATTGAGGTAGCTATCATGGAAAACCCCTTGACAAAACACCTATAATAGCCAGCTAGGCCTAGAAAACTCCTTACTTCAGTTACGCTCCTTGGCGGTTTCCATTCAACAATTGCTGAAATCTTACTCGGATCGACTCTAATCCCATCTCCCGAGACAATGTGTCCCAAAAATCCCACTTCCTTGAGCCAAAATTCGCTCTTACTGAATTTAGCATACAAATGTTTTTCTCTCAAAACTCGCAGAACCATAATCAAATGCTCGGCATGTTCGTTCTTGTCCCGAGAGTAGATTAGTATGTCGTCGATGAAAACCACAACAATTTATCCAAGTATGGCTGAAAAATGCGATTCATCAAATCCATGAAGATCGCTGGGGCATTTGTTAGACCAAAAGGCATGACCAAAAATTCATAGTGGCCATATATAGTCCTAAACGCGGTTTTCAGCACATCCGAGTCCTTGACTCTCAACTGATAGTACCCTGACCTCAAATCTATCTTGGAAAATACTGTGGCTCCCTTCAATTGATCGAATAGATCGTTGATCCTCGGCAACGGGTACTTGTTCTTCACAGTTACCTTGTTAAGTTGCCGATAATCTATACATAGTCTCATGGAACCATCTTTCTTCTTTACGAATAAAACGGGAGCACCCAACGGAGAAAAACTCAGCCTTGCAAAACCTTTATCCGATAGCTCTTGCAACTATTCTTTTAGCTCCTTTAGCTCGGTTGGAGCCATTCTATAGGGAGCAATAGAAATAGGGGCGCGTGCCGAGCTAACTCAATCCCAAATTCGATCTCTCTAACTGGAGGTAGCCCTGGCAACTCTTCCGGGAAAACATCTGGGTACTCGCATACTATGGGTACCGACTCCATTTTCAATTCAGTCTCTTTAGTGTTCAGCACAAAGGCAAGATAGGCCTCGTATCCCTTCTTTAAATACTTCTGAGTCGACAAGGTTGACATCACTACTGGTAGCCTATCTGGCTTATCTGATTCAACACGAATAAGATTACCATTTTCATCTCTCAACTCAATATGCTTCTTCCCACAATTCACAACCACTCCATGGGTAACTAACCAATCCATCCCAAGGATGACATCAAACTCATCAAACGGTAATAACATAAGATCGACCGAGAAACAATGACCCTTAATCATCAAAGGGCAACCTTTGCAAACTCTATCAACCAACACACACTTACCTAGGGGATTAGACACTCTTATTATGAATTCGGTAGACTCTATAGGCATGCTCATGCTAGAGACTAATTTCATGCATATGTATGAGTGGGTGGATCCCGAATCAATTAAAGCTATAACACAAGTATTATGGAGAGAAAAGGTACCCGTGATTACGTCGGGGGAAGATGCCTCTTCACGAGCACGAATGGCATATGTCCTCGCTGGTGCTCTACCCTCGACTCTAGCAGCTTGCTCTCTAGATGGATTCTTGGTACCCATCTCATTTCCCGGGTTTCTCAGTGGTCTTCCCCTAGCAGTACTTCCCGATCTTGCATACTGAGGCTTTTCTTTCTCGCCCACCTCGGGGCAGTCTCTGATAAAGTGGTCTAAGGACCCACATCTGAAGCAAGCTTTCTCATTAGCTCGAAACTCACCAGAATGGCGCCTGCCACACTGAGGGCATTCCGGTTTACTAGGTTGGACGTTGCCCACACTAGCAACTGATGTGGTCTGCCCTTTCGACCCCGAAAATTGCTTGCCTTTATTTCGGGTTGAAAACCCCGCTGAAGTGACTGATCGAGTAGTGAAATCCCTCAATATCTTAGATGAGGATTGGTGAGACTTATTCAGTTGTCTTTTCCTCGAGTCACGAGACTCATTCTTAGCTCTTCTCTTCTCTTTTCTTTAGCCAACTCTTCGGCTTTACAGGCTCTATCTACCAACACTACAAATTCCTTTAGTTCAAGGACTCCCACGTATAAATGGATATCTTCATTTAATCTATCCTCGAATCTCTTACACATGACGGCTTCGGTAGACACGCACTCCTGTGCATACTTGCTAAGCCTTACAAACTCCTGTTCATAGTCGGTTACTGACATATGGCCTTACTTCAATTCCAAGAACTCCTTCCTCTTATGGTCGATGAACCGCTGACTGATGTACTTTTTCCAGTATTCCTCTTGGAAAAATTCTCAGCTAACTCTCTCCCTTGGCACCACCGACAACAGGGTGTTCCACCATCGATAGGCTGAATCTCTCAGGAGAGATACCGCACACTTTAAGCACTCCTCAGGTGTGCAGGATAACTTATCGAATACCTTGATGGTATTCTCGAGCCAGAATTCTGCTTTCTCCGGGTCATCATCCTTATTTGCCCAGAATTCCTCGGCTCCTTGCTTTCGGATCTTATCCACCGGAGGTCTTTCTCTTCTCACCACCTCAACTACTTGAGGAGCTACTGGAGTAGGTTGAGGGATTGGTGAGGGTGGAGGGGGTTGAGTGTTTGGATTTGCTCGGGTATACTCAGTATACCAGTTGCTCATCATGTGGAGAAAGGCTTCTCGAGCCTCTTCCCCCTGACCCAAGGTCTCGGGTCTACTATTAGTTGGCGCGGTCCCTTGAGTGGGAGCCGGCGCGTTACTCAAAACATCATCAGCTGCAGTTCGGTCTGGATCAGAATCCATATACTACATAAAACACAATTTCATACGTTAGGAGCCATCACACTATCATTACTCAGACACCCTTACATATGGCATGTATAGCTAGACTCGTACTTACGCTACATTAGTCCTAGAACCGACTAAACCGTAGCTCTGATACCAATAAATGTAACGCCTCTAACTAGTCTTCAAGCCGGGACAGGGTTCGAGGCATTACCCAACTAATCTTGCTTAAACATCTCGAAACGGGCTATAAAATTTCGTTTAAACCCATCACTTGCACATACTCCGCCTAAGAGGCCCCAAACATACCTCCGAGAGGTATCAGAACTATTCTGGGAGCTTTTACGAGCTTGAAAACTTTTCAACAAAATAGGGGCCACACGCCCGTGTTGGACTAGGGACACGCCCGTGTGCCCCTAAGACATGTCTGTGTCATTCACCCGTGGTCGATCCTGATCAACTTTACACGGCCTAGACATGCCTGTGTCTTCCACTCCTGGTCAATTCTGACTAACTTCACACGGCATAGACACGCCCGTGTCTTCTACCCGTGGTCGATTTAAATTCCACAATTAATGTGCAGACTTCACATGGCCTGGGCACACGCCCGTTTCCCTAGCCCGTGGAGCGTACTGACTTGCAAACCTAGCATGCAAGGGGACACACGGTCGATTCACACGCCCATAGGGCTGACCGTGTGTCACACACGGCATAGACACACGCCCATGTGTCTATTCATGTGGACAATTAGATGGCTATCTACCAAGCCTTTTGCCACCTTACATTGCACACATGCAAACACCAATCCATTTCAATACAATTCATAACCCAAAGGCATATCCAAGTACTCAATTCAACAACCATACACAAGGGCATACACTTCAAGAAAATCACTTTCATTAAACATAAGAATTTTCCAAGTATCCGCCTAACTTAATAGACCATTACAAAAGGAGATTTTGATGCCTTACAAAGCCAACACATTGGCCAACAATTACGACCTAACAAAATACTCGAGTCCTATACATTCCATACTCAAAATAAGTCTAAATTGTTATACCAAAGTGGTGTCGATAGTGTGATTTTCAAACTCCTACGTCCCTATTCCTCGAGTTATCTTGGCAATACTACAAGGAGAAAGAGCAATGAAAGGGGTAAGCATAAAGCTTAGTAAGTTTGCATGGATATGAATAGCAACAATAAGCTCATAAAATAATCCATCCATGACATTAACTAACCATATACATGTCATAGGCTTTTTTCCATACTTACTCACAATTGCCCTTATTTAGCACATACCATGCCACATGTCGTAAACGTTTTCTTCGTGCTCATTCCAGGAGTACTGTATTCACTCATTCATATGACTTTAGTGCAAATCTCATTTCTACTTCTAAACTCATCTACTTATCCCTTTAATCACTAGGGATAGTCAAAGACGTATATTCGACGTCGTTCATGTAAAGACGAAGCCAATGCCACATCCCTGAGGTGGTCTTATATGGAGTTACTTCTAAATGCCAATGCCATATCCCGGATATGGTCTTATCTGAACTTTCACATCAATTATCGATGCCACATCCCGAATGTGGTCTTAACGAGTTTCTTATTCTTTTCCAAAGCCATATCCCAGATATGGTCTTATACGGGATCTTAACTCAGTGCCGAGGCCATGTCTCGGACATGGTCTTATACTGACTTTTTATCGATTCACATCTCGATGATAGCAATCCCATATTCATTATAGTCCACTAGGACTTCAACATCATACTTAACATTAATTTCTCATTTCAATGAAGTATCATACATCAATGTGATACCAATCATTTTCAATTATGCTAACATAAATATTTCATTAATCACATACAAACTTACCTCGATTTCAAAATGAGCTAGCTCGACGATTTAGTCTGAGACTTTGTTTTTTCCCCGATCGAGGCGGATCCTCGGTTCTTCTTGCTCTATAACAATAATTTAACTCATTTTTATCATCTCATTAATAAAGCATTTCAATAATCATGCTTAGGTAAAATTACTATTTTGCCCCTAGACTTTGGCAAATTGACCATTTTGCCCCTAGGCTCGGAAATAAATTCTAATCACTTTCTACCTTCAACAAGCCTAGGTGAACATTTAATACTCTTATAGCTATCATCAAAACTCAACATTTCACATATTTACTACAATTTTGTAACCTTTTCATCAAGGTCCAAATTAGGTGTTTTCAAGACAACACCTTTCACAAAAGTTGTTCATCCAACAACTAAGACTCATTTTCTTCCATAAAAATGCAGAAATAGCAATGAAAGCTCTCATGGTAAAACTCTAAATTTGCATCATATTTCACAATAGTCCTCTCATTTGAAAGCTTAAGTTCTAGGGGTCTTAAAAGTACAATTATCATAAAGAAAAATCATCAAAATCACTTACTAGAATGGAAGAGAGGTTACTGAAAATTGTGAGCTTTCAAACCCCTATTTTTCTTGCAAATTTTGGTGGAGAAAGATGGAGAGAAAGATGATATTTTCTCAAGTCACCAACTATCAACTACTTTGACCATTTTTTTGTCCATATTTGTCTCCTATGCTAGTCCATGGCCGGGCAAGCATATATTGGGGGTCTAATTGCCTTTTAAAGACCTCCAATTTACATTCTAAGGCTATTTGGTACCTTTATCTTATAGAATGGAACTTTCGCACTTTATGCGATTTAGTCCTTTTTCGCGATTAAATGTGAAATCGCTAAAATTAAAGCACCAAAATTCTCATGCACATATACTATCATGCTCCGACTCATAATATAACATTAAAATAAATTTCTCAAGTCTCAAATTAGTGACCCCGAGATCACTATTCCGACTAGCTCTTAAATCGGGTTGTTACAATTATTCTTTTCAAAGGTATCTTATTTTCTTTGTTTAACCTAAACATTCACTTAGACTATTCCAAAACACTTAAAAACCATCTTTGCTTTAGCCTACACTTAGCCGAATTCACTCAACTCCAAATTGAAAGAAACTTCTCTATTTTACAATCGGGCAACACTACGAGTCAAAATCAACTCACGAGATGATATCATATCATTTGGTATTAGAGCCAGCAAAATCGAGGAGTACGGACGTTCATAGCAGCCCCGGAGTAAGTTCTTGAAAAAAATTTGTAAAAAAAAAATTGTGTACAAAAAAAAGAAAGAATATATATTCAGCTTATTAGTAGTACAAAGAAAAGTCAGAATTATATAAAAAGTTGTTTTTTTCTCTCTCTCGAACAACAAATTTCATTGCTGTCCAAAACAATCCATTTCGCCACACTTGAGAACCCATATTTTTTCTTTTAGCCCACCTAACACATACACCAGTTTTTTATCCTTTGCAACCCTTTGAAGCCGACCCCTAAGCATGCTTCTAAGTCTAAACGAGTCTTCTACAAACTGTGAGAGGAGAATCGAGTGGTAAAAGGCACGAGAGTTGTGAGGTCATTAGAGTGATTGAAAAAGCCAATCTTGGGTGCAAACACGAGTGGAGTGTCATCTTTTCTTTTCTTTACGAGTGAACTTAAGGTTTTGTGGTGAGGATTTAAATTTTCATGTCTCGAAGCCAGAAGGACAGGGCTTGTTTGGGTTGTGGTTCCATGGGACATTGTTTCAGGGAGTGTCCCAGAAGATCAGATCAGAGGCAAGCTTTCGGTAGGGGTAATGTACATCCACTGAGGGGTGGACAGCAGCCGCCCAAGGGCCGTGGACATGCCAGGGATGGAAACAATTTGGGCCGTGGAGCTCCGGGTAGAGGTACTGGTCTTGCGGAGGCGAGGCAGCCAGTATTGGTTTATGCAGCACATCACCGAGAGGACGGAGACGCCCCAGATGCGAATACTGGTACGTACTTTACCCATAATGTGCTATTTACTTAAATTGCAATTAGGACTAGAGTGCGCAACAGAAGCATAGTGGTATAACTGGTATTGTGTGGCTATTAGATAGTTGAAAATTTCGAGGACGAAATATCTTTAGGGGAGGTAGAATTGTAGCATCCCAAAAGTTAGGGGTTAGTAGTTTTGCTTGAATCCATGTTGTGTTTATTTGGCTTGCTATTTGAGTGAGTTTGGGGGTCCTTTAGAGGCTTGGGTTCGAGGTTGAGCCTGGGAAAAAATTTTTTTTTTTGGTCTTTAGTGGAGAGGGCTACGGAAAGTAGGACTTAAGTTTAATTATGTGTGATTAAGAGACACAAGGTGAGCATTTGGCAAGGTGGCTGTGGCGTCAAGGAGGGAGCAAGGGGGAAGGAGTTCGAATCCCACATACGGCAAGTTGGAGGCTTTTATTTTGCTCATGAGATTACAAGAGGTTGTGTTGGAATCAAATTCTGATGGAGGAGTGTTTGAATTGGTCAAGGTGGTTGGGTGTTTTTGAATGAGAGATGGAGAGTGAATTGAGGAGAGAATCAGGGGATTTGGGGGTGAGAGGTAGTGGTTGGCCAAATTTGGGGTGTGGGAGGAGAAATTTGGCTAGGGGTTGATTTTGGCATAAAATTCGGCATTTAGTGAGTAGCAATAAGAGAAAACCGAAACCTTTTGGAGGGTGTGCCAAAATTCTCTTGTGTTCTTAGCATTTTTGACATTTGAGGCTTTCTCCTTAGACATTTTGGGTTCTTTGTTTTTCACGTTTCCTTATATTCTCTTTTGCACATTCTTTTCTACTCTCCCTTCACTTGTTTTCTTTTGTGCTCTCCATAACCGAAACATCTATTCTTCTTCATTGTGCTTTTACTACTTTCTCCATAAGCTGAATTCCCCTTTGCCCCCTTTGAATCAGTTTCCTTTTCTTTTACCATTAGCCAAACTTGATCTAGTCTGAAGCGTGATGTGTTTTCAATCATCGAATCTCCCTTGTCATTCGGTTTTTCTATAGTTGCAAGGTAATAGTCTCTTTTCTTTTTATATTCTCCTTCTCTTTTCTCTCTCAAAGGACCGAAACACTCATCTTCTAATTCTTTTAATCAGGACGAATCTGAACATTTCTCTCCATCTCAAATCTTGTTTGTTCCTTTGAAAACGCTGAAACCTTTGTTTGTCAGTTGCCGAATCTGTGGCACCTTGGGACTCAACTTCGTAAGAGAGTAGACTGAATGTTCAAGCGTAGCAAGAGCTGCCGTCGTTCTTGGTAAGTAGTGTGGTGAGTTGTCAGTTTCAACCTAATGGATATGTCTTACTTTGGTTAAGGCTAATGATTAAAGTATATGGGTTTATAGGTGCGTAATCCCGAGGGTTCAACCGACGCTCGTAACAGGTGTGTACTCACACCATTCTAACTATGGATCAGCAAATGCCGAAAAGTCGAAACACCAGCAAACGATGCCACATGAGCGTGTGAACGCACGTGTGGTAAACCGAGCCCACGAAAATGGGCGCACGATGCGTGAGGCCACCATGAGCGTTCTCATAGGCTTGGTGTAATATCCCGGGTTAGGGGCTATTTTGTGGTGGCATTGTTTGCATGTTATTGGCTTGCTATGTTGTTGTTTGTGTGGTTTCGGGACTTAATTGTAGGCTAGGGGTATGCCTGAGTAGGTGGGAAAATTTTTGTTTTTAGGCCTAAGTAAGGGAGCCGAGGAGCTGGGATATATGAGTATTATTTGGTGTTTTTGAGCACAAAGGTGAGCTAGCAAAGTGGCAAAGCAAGGCGCCACTTGGAGCTTGTGGTTGGCGTCAAGTGTAAGGGTGGAGGTCTTGTGTTCGAGCCATGGAGATCCCACATTTTGGCTTCCATTTTGACTGGCATGGAGGGGAGAGTTGTAGGCGCTTCAAACTCGCCTAAGACTTGGTCAAATAGTGGAATGTTGGGTGGAGAGTAATTTGAGGAGGGAGACTAGTTCAACTAGTTTGAATTGAGTGGTGTGGAGTGTTTGTGGGGATGTGGCCGAATTTTAGGAGAGTTTGGGGGGAGTGACGGCTTGGTAGTGTGGGTGTGGGGTAGTGCCGAAATTCATTTGGAATTTTGTGCATATTCGGTCATTTTTGTGTCAAAGGAAAGGTTTTCTTTTGTCTTTTGTTAGTTGAATTACAAGTGAACTTTCTCTCATTTTTTCTTCATTTTTTTGAACCGAAAGACCAAACCCCTATAGCCTTGCCGAATTTGTTCTGTCCCTCTCAATTTTCTTGGTAGCCGAATGTGCCTTGTTTTCTTTCTTTTCTCTTCATATTGTGTGTTTCTAAACTTACTTCTCTCTTCTTCCAATACTTCCTTTTTCTTCTTGAAATCTTCTTAGCCAAAACCCCATCCTCCAAAATACCTTCTTTCGCTTCTTTTCTTTTGAACCGTAAGTACTCTCCTCTATCCATTTTATTTTTCTTCTATTTCAAAAACTCTTGAGCCAAACCTCTCTTCAACTCTTGGCCGATTTCTCTCTTCTCTTGAACCACATTTATTTTGTTTTATTTTTCTAGTTTGTAGCCGAATCCTCCTTGTCTTTGCCAAATTTCCTTCTATCATTTGTTCTTACTTTGGCCGAATATCAACCCCTCACCTAGTAGTTCTCTCTTGGCCGAATATTAGAGTGGGGTGGACCTCTCTTGTGTAGTGTTCAATCGGGTTGGAATAAGGTAAGTGCTAGCCGAATATTCTTTTCCTTTTCTCTCTTGTGCTCTATCGATTTTGGTAAGGCTAAGGATGACTTTGGGCATTTGTTGAAAGAAAGCTAATCTCTTGTGTAATCGACTTCATTATAGGACATACGGTTTGTTGAAGGAGACAAGTGGAGCCTTCTTCTTTCGATTAACTGTTTGGTAAGTAGTGGTAAGTGATTGGTACTATTATTATTAGTTTATTTGTTTTGTTTCGATTAAGTCTAAGGGTTCAAAGGATTAATCGTTCTCTTTTTAAGGTGTAGCCGATTGTTGAAGGAGGAACCATTGTGGTTCGGGTTTGGTAGGAAACCAAACGATTGCAAGGTGAGGGTTAATTGATAAACCCTTTTTGGTTTAAATGGTTATGGCCGAATGATATGTGTGCTAACCCCTTGGTTGGCCGATTTTAGGATCAAAGTTGTCGAGGTGATCGAGGGTTTTAGACGGGCTCTTTGGGATTAGATTTGCGATTTACTGTGTGTGTAAACTAACACACTTTTGTTTAGTAATATGATTAATAACCTGATTACTTATTAAAGTGAAACAATATGATTGATGGATTTGGTACCGATGGGGTATAAGCACGGATACGGTAAGTCCGCTTTATTACGAAATCAGAATGATGTATGAGATATCATGAGTTATGATGAAAATATGATGAGATGCTATTTTGAGCATGTTAACATGATTGTATGATTTATGTCATTTGAATTAGTATGATATGTTGTTGGGTGATTGAGAGGAGGGTGAGTATGATATCCGTGTCTTTGGGACACCAGAGGTTTGGCACCTCCAGTGGTTTGGTACCACAGATGACATTTTTGTGACTTTGGGTCACCAGAGGTTTGGCACCTCAGCGTCTCGTCCCAGTGGCTTAGTACCACGGTGGGTTGGCCCCACAGCTTGATTATACTGATTGACGCCAAGGTGATTTGGTATCACACGATGGGTAGGCCCCATCATCGGATTTGTGACTACGGTCACCAGTGATTTGGTATCACACTTGTGTCTTTGGGACACAAGAGGTTTGGCACCTCATTGCGACTCGTCCCTGTGGTTTGACACCACCGTGGGTTGGCCCCACTTGTGAGATATGGGATTGTCGCTAGTGATTTGGTATCACACGATGGGTTGGCCCCATCATTGGATTATTCGTGACTTTGGGTCACCAGTGGTTTGGCCCCACACTTATGGATATCGTGACTTTGGGTCACCAGTGGTTTGGCACCACCAGTGGTTTGGTACCACACGGGGTAGAAAAAGGAGAATGGATGGCTAGGATTGGGTGCATCAATTATATTGCTATGATATGATGTGTGTTAGCATGCTGTATTATCGGGAGCGGGATTTATGCACTGAGTCTTGCGACTCACCCTCTCCTTTGACATTTCAGGTGACACTTAGACGCGGACATGGAGCCGGGATGGACTCGAGGTGCTCATGCCATGCTTAAATAAAGATTTGCTCAGACTTTATAAAAATTTGGTACTTTAGCTTATTTATTACTATTTGGTTTTATTTTGGATTGTAAATGGCCTTTAAAATTATGTTTTTCTATGGTTATGCTTAAAGAAGTTTTTTTATATGCCTTGATAAATTACTTGAGTTAAAATCACTAAAACTTGGAAAGACAACGATTTCAAAACTATAATGCAATGTGTTTTAAACTATACCATCTGGGTATCACACTATGATTTGGTGTTAAGGAAACTCAAATAATTTTTAAACCTAAACTCGATTTTCTACTAAGTCTAAACGTTTTGTAACAAAAAGATACAACGTGAACTTCTAAATGAAATAAACTTGTTTAACTTCTTAATTTTCGAGTTTTCAAAATGACACATGAAGTTTTCAACAATCATGCCCAAGATTTCTACAAGTCCAAAACTTCTCAAAGAGTTTTCATCAAACTTTTAAGTGAAAAACCTAACCACTCAAATACGTTTTTCCTCGTAACATACCGTTCTACCGTGGGGTGTTGACCGGGTTTGGGGTGTTACAATTGTGGTATCGAGCCTAGGTTCAAAGGCTTCTACTGTGGGCCCGAGGCCCAAAATGTTTTAAAAGTCTGCTTTTAATAGTTTTGTTTTTAAAAGCATGATTTGAAAGGCATGGCACTCGAGTCTCCTACCTACCGCTTCGCCCAGGTAAGTACCCTTACTATTGCTTGTGATTTGATGTACTGTGATTGGATGGTTAGCAATAGTAAGATTACTTTAGAAATCAAACCGATAGGATTACGTGAACTCGCGAAAATAAAGCTTCTTAAATATTCATAAGACGTTGCTTTTAAACAAAGTGGAATAATTATCGATGTATAAAACTCCTAAATCGATACGTAGAGATATTAGTCATGAGTGCTCGAGGTGGACACGGTCGTGGACGTGGTCGTGGGTAGGATGACGCTTTCTAAACCCGTAGGATCCGGTCGGGGTCGAGAGAATGAGATGCTTGCATCGCCACCACCGGAGGTGGTGAGTTCCAAGATCGACCGATGATGCAGCGTCACAGCGATGCCGCGAGTGTTGGAAAGGGGTACCGTGTAGGTGGTGGCGCAGGAGTTAGGAAATTGCTCTGAGCGACTCCGCAAACGGGGCGAATTCTTTCGAGGTGTTTCGGTGTTGCTCCCAAAGATCGCTTGAGTATTGGCCGGAGGCGACGGAGCGGATCATGGATGATCCGGACTTGATCAAGAGAAGCCGGGGGCATAGTATCGCTTCTTCGGGATGAGTCATACCAGTGGTGGCTCACGGTTCGGGACAAAGGTGGCGTGAAGAGGATCTTACGTGGGATTATTTTAGGCCGCATATCGAAAAAGTACATTGGAGCTAGTTATATTGACGCTCAGCGAAAAGCATTTCTGAGGCTAGTCCAGGGAAGTAAGTCTGTTTCCGAGTACAAGGCTGAGTTCTTGAAGCTGAGTCGGTATGCCAGGGGCATTGTGGCTACTGAACATGAGAGGTGTGTTCGTTTCGAGGATGGTTTGAGAGACGAGTTGAGACTGCTGATTGCTCCTCAGCAGGAGCGTGAGTTTGCTGTCTTGGTTGAAAAGGCTAAGGTAGCCGAGGGTGTTAAGGAGTCCATAAGGCAGGGCATGGACAAGAACAGGCATAAGAGGAGCTTTGGGTCTTCCGGATCGTCGGGTAATCCGTAGAAAAGGGCTAGACAGAGTGGGCCGAATCAGTCTGGTAGGTTTGTTGTCGCTTGCTAGGCGGGGACCGCCGCGCAGATGTAACCACCGTGGGAAATATCATTGGGAGGAGGCTTGGACCGGTGGAAAAGGTTGTTTTGAGTGTGGTTCTCTCGGATCATCGCGTGAGGGATTGTCCCGCGTAAGTTGGCCAGATTCACCCGAGAGTCGTACCGTAATCGGTTCAGGAATAATGTACCGCCACCGCAGAGGGACCGTGGTAATGGCAGAGGTAGTAATGGATCTGGTCGGGGCCGTGGAGCACCGGGTAGAGGTGCGGGTAGTTCTGACGCCGCATACCGGATTAGTGTATGCGCGAGGCACCGAGAGGAGGGCGACGCGACCGGACGCCATAACCGTGACGTTCTTGATCTTTGGTTCTCCTTTTACTTCTTTGATTGATGTGGGTTCGATGCATTCTTACGTGGCTAGTAGTATAGTAGAGACCATGGATCTAGACTCTGAGATATCTTCTAGGCAGATGACTATAATTAGCCCTTTAGGTCACTCTGTAGTAGTAGATAAGCTGTTTAGAGATGTACCCCTAGAACTCCAAGGGGTAGTGTTTGTCGCGATCCGATGGAACCGCCATTTGGGAGTTCGATTTGATTCTTGGGATGGACTGGTTGGTTAAGTACCAGGCGAAGTTGGATTGCGCGGCTAAGCGCATGGTTCTAAAGACGACTGAGGGTGATGAAGTGGCTATGATAGGTAATAGGAGAGATTACTTATCAAATGTAGTATCTGCTCTGAAGGCAGAGAAGATGGTCAGAAAGGGCTGTGAAGCGTATGTGGTTCATGTGTATGCCTTAGAGGCTAAGGAATCTGCTGTGGAGAAGGTTCGAACTGTTAGGGAGTTTGCTGATGTGTTTCCTGAGGAGCTTCCGGGGTTGCCGCCAGATCGTGAGGTAGAGTTCGGGATAGATCTCAGCACCGACGGCGCCAAAGTGTCTATTGCTCCGTATAGGATGGCGCCAAAGGAATTGGTGGAGCTTAAGGCTCGGATCCGTGGAGTTATTGGATCGAGGTTTTATCGTGCCAAGTGTTTCGCCGTGGGGTGCGCTTGCATTACTTTTTGTCAAGAAGAAAGATGGTACGATGCGGATGTGCATAGACTACCGCCATTGAACAAGTTGACGATTAAAAACAAGTATCCGCTGCCACGATAGACGATTTGTTTGATCACCGAAGGGTGCTGCGGTATTTTCAAGATCGACTTGAGGTCCGGGTATCACCGATTGAAGGTAAAAGAGGTCGATATTCACAAGACAGCGCTTTGGACTCGGTATGGGCACTACGAATTCTCGTAATACCGTTCGGGTTGACTAACGCGCCGGCAGCGTTCATGGGATATGATGAATAGGGTGTTTCAAAGCAGTGATCCGGATCGGCCGTTGTGGTTTTCATAGACGATATTTTGGTGTATTCAAGGGACGTAAGAAGAGCATGATGCGCATTTGCGTGTAGTGGTAATCGCAGATTTTGAGGAGAAGTAGCTTTATGCTAAGTTCAAGAAATGCGAGTTCGCTTAGAGAAGTGACTTTCTTGGGTCATGTAGTGTCACCGAGGATTCGAGTAGATCCTCGGAAGATTGAGGCGCTTTGGATTGGAAGCCACCGGGTCGCGGGTCGAGATTCGAGTTTTCTGGTTTGGCGGATACTACCGAAGGTTTGTAGAAGGTTTCTCGTTGATTGCAGCTACGATGACCAAGTTGTTGAGGAAAGAAGTTCCGCTTGTATGGACCGAGAAACAACAGAGAGTTTCGATAAGCTTAAGAAGATTTTGACCGAGGCTCCGGTTCTAATTCAACTTTGAGGCCGGTAAGGAATACACAGTGTATTGTGATGCATCACATACGGGTTGGGTTGTGTGCTTTGATGCAGAAGGTAAGGTTGTGGCTTACGATCTCTCGGCAATGAGGCCACATGAGATCAACTATCCAACGCACGATTTGGAGCTAGCGGTCGTAGTCTTCGCGTTGAAGATTTGGAGGCACTACTTGTACGGAGAGAGATCGATAGTCTACACCGACCATAAGAGTTTGAAGTACCTCTCTGACTCGTAAGGATTTGAATTTGAGGCGCCGCAGATGGGTTGAGTTGCTTAAAGACTACGAATCGCTCGATTGAGTATCATCCGGCAAGGCTAACGTGGTGGCGCACGCGCTGAGCCGTAAGGTTGTTTCGCACTTAAGAGCGATGTTCGCCACTTGAGTTTGTATGACGACGGAAGTATTCTCGCAGAGTTGCGGTGTTAAGCCTACTTGGGTTGAGCAGATCGAGAGAAACAGCTTAGAGGATGAGGTTCCGAGTGCGCGGAGGTTGCAGTGTACAGAGTGGTGGTTTGGAAGGTTACAACTTGTCTAGTGATGGGGTGTCATCTTTTCAAGGTAAAGCTTGTATGCCCAAGGATGTTGAGCTGAGGCGAGGATTCTTCAGACGCACATAATGCCCTTATGCTATGCATCCCGGAGGTAGTAAGATGTATAGGGATCTCGTAGAGCGCTTTTGGTGGCCCGGTCGGAAGAAAGAAGTGACAGAGTTTGTAGGGAAGTGTCCGACATGTCGCAGTCAAGGCGAAACATCGCTTGCCGTCGTGGTTGTTTCTTGACCGTGAAGATTCCTCGATGGAAGTGGGAAAGGATAACCATGGATTTCATCGATGGGTTACCGCCACGCCAAGCAAGAAGGATTCAGCTTTGGGTAATTGTGGATCGATCGACTAAATCACCACTTTATTCCTGAGGGTTGACTACTCACTTCGTGGCTTAGCGAACCGTATGTTTCGTAGATAGTGAGGTTGCACGGTGTGCCAAGATCGATCATCTCGGATAGGGATCCCGTGTTTACGCTGGTTCGAAAGCGTTGCATCGTGCTCGGGTACTCGGTTGGATTTTAGCACGAATTTTCACCCGCAATCGACGGGCAATCGTAAAGGGTTATTCAGATATTGGAGGATATGCTTTGAGAGGTTGCGCTCGATTTCGGAGGTAGTTGGGAGGAGTTTCTACCATTAGTCGAGTTCGCCTACAACAACAGCTACTGCCGAGCATCAAGATGGCACCGTATGAGGCGTTGTATGGCGTAGAAAAGTGTCGCCACCTACGTGTTGGACGGAGTTAGGTGAACGCCGCTTGTTGGGACCCGAGTTGGTTGGTCGAGACCAAGAGACAAGGTTAAGTTGATTCGCACTCGCTTGAAGGAAGCTTCGGACCGCGAAAGTCTTATGCCGATCTTAAGCGGAGAGACATAGAGTTTGGCTTTGTGGGGATCAAGTTTTTCCGAGGTCTCGCCTTGAAGAAAGTGTTGAGGTTCTAAGGAAAGGCAAGCTAAGTCCGAGGTTTATTGGGCCGTATAAGGTTCTGAGGCGAGTGGGACCAGTGGCGTATCAACTTGAGTTACCAGCAGAGCTAAGTCAGATCCACGACGTTTTCCATGTTTCGATGCTTCGGCGTTATCGTTCGGATCCATCGCATGTGGTAGCAGTGGATGAGATCGAGGTGAATCCAGATTTGACTATGGAAGAAGAACTCATGCGATTCTAGATCGGGATGTGAAGGTTCTGCGTAGGAAAGTCTGTGCCTTTGGTAAAGGTTCTTTGGCGTAATCATGGCGTGGAAGAAGCTACATGGGAACCCGAGGATGTGATGAGACAAAGAATACCCGCAACTCTTCGATCGATCGTAATTTCGAGGTCGAAATTATTTTAAGGGGTAGAACCGTAATATCCCGGGTTAGGGGCTATTTTGTGGTGGCATTGTTTGCATGTTATTGGCTTGCTATGTTGTTGTTTGTGTGGTTTCGGGACTTAATTGTAGGCTAGGGGTATGCCTGAGTAGGTGGGAAAATTTTTGTTTTTAGGCCTAAATAAGGGGAGTTGAGGGAGCTGGGATATATGAGTATTATTTGGTGTTTTTGAGCACAAAAGGTTAGCTAGCAAAGTGGCAAAGCAAGGCGCCACTTGGAGCTTGTGGTTGGCGTCAAGTGTAAGGGTGGAGGTCTTGTGTTCGAGTGGGGAGATCCCACATTTTGGCTTCCATTTTGACTGCATGGAGGGAGGAGTTGTAGGCGCTCAAACTCGCCTAAGACTTGGTCAAATGGTGGAATGTTGGGTGGAGAGTAATTTGAGGAGGGAGACTAGTTCAACTAGTTTGAATTGAGTGGTGTGGAGTGTTTGTGGGGATGTGGCCGAATTTTAGGAGAGTTTGAGGGGGGGGAGTGACGGCTTGGTAGTGTGGGTGTGGGGTAGTGCCAAAATTCATTTGGAATTTTGTGCATATTCGGTCATTTTTGTGTCTAAGGAAAGGTTTTCTTTTGTCTTTTGTTAGTTGAATTACAAGTGAACTTTCTCTCATTTTTTCTTCATTTTTTTGAACCGAAAGACCAAACCCCTATAGCCTTGCCGAATTTGTTCTGTCCCTCTCAATTTTCTTGGTAGCCGAATGTGCCTTGTTTTCTTTCTTTTCTCTTCATATTGTGTAAGCCAAAACTTACTTCTCTCTTCTTCCTATACTTTCTTTTTTTTCTTCTTGAAATCTTCTTAGCCGAAACCCCATCCTCCAAAATACCTTCTTTCGCTTTCTTTTTCTTTTGAACCGTAAGTACTCTCCCTCTATCCATTTTATTTTTCTTCTATTTCAAAAACTCTTGAGCCGAACCTCTTCAACTCTTGGCCGATTTCTCTCTTCTCTTGAACCACATTTATTTTGTTTTATTTTTCTAGTTTGTAGCCTAATCCTCCCTTGTCTTGTGCGCCAAAATTTCCTTCTATCATTTGTTCTTACTTTGGCCGAATATCAACCCCTCACCTAGTAGTTCTCTCTTGGCCGAATATTGGAGTGGGGTGGACCTCTCTTGTGTAGTGTTCAATCAAAGTTGGAATAAGGTAAGTGCTAGCCGAATATTCTTTTCCTTTTCTCTCTCTGTGCTCTATCGATTTTGGTAAGGCTAAGGATGACTTTGGGCATTTGTTGAAAGAAAGCTAATCTCTTGTGTAATCGACTTCATTATAGGACATACGGTTTGTTGAAGGAGACAAGTGGAGCCTTCTTCTTTCGATTAACTATTTGGTAAGTAGTGGTAAGTGATTGGTACTATTATTATTAGTTTATTTGTTTAGTTTCGATTAAGTCTAAGGGTTCAAAGGATTAATCGTTCTCTTTTAAGGTGTAGCCGATTGTTGAAGGAGGAACCATTGTGGTTCGGGTTTGGTAGGAAACCAAACGATTGCAAGGTGAGGGTTAATTGATAAACCCTTTTTGGTTTAAATGGTTATGGCCGAATGATATGTGTGCTAACCCCTTGGTTGGCCGATTTTAGGATCAAAGTTGTCGAGGTGATCGAGGGTTTTAGACGGGCTCTTTGGGATTAGATTTGCGATTTACCAGGTGTGTAAACTAACACACTTCTTTAGTAATATGATTAATAACCTGATTACTTATTAAAGTGAAACAATATGATTGATGGATTTGGTACCGATGGGGGGGTATAAGCACGGATACGGGTAAGTCCGCTTTATTACGAAATCTGTAATGATGTATGAGATATCATGAGTTATGATGAAAATATGATAAGATGCTATTTTGAGCATGTTAACATGATTGTATGATTTATGTCATTTGCATTAGTATGATATGTTGTTGGGTGATTGAGAGGAGGGTGAGTATGATATCCGTGTCTTTGGGACACTCGTGTCTTTGGGACACCGAGGTTTGGCACCTCCAAAGTGGTTTGGTACCACAGATGACATTTTTGTGACTTTGGGTCACCAGAGGTTTGGCACCTCGCCTCGTCCCAGTGGCTTAGTACCACGGTGGGTTGGCCCCACGCTTGATTATACGGGATTGACGCCAGGTGATTTGGTATCACACGCACGGGTAGGCCCCATCATCGGATTTGTGACTACGGTCACCAAAGTGATTTGGTATCACACTTGTGTCTTTGGGACACCGAGAGTTTTGGCACCTCATTGCGACTCGTCCTGTGGTTTGACACCACCGTGGGTTGGCCCCACTTATGAGATACGGGATTGTCGCTAGTGATTTGGTATCACACGATGGGTTGGCCCCATCATTGGATTATTCGTGACTTTGGGTCACCAGTGGTTTGGCACCACACTTATGGATATCGTGACTTTGGGTCACCAGTGGTTTGGCACCACCAGTGGTTTGGTACCACACAGGGTAGAAAAAGGAGAATGGATGGCTAGGATTGGGTGCATCAATTATATTGCTATGATATGATGTGTGTTAGCATGCTGTATTATCGGGAGCGGGATTTATGCACCGAGTCTTGCGACTCACCCTCTCCTTTGACATTTCAGTGACACTTAGACGCGACATGGAGCCTGGATGGACTCGAGGTGCTCATGCCATGCTTAAATAAATATTTGCTCGGACTTTATAAAAATTTGGTACTTTAGCTTATTTATTACTATTTGGTTTTATTTTGGATTGTAAATGGCCTTTAAAATTATGTTTTTCTATGGTTATGCTTAAAGTAGGTTTTTTTATATGCCTTGATAAATTACTTGAGTTAAAATCACTAAAACTTGGAAAGACAACGATTTCAAAACTATAACGCAAATGTGTTTTAAACTATACCATCGGGTATCACACTATGATTTGGTGTTAAGGAAACTCAAATAATTTTTAAACCTAAACTCGATTTTCTACTAAGTCTAAACGTTTTGTAACAAAAAGATACAACGTGAACTTCTAAATGAAATAAACTTGTTTAACTTCTTAATTTCCGAGTTTTCAAAATGACACATGAAGTTTTCAACAATCATGCCCAAGATTTCTACAAGTCCAAAACTTCTCAAAGAGTTTTCATCAAACTTTTAAGTGAAAAACCTAACCACTCAAATACGTTTTTTCCTCGTAACATACCAGATTCGGTCGTGGGGTGTTGACCGGGTTTGGGGTGTTACACTTGGGTAGTTTTGGGCCTCATTTGGTTGTAATGGGCCGAGTGGGCCCAACGGGCTCGTGGACCCTGCATGAGTAAATGTTGTGGACGTATAGGAAATAAGGAGCCGGCTATGGCGATCACATGGCCAAAGGCAGTTTTGGGCCGAATGGGCCACACGAATGTATGGGCCCACCTGGGCCGAGTTTTAGGCTTTGGGTCCAAATACACCGTTTTGATTAAATACGATATTTGTGTCGCTCGAGGCGACTGTAGACCTCTAGAAAGGTTGTAAAATTACTAAAATACCCTCGAAGGGTAAAATGACCGAAATACCCCTAGAGGGTAAGATGACCGTTATACCCCTGAAGGGCAGAATGACTAAAATACTCTACATGTTATATGATTGCTATCGTATGTTTATTATGGTATGTTGCATTCATGTGTTATTATGTTGCATGGGGATGGAATTATTAATACGGAGGAAGTGCTAATAGGATCGCATGGTCGCTTGACGACTGTGGATCCACCGAAGGCTTTTAAGCCATGAGCAGCTCTGCTGCAACGATGAGTACCGGTGCTACATAAGGAGTTTAGGGATGGGTGGGTCGATTAAATCCCCACAGGAGTGCAGGGTTGGACAGGAGACGGGGTGCAGGGTTGGTATGGGCATTAATGCATTGTATGCATTGATTTTAATATTGAGATGGGCCTAGGCCCAGATAAATATGATATGTGACATTTGATATGGGCTAAGGCCCAACCGAGGCTATTTTGGGCTGAGGCCCAATTGCCACCGTTTCTGTAATGGGCTTCGACCCGGATTTTTGTGATTCATGTTCTTACTAATGAGGGTTGTACACACTGAGTTTTCGTAAACTCACCCCTCTCTTTTTAATTTTTCTCAGGTAGTCCTTAGAAGGCGATTCGACGTACGGGAGGACTCGAGGTGGCCACTCTACGAGCAGCTTTGAAATTTGAGTATTCAATTTTACTCTATTTAAACTGATTTCTATTGGGTTGTAATAAGGCCTCTCTTAATTTTTGGATTTTAATTTGGTATTTTCAGTTTATTACGATTTATATCTGCTAGAGGTAGAACGTGATTTTCTAAAAACGATAACTATTTTTAAAACACTACGTTTCCGCAACTCAATTTTTGGATGACTCGTCTTCGTAAATCATTATTTTAAATTAAGCTTCCGCAACAACGAGGTTTTGAAATTAATAACTTTTAATAAACGTTGATTAAAAATAAACAAACGCAAAAGCGAGACTTTAGTTTTAAATATCAAGAAGAGTTTTCAATGAAAACATGGTTTTCGAAAAACACTTCAATGTGACACGCCAGATTCGGGCCTAACTTCTAGGCCGGGTTTGGGGTGTTACAATGGATGGATTAAATTATGAGCTTATTGTTGCTATTTATTCCCATGCAAACTTACTAAGCTTTGTGCTTACTCCTTTCATTGCCCTTTTTCCTTGTAGATTGCCAAGATAACTTAAGGAACGTGGACGTAGGAGTTCGGAGATCACACTATCGACATCACTTTGGTATAAAAATTTAGACTTATTTTGAGTATGGCATGTATAGGACTCGAGTATTTTGTTAGGTCGTAATTGTTGGCCAAAGTGTTGGCTTTGTAAGGTATTAAAGTCTTTTTGTAATGGTCTATTAAGTTAGGCCGATACTTGGCAAACTCTTATGCTTAATGAAAGTGATTTTCTTGAAGTGTATGCCCTTGTGTATGGATGTTGAATTGAGTATCTAGATATGCCTTTGGGTTATGAATTATGTTGAATTGAATTAGTGTATGTATGTGTGCAATGTAGGGTGGCAAAGGGCTTGGTAGATAGCCATCATATTGTCCACAAGGGTAGACACACGGGCATGTGTCTATGCCGTGTGTGACACACGGTCAACCCTATGGGCGCGTGGTCGACCGTGTGTCCCCTTGCATGCTTGAATTTCAGGTCAGTATGCTTCACGGGCAGAGACACGGCCATGTGTCTCAGCTGTGTGGGAGGCACGGCTTAGGATATGGGCGTGTGCCCAGGCCGTGTGAAGTCTGCACCTTAAATCTGGAATTTAATTCGACACATGGGCTAAGGACACGGGCGTGTGACTTGGCCATGTGACCGTAGTGAGATGATGACGTCATAGTCAGGATCGACCACGGGTGGAAGACACGGGCATGTCTTAGGGGCACACGGGCGTGTCCCTAGACCAACACGGGCGTGTGGCCCCTATTTTGAAGAAAAGTTTTCCAAGTTCGCGAAAGCTCCCGGATAAGTTCCAAGACCTCTCGGAGGTATGTTTAGGGCCCTATGGGCCGAGGATTGAGCAAGAGAAGGGTTTATGCGTAATTTATAGCCCGTTTTGAGATGTCAAGTGAGATTAGTTAGGTAATGTCTCAAACTCGGTCTCGGCTTCGGGCACGGGTAAGGGGTGTTACATTTATT
Source organism: Gossypium sturtianum (assembly GCA_025698515.1). Taxonomy (NCBI): domain Eukaryota; kingdom Viridiplantae; phylum Streptophyta; class Magnoliopsida; order Malvales; family Malvaceae; genus Gossypium; species Gossypium sturtianum. The sequence continues at coordinate 87,929,226 of CM046950.1, read as the reverse complement.
GGTATTAGAGCTACGGTTTAGTCGATTCTAAGACTAACGTAGCGTAAGTACGAGTCTAGCTATACATGCCATATGTAAGAGTGTCTAAGTAGTGATAGTGTGATGGCTTCTGACGTTTAAAACTCGTGTTTTATGTAGTAAATGGATTCTGATCCAGACCGAACTACAGCTGATGATGCTGCGAGTAATTCACCGGCTCTCGCTTAAGGGACCGCGCTAGCTAATAGTAGACTTGAGACCTTGGGTCAGGGGGAAGAGGCTCGAGAAGCCTTTCTCTACATGATGAGCAACTGGTATATTGAGTATACCCGAGCAAATCCTAATGCTCAACCCCCTCCATCTCTACCAATTCCTCAACCTCCACCAATTCCTCAACCCGCTCCAGTAGCAACTTAAGTGGTTGAGGTAGTAAGAAGAGAAAGGCCTCCAGTCGATAAGATCCGGAAGCAAGGAGCCGAGGAATTTTGGGCCGATGGGATGATGATCCGGAGAGAGGCGAGTGCGCTCGAGAATACCATCAGGGTATTCGATGAGTTATCCTGTACGCCTGAGCAGTGTTTAAAGTTTGCAGTATCTCTTTTGAGAGATTCAACCTATCGGTGGTGGAACACCCTTGTGTCGATGGTATCAAGGGAGAGAGTTAGCTGGGAATTCTTCCAAGAGGAATACCAGAAGAAGTACATCAGCCAGAGGTTCATTGACCATAAGAGGAAGGAGTTCTTGGAACTGAAGCAAGGTCGTATGTCAGTAACTGATTACGAACGGGAGTTCGTAAGGCTTAGCAAGTATGCCCGGGAGTGCGTGTCTACTGAGGCCATAATGTGCAAGAGGTTTAAGGACGGGCTGAATGAGGATATCAGTTTATATGTTGGAGTCCTTGAACTAAAAGAGTTTGTAGTGTCGGTAGATAGAGCCTGTAAAGCTGAAGAGTTGGCTAAGGAGAAGAGAAGAGCTAAGAATGAGTCTCGTGACTCGAGGAAGAGGCAGTTGAATAAGTCCTACCAATCCTCATCTAAGAAATCGAGGGATTTTGCCGCTCGATCAGTCACCTCAGTCGGGTTTTCAACCCGAAGTAAGGGCAAGCAGTTTTCGGGGTCTAAAGGGCAGACCACGTCAGTTACTAGTGTGGGCAATGTTCGACCGAGTAGACCAGAATGCCCTCAGTGTGGCAGGCGCCATTCTGGTGAGTGCCGAGCCAATGAGAAAGCTTTTTTCAGATGTGGGTCCTTAGACCACTTCATCAGAGATTGCCCCGAGAAGGGTGAGAAAGAGAAGTCTCAAAATACAAGACCGAGAAGTACTGCTAGAGGAAGAAAATAGAGAAACCCAGGAAATGAGATGGGTAGCAAGAATCCATCTAGAGAGCAAGCTGCTAGAGTCGAGGGTAGAGCACCGGCGAGGACATATGCCATTCTTGCTCGTAAAGAGGCATCTTCCCCTGACGTAATCACATGTACCTTTTCTCTCCATAATACTCATGTTATAGCTTTAATTGATCCGGGATCTACCCACTCATACATATGCGTGAAATTAGTCTCTAGCATGAGCATGCCTATAGAGCCTACCGAATTCATCATAAGAGTGTCTAATCCTCTAGGCAAGTATGTGTTGGTTGATAGAGTTTGCAAAGGTTGCCCTTTGATGATTAAGGGTCATTGTGTCCCTGTTGATCTTATGCTTTTGCCATTTGATGAGTTTGGTGTCATCCTTGGGATGGATTGGTTAGTTACTCATGGGGTAATTGTGAATTGTGGGGAGAAGCATATTGAGTTGAAAAGTGAAAATGGGGATTTTATTCGGGTTGAATCAGATAAGCAAGATAGATCACTAGTAGTGATGTCAACCTTGACGACTCAGAGGTATTTAAGGAAGGGGTACGAGGCCTATCTTGCCTCTGTGTTGAACATTAAAGAGACTGATTTGAAAATAGAGTCGGTACCCATAGTATGCGAGTACCTAGATGTTTTCCCGGAAAAGTTTCCAGGGCTACCTCCGGTTAGAGAGATTGAATTTGGAATCGAGTTAGCTCCGGGTACTGCCCCTATTTCTATTGCTCCCTATAGAATGGCTCCGATCGAGCTAAAAGAGCTAAAAGCACAGTTACAAGAGCTAACGGATAAAGGTTTTGCAAGGCTGAGTTTTTCTTCGTGGGGTGCTCCTGTTTTATTCGTGAAGAAGAAAGATGGTTTTATAAGACTATGCATAGATTATCGACAATTCAACAAGGTAACTGTGAAGAACAAGTACCCGTTGCCGAGGATCGATGATCTATTCGATCAATTGAAGGGAGCCACGGTATTTTCCAAGATAGATTTGAGGTCCGGGTATTATCAGTTGAGAGTCAAGGACTCGGATGTGCCGAAAACCGCATTTAGGACTAGGTATGGCCACTATGAATTTTTGGTCATGCCTTTTGGTCTGGCAAATGCCCCTGCGATCTTCATGGATTTGATGAATCACATTTTTCGGCCATACTTGGATAAATTTGTCGTGGTTTTCATCGACGACATACTAATCTACTCTCGAGATGAGAACGATCATGCCGAGCATTTGAGGATGGTTTTACAAGTTTTAAGAGAAAGACAATTGTATGCCAAATTCAGTAAGAGTGAATTTTGGCTCAAGAAAGTGGGATTTTTGGGGCATATTGTCTCGGGAGACGGGATTAGAGTCGACCCGAGTAAGATTTCAATAATTATTGATTGGAAACCGCCGAGGAGCGTGACCGAAGTAAGGAGTTTTCTAGGCCTAGCCGGCTATTATAGGCGTTTTGTCAAGGGGTTTTCCATGATAGCTACCCCAATGACGAAACTTTTGCAAAAAGATGTGAAGTTCGATTGGACAGTAACGTGTCAACAGAGTTTGGAGAAACTGAAGACGCTGTTGACTGAGGCTCCGATTTTGGTGCAACCTGAATTGGGGAGAGAATTTGTGGTATACAGTGATGCATCCCTGAACGGATTGGGTTGTGTACTTATGCAAGAGGGTAAAGTGATTGCATACGCCTCAAGGCAATTGAAGCCGCACGAGAAGAATTACCCGACTCATGATTTAGAGTTGGCCGCAATTGTGTTTGCGTTAAAAATTTGGAGGCATCATTTATATGGTGAAAGGTGTCGGATTTTCTCCGACCACAAGAGCCTAAAATATTTGATGACTCATAAGGAATTGAATTTGAGGCAACGTAGGTGGTTAGAGCTGATTAAGGATTATGAATTGGTGATTAACTACCATCTGGGGAAGGCGAACGTAGTCACCGATGCCTTGAGCAGAAAATCATTGTTTGCACTAAGAGCCATGAGTACTCAGATGGCTTTGTTGGATGATGGTTCCATTTTAGCCTAGTTGAGGGCTAAACCATTGTTTCTCCAAGAGATTTGTGAAGCTTAGAAAGATGATAACAGTTTGCAAGCCAAGAGAGTTTTATGTGAGTCGAATGTTGAATCAGACTTTCGAGTAAATCCTGATGTATGTCTGACATTTCGAGATAGGGTCTGTGTACCCAGAAATGATGAGCTTATTCGTAAGATCTTGCATGAAGCACATAGCGGATGTTTGAATGTGCACCCAGGCAGCACGAAGATGTACAATGATTTGAGGAAATGGTATTGGTGGCCTGGTATGAAGAAAGACATTTCCGAGTTTGTATCAAGATGTCTGATTTGTCAGCAAGTGAAAGCTGAATATCAAGTACCTTCGGGTTTACTACAACCCATTATGGTTCCCGAGTGGAAATGGGACCGTATTACCATGGACTTCGTGACAGGCTTACCATTGACTCCAAAGAAGAAAGACGAGGTGTGGGTTGTGGTTGATAGACTCACAAAGTCAGCCCATTTCATACCAGTGCGAGTCAATTATTCGCTTGATAAATTAGCGGACTTGTACATGTCAGAGATAGTAAGACTTCATTGTGTACCGTTGTCGATCATTTCGGATAGAGATCCGAGATTTACGTCACGGTTTTGGAAAAAGTTGCAAGAGGCCTTGGGCACGAAATTGAGTTTTAGTACAGCCTTCCATCCACAGACCGATGGGCAGTCGGAAAGAGTGATTCAGATACTTGAAGACATGCTTCGATGTTGTGTTTGAGAATTCCAAGGTAATTGGGAGAAATACTTACCGTTGGTGGAATTCGCCTACAACAACAGTTTTCAGTCAAGTTTGAAAATGGCGCCTTATGAGGCATTGTATGGGCATAGGTGTCAAACGCCCTTGTATTGGTCAGAACTCAGAGAGAAACAGATTCATGGGGTTGACCTGGTTAGAGAGACTGAAGAGAAAGTGAAAGTGACATGAGATTGTCTGAAAGTCGCCTCAGATAGACAGAAGTCCTATTCGGATTTGAAAAGGAAAGAGATTGAATTCAAAGTCGGTGATAAAGTGTTCCTAAAAGTATCACCTTGGAGGAAAGTCCTTAGATTTGGCCGTAAGGGCAAATTGAGTCCGCGTTTTATCGGACCTTACGAAGTTAACGAAAGGATAAGATCGGTAGCTTATCGGTTAGCCTTGCCACCTGAGCTAGAAAAGATTCATGATGTCTTTCATGTATCCATGTTACGCCGATACTGTTCAGACCCTCCTCATGTCATAGTGCCAACAGAGGTAGAGATACAACCAGACTTGACTTATGGTGAAGAGCCGGTTAAGATTTTGGCGTGAGAGGTCAAGTAGTTAAGAAACAAAAGCATAGCCCTAGTGAAAGTTCTATGGCAAAGGCATTGAATAGAAGAGGCTACATGGGAGCCCGAGGAAACGATGAGAAACCAATATCCCAACCTCTTTACCGGTAAGATTTTTCGGGACGAAAATCCTTAAGAGGGGGAGAATTGTAACAGCCCGATTTAGGGGCTAGTCGGAACAGTGATCTCGGGATCACTAATCTGAGATTAGAGAAATTTATTTTCATGTCATATTATGAGTCAAAGTATGATTGTATAAGTACATGAGAATTTTGGTACTTTAATTTTAGCGATTTCATGTTTAATCGCGAAAAAGGACTAAATCGCATAAAGTGCGAAAGTTTTATTCTATAAGCTAAAGGTACCAAATAGCCATAGATTGATAATTGGAGGTCCTTAAAAGGCATTTAGACCCCAATATATGCTTGGCCGACCATAGGGGACAAGGATTGACCAAGTTAGTCAAAGTTGGTGAGTAGGTGGACTTAATTGATAGATTAATATTAGAATAAAGAAAGAGAAGATAGCATCTTTCTCTCCATCTTTCTCCACTGAAAATTGGCAGCCAAATAGGGGTTGAAAGCTTCAAAATTTTAGCACACTCTTCTCTTCACAAGTAAGTGTTCTAGGGATCTTTTCTTGTAAATAGTTGTACTTTTGAGACCCCTAAAGCTTAAGCTTTCAAAAGAGGGGACTATTGTGCAATATGGTGAAAAGTTTAGAGTTTTTCCATGAGAGCTTGATCGTGTGTCAGAGTCTTAAAAATTTATATAAAGAATGATCGAGCCTAGAAACTAACTATGACAACGATTGAGGCAAGCGCACCTATCGAACAGTAGTATAGTTTAGTGGCAAGACCAGAATGTCGAACCCAAAGGAACCAAGAGTACTAATACTGACTCTCTTTCTATTATTTAACCTAAGATTTAAAGAATTTGTTGTTTAAACTAAAATTAACTAACTACTAAGCTAAAGACGCTAAGACAAAGAGAATGGATTGGGGAAAATATTTGTGGGGAAAACCAATTGATTAAAATAATACCCGAGGAAGAATCCACCTAGACTTCACTTGTTATCTAACTCTGGACCGGACGATTTATTCACTTGACTTGATCCGTAGGATTCCCTAATGTATATTAATCCCTCTCTCAAGGCGACCAACGTCTAACCCTAGGTTGATTAATTGAAATCTCTTTCTAATTAAAACCCCTAGAATTGGATTAACTCGACCTATGGACTCTCATATTAGGTTTGACCCTAATCCGGTAGATTTTCGTCACCCTATCTCTAGGCGCGCGAGCAACTCTACTTAACTATGCTAGATCTACTCTTAGGCAAGGACTTTTGCTCCACCACCTAAGCACATCAGTACTTGAATCAATATCCTAGAATATCAAAGCAAGAATTAAGAACACATAATTAAGTACAAATCAAGTATTTATCATATAGTTCAGCAAACGATAACAAGATTCATCTTAGGTTTCATCCCCCTCAGGTATTTGATGGTTTAGTTCATAATTATAAAAGAATACATCTCAGAAGAAAAGATAAAACAAAATATAAGAAAAACCCTAAAACCCCCTGAAGGAATTAAAGAGAAGATCCTCCGTCTTGAGTATGACTCCGGCTTCTTGAGATGAATCAACTGGCTTTCTTCGAGTGAATCCCACAATTCTGACCTCTCTGGCTCGGCTCCTTGGCCTAGCTGGACGCCCCCGACAGAAGGCTTCTGTTGACCCCTTTTTTTGGTCATACTTAGGTTGTTTATATAGACTTTGGAATGTGTTTCTTCGCCTCTAAGTATCCTAATTTGAGTGAAACTCCTCTTTGTCACGGAAGGGACACGTGCTTGGCACACGCCCGTGTGAATCGTGGCCAGGCCGTGTTCAAATTTGCTGAAGGAGCACGGCCGTGTGGTCTTGGGCCCAGGACGTGTCGATTTCGTGATATGGCCCATTTACTCTATTTTAGGCCCGTTTCTCGTTCTCTTCATCCTCCTGTGCTCTCCTGAGTATAAAACATGAAATTAAAGTATTAAGAGCATTAAATTACATAATTCAAGGGATAAATCATCCAAAAGTATGCTAAATGTAGGTTTAAAATATGTTTTTATTACGGTTTATCAAATACCCCCACATTTAAGCTTTTGCTTGTCCTCAAGCAAAATTCTCAACTCACAATTAAAACGAGCTTCCTCGATTCATAATATTCATCAATAATGTTTCATCATAATTCAAAGATAATTCATACATGGATAACTCAACTCAAAGAGTCCTAAAGATTCAAACAATCTAAGTCATACATTTTATAGCATGAAAACATAGGTGTTTCCCCTCATCTAAATAATTACCTCTTATTCAAAATCGACAAGGATTGACATCCTCACTAAAGATTCACTCAAATCACTCGAGGTGTTTAAGGTTCAGGAAAAAGCACTCATAAGTCAAACATGAAAAGTTAATCCCATAGGCTTGCATGAAAATCAAATCTCCACCACTATAATATGAGATGATACACAAATCAAAAGGTCTTTAATAGGGTTGTAATGGGGCTTGGGTTAAAGATGTGGATAAAGGCTAAATTAGAGGGTTAGAATCGAGATTGACTTGACAAATTACCTAACTAGAAAAATGAGCTAATAATTACATCAACTAAAAACTTGTAATACTAATAATACGAGCTTTTTCTTCAAGATGTGGAATTTAAATATGTAAGCTCACTTACTAATAAAACTAATAATGAATAAACTTCGTCATTTTTTTTCTTTTTTTTAGAATAAATCAAGTAATAGTAAGATAGAATTTAACAACTGATAAAGAAAATAGTTAAGTAATCGATCAAATCAAATCTCGATACAGGGGTAGTCAAGAAGAATGGTGATAACGAATACAAAGGGTTTTGGGTTAATATTAGTGGGTGAGTAAAAAAAAAGGGTTGTTAGGATCAAAGGGGTTCACTAGGGGTTAATTATGAAGGTAGGCTTTTAGTGGAGTAAGTGGGTTAAATCCTAGGTGCCTTTAACATCTCTGTATATCAAATCAAAGGTGTGGTCTCGACATGTATAATCGATGCAAGTTCTAGAATAACAAATCAATGTTGAGACACTCATAATCAAGAAAGTGAGCAAGAAAAAGAATATATGCTCTATAAGGCTCAAAATCTCACAAAAATTATGGGTTTTTGATGTCAACCTCGTAAATTTCAAACTTCAAAGTAATCTTCAAATTTAGGTAGACAACCTAAAAAAAAATTTAATTTCTGAAAAATAGACTTATCATGCTTGATTCTCTAGTCCCTTAAAGTTTAAATTATCAATGCACAATTAACAATGACTTAATCCAAAACATATCAATAAAAATCATAAATCAGAGGAAGTTCTATTCTAATAGTAATATGAGAAAATTACTTAAGAAACAAGATATAATTCGGGATTTGAGAATAATGCAAAAAGTTTGGCACTTTTAAGATTCACCCCCCACACTTAAGATGTACATTGCCCTCAATGTACAAAGATAGATAGAAATTCATAAAAGATGGGGAGAGATGAAACTTCATGAATTTGGATGGATTCCTTGAGTTAGAAGTGTGGAAACTTGATTCGGAGATGAAAGATAAGTTGAAGGAGGCGTCTCTGGTGGTGGTGGTATGGGGTCGCCCACTATTATCAAGCTAGATGAAGAAATTGGGTAGCCCGTGAAGAAATAGCCAAGAAATACTAAGAAAAATTCAAAATAAACTAATTATTTATTTAAGGACAAGGAAGATAAAGAGAAGGAAAATAAATGCGACGAAAAAAGAAAATAAAAAACTAAATGGCCTCAAATATCCTTGGCTTGTCTAGTGGATGAAAAGGTCGGCATGAACTTATATAGATCGGTCTCCCACAGGGGAAGACTGTGCTAGGATCCTTTCGCTTCTTCGACATGGATATGGTGTACATCTAGAGTTTGGAAAAGGGCCAAGGAAGAAGAATATGGAAGGGGGGTCTGAGAATGTATGGAGGAAGGGAATGGGGAGTAGTTGAGAAGAGGGAGGGGGTGGTTGAAGGTGAGTAGGAAGAAGAGAGGGGGGTTTAAATAGAATTTTCAGGTCTGGTACGCCCCCACAACCGGTGTACCATGGGCGTGTTGTGTCACATGGCCGTGTTGTGCTATGTTCATTTCTCCCACGCCCGTTTCGTGGTCTACACGCCCATGTTTGATAAAACAGTGTCAACCACGGCTGTATCGCACGGCCGTGGTGTTTAGTCAGAGCCCATGTGACTTCCCTTAGTGTCGACCACGACCATATCGCACGGTCGTGGAAATTTATAGTCATCCGTGATCTGGGAATCTTTTGTCATTGGCTCGTACTACCTCTACTATGTCAGTACGGGAGTCCGTAGTATCCACACGGCCACGGCCTCGACCGTGTGCAAGGCCGTGTGGTATGGAAATCTACATCTTGTTTAGTTAATAGTTAGTTGCTAAAAAGGAGAAATAAAAATAAAATAAACTAAAATGTAAAGAGTAACAGAGTTAGTGCTCGGGTTGCCTCCCGAGAAGCGCTCATTTAAAGTCTTAAGCTAGACTTACCTCTCATTCGCATAATCAGGGTGGTTTGAAGAGTTGAACATCTTTCCTTATGCTATCTGTCCTATTATCTGTGTATAGTTCAAGTCGAGTAGCGTTTATTTTGAAAGTGCCAAATGTAGGATTACTTACCTCGACTGTTCCGTATGGGAAAATATTGATTACCTTAAAAGAGATTTCTTTGTTTGTATTAGGGTCGGGCGGAACAATTCAAGGGTCTGTTTTATCTAACAATACCTGATCTCCTATTTTGAAGTGATTTGATGTTCCTACTAACTCGTCTGGTGGTTCCTTCGGTTTTAGTTCGTGTGATTTTGATTTTTCCTTGAAATGTGTCTTCCACTCGTCTAGTTCATCAATATGAAGCCTTCAATCCTAATGAATTATTTCCTTGTTGTTATGAGATGTAGGATCTGGCTCGGGTGTGTAGTTCCGTGGTGCTTCCTGAAAAGAAGGTTTAACCGAATGGTCATTAATAGAATTTATTTTCTCACCTTGATTGCTTGATGTCCTAGCCGAGTCGAGAGCCTGAAGACTGATTGATTCGTCACCTACGCGGAGTATGAGTTCACCTGTACCCACATCAATTTTAGTTCTAGCAGTCGCTAAAAAGGGTCTCCCTAAAATTAAGGGGATACTATTGTCCTCATCCATGTCTAAAACAACAAAATCTACTGGGAATACGAATTTATCAATCTTTACTAACACATCTTCGATTATACCCCTAGGAATTCGAATAGTCTTATTAGCTAATTGAATGCTCATCCTAGTTTGTTTGGGTGTTCCTAGACCTAATTGTTTAAACATTTTATAAGGCATAACATTTATGCTTGGCCCTAAATCAGCTAAAGCGTTATTAATAGATAAACTACCAATTAAACATGGAATTGTAAAACTCCCTGGATCTCTTAGTTTTTTTGGTAATTTATTTTGTAGAATTGCTGAGCACATTGCGTTTAGCTCCACGTGCGATGCCTCGTCTAACCTTCGTTTATTTGTCAACAGCTCCTTTAAAAATCTCTTGGAATTAGGCATCTACGAGAGAGCTTCAAGAAATGGAAAGTTAATATGTAATTTCTTTAAAAGTTTAAGAAACTTACCGAACTGTTCTTCTGTGTCGTCTTTCTTCAACGCATCAGGGTATGGTATACGAGGTTGGTACTCTTTAATTATCAGTTTCGGTTTATCATGACTTACCTCGTTCTTACCTTCCTCGACCACATTCTCTTGGCTTACCTTAGGCTCATCTAACCCTACACTTTCTTGAGCTGTTATGGCTTGAAGTTGCTCTTTTGGGTTAGTTTCTGTGTTGCTCGGTAGGCTTCCTTGCAGTCGTTTGGGGATCAGCTTAGCAAGTTGCCCTAACTGGTTTTCGATCCCTTGAATAGATGCTTGTTGATTTTTAAGTGTTGTCTCGGTGTTCTGGAAACGAGTTTCTGACACCGCTATGAATTTTGTCAGCATCTCCTCAAGGTTCGGCTTCTTTTCCTGTGGGAAGGGCTGTTGTTGGAAGTTTGGAGGGGGTTGTTTCCTTTGATTTCCTTGACCACCCCATAAGAAATTGGGGTGGTTCTTCCAACCTGGGTTGTAAGTATTGCTATAAGGATTATTTTGAGATCTAAAATTATTACTTACATAGTTCATTTGTTCGCCTTCTATGCCATGTCCGTAGGGTGGGTACTCAGGATTCACCATACCTCTCCACTTGCTTTGCACTGCATAACGAGTTGTACCTGCAAAGAACCACATAGACCATCAACCTTCTTATTTAACATCTCTACCTGATTTGATAGCATGGTTACTGCGTCGAGGTTGAAAGCACTGGTAGCTTTCGTGGGCTTTTTCCTCGTGACTTGCCACTGATAGTTATTCAGTGACATCTCCTCTATAAATTCGTAAGCTACTTCAGGTGTTTTATTATTCAGGGTTCCGCTGGCGGCTGAATCAATCAACTGCCTGGTTGAAGGGTTTACACCATTATAAAAGGTTTGGACCTGTAGCCACAAGGGTAATCCATGGTGTGGGCACCTTCTCAATAGGTCTTTGTATCTCTCCCATGCATCATAGAGTGTTTCTAAATCCATTTGCACAAAACAAGAGATATCGTTCCTTAACTTGGCCGTTTTGGCCGGCGAAAAATATTTTAATAAAAAAATTTCGGTCATTTGATCCAATGAAGTGATTGATCCTCGGGGGAGAGAATACAACCACTGTTTGGCTTTATTCCTCAATGAAAAGGGAAACAACCGAAGACGTATGGCATCATCAGAAACCCCATTTATTTTGAAGGTATCATAAAATTCTAGAAAATTCGCTAAGTGTGTGTTAGGATCCTCAACCTGCAAACCATCAAACTGAACAAACTATTGTATCATCTGTATAGTGTTAGGTTTCAATTCAAAATTATTTGCAACAATAGTAGGTCTAACAATACTTGATTCAGTACCAACAAAACTAGGCTTAGCATAATCATACATAGTACGAGAAGCATGATTTTCGGCCACCTCTGGAGGTAGCAGATTATTCTCACCCATCTCTTCTGGTAGTATTGTTCTCGCCTTCTTGCTTTTCTTCTATGTGTTAAGCTTCGCTTTATTTCTCTCACGATTTCTGAACGGTTCCTTCAATATCACTATCGTAAATTAAGGGTCCTATCGGGTTCATTCTAGTCATAAACTAGAGGTACCTGCAAGGAACAAATAAAAGAAAGAAAATTAGTAATGTCAAAAAAAAAAAAGTAAATTGCAAAAATTAAAAATGGCTAAAGTAATAAAAGTTGAGCGTTCTTAATATTTTGGTTCCCCGGCAACGGCGCCAAAAACTTAATCGTGTGTCAGAGTCTTAAAAAATTATATAAAGAATGATCGAGCCTAGAAACTAACTATGGCAACGATTGAGGCAAGCGCACCTATCGAATAGTAGTATAGTTTAGTGGCAAGACCGGAATGTCGAACCCAAAGGAACCAAGAGTACTAATACTGACTCTCTTTCTGTTATTTAACCTAAGATTTAAAGAATTTGTTGTTTAAACTAAAATTAACTAACTACTAAGCTAAAGACGCTAAGACAAAGAGAATGGATTGGGGAAAATATTTGTGGGGAAAACCAATTTATTAAAACAATACCCGGGGAAGAATCCACTTAGACTTCACTTGTTATCTAACTCTGAACCAGACGATTTATTCACTTGACTTGATTCGTAGGATTCCCTAATGTAAATTAATCCCTCTCTCGAGGCGACCAACGTCTAACCCTAGTTTGATTAATTGAAATCTCTTTCTAATTAAAACCCCTAGAATTGCATTAACTCGATCTATGGACTCCCATATTAGGTTTGACCCTAATCCGGTAGATTTTCGTCACCCTATATCTAGGCGCGCGAGCAACTCCGCTTAACTATGCTAGATCTACTCTTAGGCAAGGACTTTTGCTCCACCACTAAGCACATCAGTACTTGAATCAATATCCTAGAATATCAAAGCAAGAATTAAGAACACATAATTAAGAACAAATCAAGTATTTATCATATAGTTCAGCAAACGATAACAAGATTCATCTTAGGTTTCATCCCCTCGTGTATCCGAGGGTTTAGTTCATAATTATAAAAGAATACATCTCAGAAGAAAAGATAAAACAAAACATAAGAAAAACCCTAAAACCCCCTGAAGGAATTAAAGAGAAGATCCTCCATCTAGAGTATGACTCTGGCTTCTTGAGATGAATCAACTGGCTTTCTTTGAGTGAATCCCACAATTCTGACCTTTTTGGCTCGGCTCCTTGGCCTAGCTGGACGCCCCCGAAAGAAGGCTTCTGTTGACCCCCTTTTTAGGTCATACTTAGGTTGTTTATATAGACTTTGGAATGTGTTTCTTCGCCTCTAAGTATCCTAATTTGAGTGAAACTCCTCTTTGTCACGACAGGGACACGCCCTTGGCACACGCCCGTGTGAATCGTGGCCAGGCTGTGTTCGAACCTGCTGAAGGAGCACGGCAGTGTGGTCTTGGGCCCAGGTCGTGTCGATTTCGTGATATGGCCCATTTACTCTGTTTTAGGCCCGTTTCTCGTTCTCTTCATCCTCCGGTGCTCTCCTGAGTATAAAACATGAAATTAAAGGATTAAGAGCACCAAATTACATAATTCAAGGGATAAATCATCCAAAAGTATGCTAAATGTGGGTTTAAAATATGTTATTATTATGGTTTATCAGAGCTATCATTGTTATTTACTGCATTTTTATGGAATAAATTGAGTCTTAGTTGTTAGATGAACAACTTTTGTGAAAGATGTTGTCTTGAAAACACCTAATTGGACCTTGATGAAAAGGTTACAAATTTGTAGTAATTATGTGAAATGTTGAGTTTTGATGATAGCTATAAGAGTATTAAATGTTCACCTAGGCTTGTTGAAGGTAGAAATGTGATTAGAATTTATTTCCGAGCCTAGGGGCAAAATGGTCATTTTGCCAAAGTCTAAGGGCAAAAGAGTAATTTTGCCTAAGCATGATTATTGAAATGCTTTTATTAATGTGGTGATTAAAATGAGCTAAATTGCTATTATAGAGAAAGAAGAACCGAGAATCTGCCTCGATCGGGGAAAGAACAAAGTCTTGGACTAAACCGACGAGTTGGCTCATTTTGAAAACGAGGTAAGTTTGTATGTGATTAATGCAACATTCATGTTAGCATATTTGAGAATGCTTGGTATCATATTGATTCATGATACTCTACTAAATTGAGCAATTAATGTTGAATATGATGTTGAAGTCCTAGTTGACTATAATGAATATGAAAAGGCTATCATCGATATATGAAATAGATAAGGTCCCGTATAAGACCATGTCCGAGACATGGCCTCGGCACCGAGTTGAGATCCCGTATAAGACTATATTTGGGATATGGCTTCGGTAATGAATATGAGAATTGTATAAGACCATATCTGGGATATGGCATCAATATTTGATGAGAAAGTCCATATAAGACCTTATCTGGGATATGGCATTGGCATTTAGAGGTGACTCCATGTAAGACCACCTTGGGGATGTGGCATTGGCTTCGTACCTACAATAATGACGTTGAATATGCGTCTTTAACTATCCCTAGTGATTAATGGGATAAGTAGATGAGTTTAGAAATAGAAATAAGATTTGTAATAAAGTCATGTAAATGAATGAGTACAGGTACTCGTGAATGAGTCACGAAGAAACGATTACGATGTGTGGCACGGTATGTGCTAAATAAGGGCAATTGTAAGTAAGTATGGAAAGAAGCCTATGACTCGTGTATGGTTATTTAATGCCATGGATGGACTAAATTATGAGCTTATTGTTGCTATTTATTTCCATGCAAACTTACTAAGCTTTGTGCTTACTCCTTTCATTGCTCTTTTTCCTTGTAGTATTGCCAAGATAACTCGAGGAATGTGGACGTAGGAGTTCAGAGATCACACTATCAACATCACTTTGGTATAACAATTTAGACTTATTTTGAGTATGACATGTATAGGACTCGAGTATTTTTTTAGGTCGTAATTATTGGCCAAAGTGTTGGCTTTGTAAGGTATTAAAGTCTTTTTGTAATGGTCTATTAAGTTAAGTCGATACTTGGCAAACTCTTATGCTTAATGAAAGTGATTTTCTTGAAGTGTTGCCCTTGTGTATGGATGTTGAATTGAGTATCTAGATATGCCTTTGTGTTATGAATTATGTTGAATTGAATTGGTGTATGTATGTGTGCAATGTAGGGTGGCAAAGGGCTTGGTAGATAGCCATCTAATTGTCCACACGGGTAGACACACGGGCGTGTGTCTATGCTGTGTGTGACAAACGGTCAGCCCTATGGGTGTGTGGATCGACCGTGTGTCCCCTTGCATGCTTGAATTTCAGGTCAGTATGCTCCACGGGCAGAGACACAGCCGTGTGTGAGGCATGGCCTAGGACATGGGCGTGTGCCCAGGCCGT
Organism: Gossypium sturtianum; assembly: GCA_025698515.1. Taxonomy (NCBI): domain Eukaryota; kingdom Viridiplantae; phylum Streptophyta; class Magnoliopsida; order Malvales; family Malvaceae; genus Gossypium; species Gossypium sturtianum. Next base: position 87,914,017 of record CM046950.1, on the reverse strand, counting down.
GTGAAGTCTGCACCTTAAATGTGGAATTTAATTCGACACACAGGCTAAGGACACGGGCGTGTGCCTTGGCCGTGTGACCTTAGTGAGATGATGATGTCATAGTCAGGATCGACCACGGGTGGAAGACACGGGCATGTCTTAGGGGTACACGGGCGTGTGGCCTCTGTTTTGAAGAAAAGTTTCCAAGTTCTCGAAAGCTCCCGGATAAGTTCCAAGACCTGTCAAAGGTATGTTTAGGGCCCCGTGGGCCGAGGATTGAGCAAGAGAAGGGTTTATACAAAATTTATAGCCCGTTTTGAGATGTCAAGTGAGATTAGTTAGGTAATGTCTCAAACTCGGTCCCGGCTTCGGGCACGGGTAAGGGGTGTTACATCTGGCATTGCTAGTGGCGTCTTCGAACTTGTTTGAACTTATCACCAACCCTTGGTGTGGCGTTCACCTATCCAACTTTCCATCCAACCACCTTAACCGTATAAGAATCGGGGTGACACTGCTATATAGTGTTGAATCGTTCTTAGTGTTAAGTTCGCGTTTCCATTTCCATCCTCTAAATTCCGAACTCTTACCTATCTTTGTTTTATTTTTAAATCGAACCTACTAAATTTATAACCTATATTTATTTTAAAACCTTTGTTAAGACTTCCGCTACCATATTCAAAGTTAAACCATTTTCGACAAATCGAACACTCTCCTCGTCGACGATCAGGCAACAAGTGAAGCGACTCAATTAACCCGAGCCGAATCACATCAAAAGGGGTACATCCGCGAAAGCCTTAGTCCTTGCGCCGTACCTGTGTTATTGGTGCCAAAGAAAGACAGAACTTGGCGCATGTGCATGGACTGCTGAGCGGTGAACAAGATAACGATGAAGTATCGGCATCCAATACCGCGTTTAGATGACATGCTTGATGAGTTGAGTGGTGCTCAATTATTTTCTAAAATAGACATTAAAAGCGGATATCACCAGATTCGAATGCGTGAAGGTGACGAGTGGAAGACCGCTTTTAAAACTAAATACGGTTTGTATGAATGGTTGGTAATGCCATTTTGCTTAACCACACACCTAGTACATTTATGCGTCTTATGAATTATGTTTTGTGAGCGTTTATTGGTAAGTTTTGTGTTGTATATTTTGATGACATCTTAATTTATAGCAAGTCTTTAGATGAACATGTGTTACATTTGAAATCTGTTTTGGAGGTTCTTCGAAAGGAGACCTTGTATGCGAACCTTAAGAAGTGTACATTTTGTACTAACAAAGTTGTCTTCTTAGGTTTTGTAGTTAGTTCGGACGGACTCGAGGTGGACTAAGAAAAGGTTAAGGCAATCCGATAATGGCCTAGACCGATGAGCATAAGCCAAGTGAGGAGCTTCCATGGCTTGGCAAGCTTTTATAGGCATTTCGTTCCTAACTTCACCACCTTGGCTGCACCGTTGACGAGTGTGATCAAGAAGACTTCATCTTTTCAATGGAACGAGGAACAAGAGAAAGCATTCAATTCTATTAAGGACCATCTAACTAATGCTCCTTTGCTTGTTTTGCCTGACTTTTCTAAAACTTTTGAAATTGAATGTGATGCATCAGGTGTAGGGATCAGAGCTGTTCTAACTTAAGATGGGAGGCCCGTTGCCTACTTTAGTGAGAAATTAAACAGATCCACGTTGAACTACCCGACCTACGATAAGGAAATGTACACGCTAATTCGGGCCTTAGAGACTTGGCAGCACTATTTGTGGCCTAAGGAGTTCGTAATTAATTCTGACTATAAGGCGTTGAAGCACCTCAAGGGCCAAAACAAGCTAAATAAGCGTCATGCCAAGTGGGTAGAATTTTTAGAATCTTTTTCGTATGTCATAAGGTACAAGAAAGGTAAGGAAAATATCGTTGCTGATGCTTTATCGAGGAGGTATACACTCTTGTCTTATTTAGATTCAAAACTGCTTGGATTTACGTTTTTGAAAGATTTGTATGTTTCTAATGCTGATTTTGGTGAGTTGTATGCTTCTTGTGAAATTGTTGCTGTTGATAAGTTTTACAGGTACGATGGTTTCCTTTTCGAAAAGGAAAGCTTTGCATCCCACAAAGTTCCATTCGGGATTTATTAGTGAACGAGGCACATAGTGGAGGCCTCATGTGCCATTTTGGCATGGGCAAGACCTTGGCAATGCTTCAAGAGCATTTCTTTTGGCCAAGGATGAAAAGGGATGTAGAGAGAGTTTGTGCTTGATACGTGGCATGCAAGAAAGCAAAATCAAAGATCAAGCCACATGGTTTATACACGCCTTTACCAGTACCCGAGAAGCCATGGGTCGACATTTCCATGGATTTTGTCTTGGGTTTACCTAGGACTAAAATCGGAAAGGATTCAATTTTTGTTGTTGTTGATAGATTTTCTAAAATGTCTCATTTTATAGCATGCACAAAAACTGATGATGCTGTTCATATTGCCAATTTGTTCTTTAGGAAAGTCGTTAGATTGCATGGAATCCCGAGGATAATTATTTTCGACCGAGACGCGAAATTCCTTAGTCATTTTTGGAGGTCATTGTGGGGAAAGGTTTGAACCAAGCTGTTGTTTTCGATAACTTGTCACTCGTAAACGGATGGCCAAACGGAGGTGGTGAATTGTGTTTTGTCCACTTTGTTCCGAGCTATCATACGGAAGAACTTGAAGTCGTGGGAGGAGTGTTTACTGCACATCGAATTCGCTTATAATAGATCAATTCATTCATCCACTAAACACTCACCATTTGAGATTATTTACGGTTTTAATCCATTAACTCCATTAGATTTAATTCCTTTGCCTAATGATCAACTTGTTCATGTAGATGCTAAGCGGAAGGCTGAGTACGTGAAGCAGCTACACCAAAAAGTGAGGGCGAATATCGAGGCAAGAACTGAAAACTACATGCATAAGGCAAACAAAGGTAGAAAGAAAGTTGTGTTTGAACCCAGAGATTGGGTTTGGGTTCACATGAGGAAGGAACGTTTCCCAGCTCAACGAAGGTCAAAGTTATTGTTGCGAGGATATGGTCCATTCCAAGTGCTGGAACGTATTAATGATAACTCTTACAAGCTCGACCATCAGCACAAGTTTAACGTATCTGATTTATCTCCCTATGATGTAAGCGATGATTTGGGGACAAATCACCTTGAAGAGGGGGGATGATACGGCCAAGCCCCGAGACATATAAAGGGCTGACAAGGAACCTTTGGAGCTGCCCTTAGGACCGATAACTCAAGCTCGAGCCAAAAGATTCAAAGAGGCTGTTTCAGCTCTAGCTGATCGAGTATGGGGAGAGAATGTTGCTGGGCTCATTGAACGAACGTGGACAAGTCACCCGAGCAAGCCTTGCAACCTTCTACAAGCCCATCTTGTTCATTAATAGCCCATTAAGCTCAACTCCAGCTCATTTTTAACTTAGCAATATTTTGTTGCTGGAAATAAGGATTTCAATCCATTTTAGTTATTTTAGTTTGTGTCTTTAATTATGTCATAGTTTGAACATAATTAATATGAGTCTTTAATTATGTCATAGTTTGAACATCATTAATATCTGTTCTGCATTTAATAAAGTCATGCATTATGTAACTTTCATGTTTGTTAAGTTTGCATCATTAAAGTAAGTCATGCATTAAGTAACTCATTTCTTCATTAGCTTACATCTTAATTAAATTATGCATTTTAAGGAACTCATTTGTTCATTTAGTTTACATCTTAATTAAATTATGCATTTAAACATGTTATTTGTTTGTATTAGAGTGTTATTTAATTTGGCTGTTACTTTTTAATGCATAAGTTATAGTGTGTTTAATTTTTCTTAAAGAAAATTAATTGTGTGTTCAATTTTTGCTGTAGGAAAGTTCAAAAGGTTGTACACATATTTTAAAGCTACAATAGGGCTGTTCGTTTGCCAAAAAGAATCAAATGCTATCATATTCAAATGGCTGTTCAGTTTTTGTAACGCCCCTTACCCGTGTTCTACGCCGGAACCAGGCTCAAGGCGTTACCTTAATAAAGTCCTCATAATCGCCACTTAGACCTATCATGACTACTCTCTCTAGTTGCCTTAACAACCTCGTTGTCGACTTACGAGACCTCACTCGTAAGCACGAAGACTCTCGAGACTATACCGAAACTTTTTCAACCTCTTCAAATTTTCTCTTTTATATAGGGCTCACACGCCCGTGTAAAATGTGACACGCCCCGTGTGTAGACACACACGCCCATGCTCCTCAACCGTGGTAAATACTAACTACACACACACGGTCTTAAAGCCTAGTCATACGCCCGTGTTCGAAACCCATGGACAACACTGACTTGGGTCACACGACCTCGACACACGCTCATATGGCTGGTCCGTGGTCGCCTCTGACTATTTCCCCACGGTCTAGGCACGCTCATGTGCTTTAACCGTGTGACCATTCAAATTTCAAGGTGCAGACTTCACACGGCCTGGACACACGCCCATGGCTTGATCTTCTGTCGCACACGGCCTAGACACACGCCCGTGTGTCTACCCATGTGGACAAGAACAAGGCTGTTTGCCAAGCTCTTTGTACCCCTATAGCTTACACTACATGAATCCATTCAACATACTAGTAAACATCTCATAACTTCAACATGAACTCCCATAGATAACTTGTAATTTCATAAATGGTAAAATGAGACATCATGCATGGCAATTTACAAATTAAATTTCTTAACAAGAGCCATTACACCTTTGGCCAAAATAACAAAATAATTTTCCTCGACCTCGGTTTAGTGGTCTCGTAACCACTATTCTGACTAGCCCCAAAACTGGGTTGTTACAACTCTCCCCCCTTTAGGGATTTTCTCCCTCGAAAATCTTACCGGTAAAGAGGTTTGGATATTGCTCTCTCATGGCTTTCTCCGGTTCCCACGTAGCCTCTTCTACACCGTGTTTTTGCCACAACACTTTTACTAAGGCTATGCCCTTATTCCTCAACTATTTCCTTTCTGGAGCCAAGATTTTAATCGGCTCTTACTCATATGTCATATCCGGTCTTATCTCAATTTTTGTTGAAGGAATCACATGCGAAGGATTGAAACGATAACGCCTTAGCATTGATACATGGAACACATTATGGATTTTCTCAAACTCTACCGGTAAAGCCAACCGATATTCCACTAGCCCAATCCTTTCGGTATTCTCATACGGCCCTATGAATCTCGAACTCAATTTACCTTTTCGACCAAATCTCAATATTTTCTTCCATGGCGACACTTTTAGAAATACCTTGTCACCCACTTGGAACTCAATTTATTTTCTTTTCAAATCCGCGTACGACTTTTGTCGGTCCGAAGCAGCCTTCAGACTATCCCGGATAACTTTCACTTTCTCCTCAGTCTCTTTAACTAAATCAATCCCATGAATTTGCTTCTCTCTCAGCTCGGTCCAATACAAAGGGGTCTGACACTTATGACCATACAAGGCTTCATACGGTGCCATCTGTATGCTTGACTGATAACTATTGTTGTAAGCGAATTCGACCAAGGGTAGGTATCTTTCCCAACTACCTTCAAACTCTAACACGCAATAGCAGTGAGCATATCCTCAAGAACTTGGATTACTCTCTCGATCGACCATCGGTTTGAGGATGAAATGCAAGATCTTGAAATTCAACCTCGTACCCAAGGCCTCCTGTAACTTCTTCCAAAACCTCAAGAAAATCTCGGGTCTCTGTCCGAGATAATAGATCTGAGCACTCCATGTAATCTTACTACCTGCAACATACAACTCGGCCAACTTCTCTAGTGAATAATCAATATGCACAGTATAAAATGAGCCGACTTCGTTAATCTATCAACAATAACTCACACAAAGATTTCTTTCTTGAGTCATAGGCAAGCCCGTAACAAAATCCATGGTAATCCAATCCCACTTCCACTCGGGAACCATCACTGGCTGAAGTAATCCCGAAGGCACTTGATGCTCCGCTTTCACTTGTTGACAGATTAGACATCTTGTTACATACTCCGAGATGTCTCTTTTCATTCACGGCCACCAGTAGAATTTCTTCAGATCATTATACATTTTCATGCTGCTCGAGTGTACTGACAAATAACTACTATGTGCTTCCCTTAAAATTTCTCGGACCAACTCGTCATCTTTAGGCACACAAATTCTATCATGGAACATTAAGCAACCATCTGAGCTCACTCGGAATTCAGAATTAATTCCTAATTCACACTTAGTTCTTTTAGCTAGTATCTCACTATCATTCCTTTGAGCCTCACATATTCGTTGAACAAATAGTGGTCTAGCTCTCAACTCGGCTAGTATAGCACCATCATCGGACAATGACAAACTCGTGCTCATAGCTCTCAAAGCATACAAGGATTTTCTAATTAAAGTATCCGCAACTACATTCGCTTTCCCCGGGTGGTAATCGATCACTAGCTCGTAGTCTTTCAATAATTCAAGCCACCGTCATTGTCGTAAGTTTAATTCCTTTTGATCCATCAAGTACCTCAAACTCTTATGATCCGTGAAGATTCGGCACTTCTCACCATATAAGTAATGTCGCCAAATCTTTAATGCGAAAACAATTGTGGCCAACTCCAGATCATGAGTCGGATAATTCTTCTCATGTGGTTTTAGTTGTCTCGAGGCGTAAGCGATTACCTTACCCTCTTGCATCAACACACAACTGAGACCATTTAACGACGCGTCACTGTAGACCACAAACTCATTTCCTGACTCATGTTGTACCAAAACCGGTGCCTCAGTCAACAACATTTTCAATCTCTCGAAACTCAGTTGGCATTTTTCAGTCCATTCAAACTTAACATCCTTGTGCAATAGTTTCGTCATTGGAGTAGCAATCATAGAGAATTTCTTCACGAACTGCCTATAGTACCCCGCTAAACCCAAAAAGCTTCTGACCTCCGACACGTTCCTTGGCGGTTTCCACTCCACAATAGCCGAGACCTTTCTCGGATCAACTCTAATACCTTCACCTGACACAATATGTCCTAGGAATCCTACTTCTCGAAGCCAAAATTCGCTCTTACTAAATTTAGCATATAATTG